>JAEMWC010000600.1:90000-125000 GCA_016490735.1 Pachyseris speciosa
GAAGAGCAATTCAAACACTTACCAACTCGTTGCCAACCTGTTTTATGATGACCTCTTCCTCATTCAGAACGGCGGCGTACAGACGGTAATCGGCCGTGGCGGCTTGGTTCAAGCGGTAGTGCAAAACCAGCTTCTTTTCATCCCCAGTCATGCTCTCCTTTGTCGGCCGGAGATCGAAATAGACGATGGGGTAAAGAGTTGAGTAGTTGGCCACATTCAGTTGGGTCCCGGTGTTTACATCGCTTCTCCTGTAGCTGAAGTCGATCAGGTATCGGCGTATCCGGATTTGGTCGTTCCCATCATAATCCAATTCGGGATAAAAGGTCGAGCCATACTGAAGGCGGCAAGTTGCGAGTTTCGCCCCGCCATCGAGATCGAAGGTGTGGAAGACGTAGGGGTTGGCTGTGGCGACTTCTGGCTCGCCACCTTTTGGATGAAAACGAACACATGCTTCGCGTTTTTGACCCCAGGGCTTATCAACTATTGCCCTCCTTTATCCCAGCGGTCTGTGCCGGGTATCAGCGTTTCTTTCAAGTAGCGCCATTGGGTGGGTTTCAGAAAGTTTTCATTGACCATCTTTTGCCCCTCAGGCGCAAACATCAACTTCGGGACCCACAACTCGAACAGCTTGACGACAATCCGGTGGTTGGCGGCTGCGGCGCCCCCGAAAAGCAACTCTTTGTCTTGCTGCATCTGTATTTCAAACTGCAGCTGCATCGGGGGGAGGAGTTTATCAGCCGACTCCTCGAAGAACGAATAGCTTTTGAGAGGGATTATTGTTTTGACCGTCTTCTGGGGGTCTCCTTGCGAAAGGAGCGCGCGCGCTCTGATCCCGAGGTTGGCTGCGGCGCCGCCTGTCACAGTCGTGTTGTCATTGTCGAGATACCAAAACTCATCCTTCGCAACACTTCGCGGATAGTCCTCGGAGAATTCCAGCAGGTCTTTGATGAAAACGGCTTTGTGAACGTCGTTGGCTTCGTACAGGGGTTTTCCGCCGGATTTTACCTTCAAGTCCTTGATGAGAGAGAAGGACCCGTTGACTGGTGCCGACTCCGCATTGTTCACGAAATTCCCGTTCGCCTTGACCTGCAGCTCGTACTCCACCCGGAAATAAGCATTGTACCAGTCAAGAATTATCTCTCGGTCTTTTACCTCAATCACCAACCCACCTCTGTTTTGTTCATTCCCGTTCCCCGGCAGCGTGAGCGGGGTATTCAGTTAGAATTGGAGGTAGTCCACCTTCTCAAGCAAGCGAGGCGTTCTGAATATCGCAGGATACAAAACAAAAAAATTTTTTCTTCAAATTTTCTGCTTCAAGGCAGGACCACACCCGTTCTTTGTGTTTGACGCGGCATCGGCCGGCGCGCACATCTCGAAATTTCACCCACTCGCTCGGTCGGTTCATGTTTGTGTGTTCACACGGATATGCTTATGTGGAAATTCCCCGAATCATGAGATCCAAAGCCACGTCGGCGTCGTTGAGGTCGAGAACATTGTTCCGCCCGTCGGTGACTCGGATCCTCACCGCGTCGATTCGGGATTTGTTGACCGGGTGAAATTTGGGGCGAAGGGGCTCTTTTGTGAAAGGGTATCTGACCTCAAGGTTGGCGGTGGAGAAGGAGAACAGCAAATCACTTGGCACATCGTTCGCCCTTCGCGTGATCAGGTCGCAGTGGAGAAACACCCAGTCAACACTTCGCGTGATGTCGGGGATCCAGTTCCCGGTGAAGGTAGTTGCACCCGACAAAACGTTTTTGTCGAAACCAAGAAGCTTCCCGAAATCACAAAGATTCAAATCGAGCTCATACCCCGTCGCCACCCCGATCACGACCCGGGTGGTGGGGTAATCGAAGAACAGGCTGAAGATGTGCTTCTCGTCCGCCGCGGAGGGGTCGACGAACCCGGTGCGAGTCTGCAATTCCCGGTTGAGGTCTGTGTAATCGTACATCCCATCAGGAAGGGTCACGGTTTGCCAAGGGGAACCATGTTTACGCCACCTGAACTGATTGTTTCCGTAGGCTTCCGCGACGTTGTACCAGGAGTAGCTCATGGTGATGAGACTGTCGAGCGCCGCTTCGTAGTTTCGCTGGGTGTCGAGCATGATGGGTGGGTTGAAAACGATCTCGAAGTCGTGTGACTTCTGGTTGGCGCCGTTTCGTTGCAGCTTCGCGAGGCTCGAGTCGAGCAGCAGGTGAAACATTTTACCTTCGTATGTAATTGTTGAAAATTTTGCGGCTCTGAAATTCGTTGATGACACCGAGCTGGAGGAGCTTTTTGACCAAAGCAGTGACATCTGTGCGGAGTTTCGTTGAAGAGTTGCCGGCTCTCAACGAAGTAAGGGCCACCCACAGTCGGTGGATCATATTGTCGGTGGTCTTGCCAAACCCGCTGCCCTCCGTTTCCCATTCTTGCCCATCGTATTCAGGATCAGAAAACTCCTCCTCCAACCCTTCAATCACAGCCCGTCGTTCCAAAATGGCCTATTCCCAATCTAGATCTGTGGTGGGCCGGGGTCTTGTTTCTTTCGGCGGGGTTCGTTTCAAACCCTTTTTCCCCGCTTGCAGCTATTGTGGCGAAACTCCCTCCCGCTTCCCTCCACTTCGGCGGCCATAAATCTCTTCTTGGGCTCTTCGAAGATCGGCTACTGAAAACCCGTAGAATGGGGAACTTTTCTTTTTCACTCTGTAGTTGGGGTCGTCTCCGAATTTTGTGAGGAGCTGATTTATCGTTTGCAATACACCGAATTCATAAATGGCGGCCGCGGAACGGCCCGGTTTCGAACACATGGAAGCGAGGCTTGGTAGGCCAGATGAAATTTGGAGCCAAAACTGAGTTAGAATATATTTTTTAGATGGCTTGAACGCTTTGTATCAGACTAAAACACCGAAAGGATACTGTGAAATTCTCTGTGATATATCGCCATAACCGACGGAAAAGCATCATTTCTTCTGTGGACAGAATAACTTTGACTCATTAACATCCTTTCAACTCAGAAATGCCGACAAGTTGCTGTATTCCTTTGTGTACGAAGAAGGAAAATAGAGACAAAAATACCGGGGAAAAGATTTCTTTTTTTCATTTTCCAGAGGACGAGACCCTGAGAAAACAGTGGCTTCATGCTATTCGAAGAGACATTGGCCCGTACTTCTCCATAACCGAGGGAACAAGGGTTTGCTTGAAGCATTTTAAGCCTGAAGATTTACGGAAAACCGCACAGAAAACTAAACCTAAGGCAGGAGCTGTGCCATCGATCTTCTCTTGGAAGCGAAGTTCACCTCGTAAACGACCGCCTCCTGCTCCGCGCCTTGGACCACTAAATGTAAGCAAAAGTTTGGAGAAAGATTCCGGTGGAATAATGCGTAAGAGGAGCGAAGGCTGCTCAAGTATTAGCGAGGATAAGAGCGACGAACCAGCAGTAACAATGGCGAACTCGCAATAGCGACGCGTACTAATGACGTCACAAAATTGGAGCCCCCTGGGTGACTCAGACAAACAAATCGCTTTTCTGTAAGAGGGTGAGTTGAAATTATGTCGTTCGCGAGCAGTTCTCTTCCCTCTTTAACCGTTCTGACTGAAGATGACGATGTTTCCTTCTCCAGATTTTGAAGAGAACCAGAAGACAACACTGTGGGACAGTTAGAACGGTGGTTGAAGTGCCGGGGTTTCAAATTGAGTGGAAAATGCGATGAACTTGTGTCCGACTGCATCAGAGAATGAAAGAGTGGACATCACCACACGCTTGATCCGAGTATTAAAGGAACCTCCTGAGTTGGGCTAACTGCGGAAAAATGGCATTTTGCATGTCTCTAAATGTTAAGCTTACATAAATCAGCTGAATGAACGCAGTGAAAATTTTGTGCACATATGATTGTTCGATTTTACTTTCTGGAAACAGATAAATACATGTAGTCTCATATCTTATCGAAAACTCACTTGTTCGACCAGTTTTTGCATTTTCCATTGCAGAAGAATCCTTACAAGTCCAATAGTTGATGGTATGCGAAGGGCAAACGTGGTCGAGAAAATTAAGCAGAATTTATTTGTGTGATCTTCGCAACGAAGTGTTCCACAATAGCTGGAATCCGCCCCGGCGATTTGATCGTAGCACAGACTACTCACGACTCTGGGAGCATTGCGAACAAGCCCCGAGAGACTTGCTCGCAGGCTACCTTCGCTGTCGACCGTTATAGATTTTCCTAACATGTTAGTTGGTATAGATTCGGCAAAATTCTTGTCGATTAGGTTTTCTATCTTTGCCAGTGGCTCTGGTATTGTTTTCTGGGGCCTTTCTCAGTTGGGGCAGACATGCACATTGTTTGGTGTGAGATTTGCTCATTGGATCGGAAAATTTAGTAGTGGGACCGTTTTCTCTGGGCCAGTGAAGTGAACAAAGAGAAGCTTATGCTTCTGGCACAAATGTATGTAGTTCTGGCCGGGAGATGTTTCTCTCTGTAAAGAATTCCCGTGAACAAGCTATTAGCCAACGTTCGCACTTCCCAATATGTTGCGAAGATTTTGGGAATGGAATAAATACCCAGATTCTTGTCAATCTGAGGGATTTTTGGCATTTTTTTGGATACCTCCAGTCCGTTTTGCACTCACACAAACAGCAGTGTTTGGTGCTAACCATTTATCGCCCTTCTGGAAAGCAAATACCACAATTTTACCGATTCTTTCGTGTTTTTGTTCGAAAATTGTCACTCGCGCCTACACATTTTCCTTTAGCGAACTGCAATGTTTGTCTGAGTCACGGCGGGGGACTAAAGTGACAAAATCTATTTATAGTAATAGTGCGCGTCGCTATTTCCGGAAAGAACGGAAATGGAACCATCAGTAGAGCCTGCGGAGTGCGCCTCGGGTTTCGCTAAGAAATTTGACAAAGATTCATTAATACTGGAACTTAAGGAGAGGCTATCTGCAGTCCTTTTAAAGAATGAAAAACTGAAAGAAGAAGTTTTGGATTTGAAAGAGAAAATAAGAGATCTCCTAGGCCAACACGAGAAACTCTAGAAGCGACTGTTTTCTCTTAAAAATGTCGCAACAAATGACTCACTAATAAACTTTTACACTGGATTTCCAAACTATCGAACAATGATGGCCCTATAGGAATTCTTAAATCCCGGTGCCAGTGGAGAAAATATCAAATATTGGTTGTCTGAACAAGAAGATACTCAAATGGGAACCAGTGACGCGTCAATGAAAAGAGGAAGGCCAAGATCTTTAAACCCAAGGGATGAGTTTTTTTCTTACACTGTGTAGGCTTAGACAGGGTTTCAACGAACAGCAGTTAGCACATTTATTCAACGTGTCTCAGTCAACTGTGAGTAGGATTATTATTTCGTGGATAAATTTTATGTATTTGAAACTTGGCCAGATAAATATTTGGCCATCCAGGGAACTTGTCACTGAGGCAATGCCTCAGGATTTTAAGGCAAAGTATCCCACTACCAGGGTGATTATTGACTGTACAGAGGTGCGGTGTGAAATGCCCAGTAGTCTACTATTAAACAGTGAATTATTCAGTTCCTACAAAAATCACACCACTCTGAAGGCCTTGGTGGGAATTTCACCGAAAGGGTTTGTCACATTTATAGGACAGTTATACCCTGGGAGCATATCTGACCGGGAAATAGTAGAGCGAAGTGGGTTATTGAGTCTCCCCTTTTCAGAAGGAGACTCTGTAATGGCTGATAAGGGCTTCACAATTGAGGATATACTTGCCCTTGGAGTCTCTTTGAATATATACCCCCTTTCCTGCGAATGGCTGATCAGATGTTGGCTGAAGATGTAATTGCGACACAACAAATTGCCAGCTTGAGAATCCACATTGAAAGGGCTATCAACAAGATCAAGAACTTTCAAATATTTGATGGGGTAGTACCTTTGAGCATGTTTGTGGAATGACCACACCTGTGGAACGACCACATGCTAACTCCCCTTAATATTAATACCAGTTTATCATATTCAGTGAAATTTGTTAGTCTGCTATGCAGTCAAAATAACAGTATCAGAGAGAATTGTAAGCATTCACCCACAATATCATGTTGAGTTTTCTTGATTAGGTTCCTCTGTGCTTTAAAGCACAATGTGAACATTATTTTATTTACAGGTGAAATGTTTGATATCTAAGAGATGCTAGGTGCTAATCACCATTCAAAGATATATACTGTACGTGTACATAAATTTTCATGAAATAAATTTCAACTCCCTTTAACAGTAAAGGAGCAATAGGCTGGGATAATTTGTTTAAATACTGATGAGTAATCTTTAGCATTTGTTATTCCCCACAGCTGCAACCTTTTATTGAGCAATACAATAGTGGAAAAATGCAATGCTTGTCATTCGTACTTTTGTTATAAATTATATACATGTAATGCAATTAATGGAATTTAAGTTTCAAGTAACTATTTACATGCTGGCAGGTGAATTTTTAATAAGCAAATTCAGTTATGCAGTTTTAATAGAGTGAGTGAAATAAAACGTAAAGATCTGCCCAGGAGATGGCATCAAAGGGAATTCTCTGTCAAGAGATACCCTTCTTTGTGTACACAGTGAAGTTGCACCACAAAGCTCCAGTAACTCCCATGTGGCCTTGGGCTTGCGCAAAGTAAGAATGAGTTCTTTTGAGTTTGCATTGTCCATTTACAGCCTCACAGAAAAAAATTGGGTCTTGGCATGCGTCTAATGGAGTCACATGATACTTTGTCCCGGGCCACTTCACTCAGGGTTCGTACAGGTCCTGGAAAACCTCTAGTGAAAAAAGCCACTGGAAAACCGCTCTAATGAATAACGGCATTCGTACCAGTGACTTTCCCCAACCATCACTTGGATATTTTATGCTTGACGTGGCAGGAGCGTTGTTGGGAAGTAATAATAACTACTTTAATATATAGCGCTTATCCAGTCCTGTTCGATTCTAAGCGCTTTACAAAGTTTTTCTTTGTTTTAGTAAGTGTATATTTCATCTCGATCAGTATCGACAACCGTTTTATCCCCTCCATTCCTCACGTATTCTTCAATCCTGCAATATAATCGGCAAAGCCATTTTATTTCCACAGCTACGTGTAAAACAGTCTATGCGAAAATTTGCCAAATTTTGAGCATGTGCTTACCATTTAATAAGCAAAGCTTTCGTCTTAAATCCTTTCAAAGAGTCGCCTCGACATCGTAGCCAAAACCTCAACTCTTCATTTTTCAGGAAGGAAGGATTTCTTCCGGCCAAAGAAGCTCCCGGGATATCATCTTCGGTAAAAATTACGCCCGATTCGTTACTAGAACTACAAGACACCATTGTTGTTGTGATCTCTGGCCTACCAAGCCTCGCTTTGATGTGTTCGAAACCAGGCCGTTCCACGCGGCCGCCATTTATGAATTCGGTGTATTGGACAGATTCGCTGGTTCCTTCGAGCAAGCCAAGCACCGCCGGTTTACCCCACGTTTGGCGCGGTGGCGGCGGCGGGGGTGGGATGGAATCATCACCGCTGGCCTCTTCCATTGGTGGAGGTGGTGGTGGAAAAAACTCATCCTCCACTTGTGGAACCTCCTCTTCGGGGGTTGGCGGTGGTGTCGGAGGAGGCGTTTCAGCCTCCGGCCCGAAATCACCCCAATCAAATGGGTTGATTCGGTCGAACTCATCCATTGCGTAGTAGGGAACCCCCGCCTCGGGGCGGGGAAGCGCCTCTGCCGCGGGCGCCTGCAAACCTCGGTCCAACCTCCTTGTGACTGGTTTGAAAAGCTTTTCAGCCTCGACCTGGCCAAACTCTTTCGCGATTAGGTTTGTTTTGTATTTCCGGCGGATCTCCTACTCCTTTTTCTCAACTTCGGCTTCAGCCTCTGCCTGTTGCCTCCATGTTTTCAAAGACATGGCGCTTTTCCTGCCTGTATATAAAGAGAAAAAAATGAAAATTCCAAACTATGATTCCGACGTCACTGCCAAAAACGGTTTCCGGCAGGGGCACCCTGCCATGCCCGCCGACGTTTTCAGGATGCTGATCTGCGGGCCGAGCAATTCAGGCAAGACAAACATCCTGCTGTACATGCTCTACGAGCTGTTGGAGTTCGATAAAGTCTTTCTCTTTCCGAAGAACCTCCACCAAAACAAGTATCAAGCGCTCTTGCGCGACTTTGCCGAAAACATCGACCCCAAGGTGGGATTTGAGGTCATCGAGGCTCCAGGCGACGAAATAATTCCGCTGGAAGAACTCCCCCCCCCCCGACAACCAAAAAATCGTCGTGTTCGACGACTTGGTTTGCGAAAAGAACCAAAACGACATCATCAACTATTTCAGGTCGGCACAGAAACTGCAGCGTCATTTATCTCACCCAGACCTATTACAAGGTCCCCAAAAACATCCGGGACAACTGCAGCCATTTCTGCCTGTTCAGTTTCCTCCCGAGGGAAAACAAACGAATCGCCGACGAGCTGGGGGTGCCTCCTGACCTGCTGGACCGCGCCACCGACAAGAAGTTTTCCTTCTTTTACTTCGACAAGCCGCAAAAGCTGATGAAGAAAAATGTCGACGAAACAATATAATTGGGCCATTCTATACATGGGTCGTCAACTCACCAAGGTCCTCTTCAAAGATGGTTATGGCATCCAGAAAATTCTCGGCGCTTTTGTTGTTTGCGAATGAAGCAAGCTCATGAACTATTGGTTTCAAATCCTTTATCATTATTCCAACGGCTTTATAATACAACTCTTTGTTTTTTGGGGGGGGTATGGTTCGAACGAAATGATACGGATCGATCCCCCTGTCAGTAAGCTTTATGAACTTTTTTTTTCGCTCCACATCATTTACCGCATCTTTTGGTTTATCAGGGAATGACATTCTGTACAAAACATCACATTCTTTCCAAAAATATCACGAGAGGCGCTCTTTAAAGCATCTGAATATGTGTATGTAATCTTGAGAAACAGCCTTGGGTCAACTCCACCAGTCATCATCTGTTCCTTCACCGCCCCACTCTCTAATTAGCCGGCTGTGGCAAAAATGCAAGGTCGAAATTAATTTGCAAAGCTATTTTGTTGGCTTGACCACATTTTGGAGGGCAAAGAAAAATTTCGATGAAACAATATAACATGGGGTGGTTTGCCAAACGACGCGGGACTTTCAGAAGACAGCGGTCTCGACAGGGGCTTTTCTGAGAATCGACGGGAGCACCCCAATGACAGGCCCTCTTGACGCGGGGGGGCACCCGATTGAGAATCTGGGTCCGCCAGCCAGCCCGCTCGACGCTGTCAGCGCAAGTTATGTTACCGCCACATTTGCCCAACTCGACGGAAGCTCCCTAATGACAGGCAACATGGACATGGGGGAGAATCTCATCACCAACATGGGTTACCCCAAAGACATTCTCGATGCCACGAACAGAAGCTATGTTGACTCGCGAATCGATCTGTGTTTGCTTCGCGACGGAACCAACCCAGCGTGGGGCGATTTGGAAATGGGGGAGTATGCCGATTCGAATACGCCGATTCGAGGGTTTGCAAACAAAAATAAGTGATACCTTGCAGCGTAATCTCGATGCAAATAACAATGCAATTGAGAACCTTGCCCCTCCATTTTATCTCAGTGACGCAACGAACAAAGAATATGTGGATGAATATTTCCTTCACAGAGATGGGTCGCAGGCAATGTATGGCAACCTCAACATGGGGCAGCAAAGGATCACCGATTTGCACGGCCCAACCGCCGTCGATGACGCGGCGTCAAAAAATTACGTGGACAATTCTTTGAATAACTTCCTGAAAAAGGACGGCAGTCAAGCCTTGACAGGCAATCTCAACATGGGGGACCACAAAATCACCGCTCTCGAAAAGCCGGTCGACGAAACGGACGCGGCGACGAAAGGGTACGTGGTCATTCGCACCTTTCTCAGTCCGGCGGGAAAAAAAATCAATTCGCCTACCTCATGGACAACGCCGACGATTCCTCGTCCGAAAACAACATTAGCGTCCGTGGGATTGTCAACTTCGCTGTCTCTCCGCACCAAATCAACAAAGACGCCTATGAGTTCACTCTCATCAAAGACGCGGGCAGCAATGATTATCGCTCGCGGATCGGTTTCAATCTCTTTCCGCTGCCGAAAGGGTATTACACGTTCGTGGTTAGGTACTTACCGCCGGAAATGAAAAATGTGTCCGTGAGGGTGGAAGCCACCGTCATTTCCATCACGAGCCAAACCACGCGAACCTTCAACCGCGCCAACCCGCCATACACAAAAACCCTCGTTCAGTTCCACCGGTGGAGCGACACCGCTCCCAACTACATTTTCCTGGATCTGCACGGCACAACTTCTGGGTCAACCACAGGGCACCTGGTTGTTTATGGGGTTTCTGGATACGTTTCCAGTGTGAACTCAAGCGTTTTCGACATACTTGGGTTATGAAAATATGACCTTGCAAGCTCCTTTGGACATGAATAGAAAGGTCATCTTGAACCCAAAAATGGGGTCGGACTTGGATTTGAATTTCAAAAAAGTCCGCAGCGGCCCCCTGGATCTGTTCCGAGGAAGCCCCCCTTGGTGTGTTGATGGAAAACGACCTGTACCTGGGAGGGTTTACCCTTGGAAACGTAAAATGTGGGGAGGATTTGGATCTGAACGGCCATTATGTTGTCGATGGGAACGCAACCTTGTTTGATTGAATGAAAAAACTGGCCCAAGCCGCAAAGGTTTCGGAACGTGTTGCGAAACCATGGTTGCAAAAGCAGGCACTTTGGCAGATCTTTCTACCCGCGCCGCGGCACGTTCCTCGGCCGAAGTTTGACGTGCCAACACCCAACGCGGTGCACTAAGCCGACCTGCTCTTCATGTCCCACGACAAGGTGGGGCGGAAAACTTTCAAATACGCGCTGACTGTGGTCGACGTGGCCAGCCGCTTCAAGGCCGCTGAGCCCCTGACCTCAAAAAATTCCGACGAAGTGGCCCAGGCCTTTGAAAGGATTTACAAGCGCGGCCTTCTCAAATGGCCAAAGCTGCTGCAGGTTGACCCGGGACGTGAGTTCATGGTCATGGAGAGAGAGTCATGGAGGCGCATCGAACAAGCATTCCCCGTGGGCGTGTTGAAATTCACCGCGACCAGGCGATTGTGGAACGCTTCAACCGCACACTTGCCGAGCGGCTGTTCGGGCACCAGTACGCACTCGAAATGCGGCTGCCAGAAGGTGTGTGGTCTGTTGTGTGGGTGGCAAGGTTTCCCAGGGTTGTGGCTGCTCTCAACAACCAAACCACACGGCTGACAGGATTGAAGCCCGCAGATGCAATCCGAAAACAGTCTGCGTTCGCACAGGCCTTTGAAAGGATTTACAAGCGCGGCCCTCTCAAATGGCCAAAGCTGCCGCAGGTGGACCCGGGGCGTGAGTTCATGGGGGCTGTTTCTAGAGTCATGGAGGCGCATCGAACAAGCATTCACCGTGGGCGTGTTGAAATTCACCGCGACCAGGCGATTGTGGAACGCTTCAACCGCACACTTGCCGAGCGGCTGTTCGGGCACCAGTACGCACTCGAAATGCAGCTGCCAGAAGGTATGCGGTTGTGTGGGTGGCAAGGTTTCCCAAGGTTGTGGCTGCTCTCAACAACCAAACCACACGGCTGACAGGATTGGAGGCCGCAGATGCAATCCGAAAACAGTCTGTTTTCGCACAGCCAGCAACTCCGTATTTCAGACCTGTTGGTGCGGCCGAAAAAACCCTTCCTGCTGACGTGGAAGTGCGTTATTTGTTTCAACCTGGTGAGTTGGAAGGTGGTACGAGAAGGGCCACAGATCCAATCTGGTCTCTGCAAACTTTCACACTGGACAGAGTCATGGTGAAACCAAACCAGCCTGTGATGTATTGGCTTTCCGATGGGCCGAAACGCAGCTTCGTGCGTGAAGAGTTGATGGTTATTTCCCCAAACACTGAATTACCTCCGAGCAACCCTGGCTAGTGGGGGGTTTCCCGCCTCAGGGCGGGGGATGTGAAACTCGATGGGTTCTGTGTGAACGCCGTCTAGCAGCACCCACCGCTTGTCGTAGTACGCACTCAGACCCAACTTCTGCTGCACGTAAGTCACCACCCGTCCCTCTCTCATGCGAAAGCCCCTGTTCGTCGCCATGTCCTTTTCCCCTTCCAACGCCTTTTTGAAACGCTCCCACCTTATGGCGTTTTGCCTCTGGTTCATCCCTTTCGTGCTGAACTTGCTTTTGCCCCCGTCGACGTCCACGTGATAACACTTCGAGCAGAGCGCGATCATTTGAGGACCCTCACACTCCAGCTTGAACAGCCCTGGGGTGCGGCTGCTCCACTTGTCCCACGCGAGCCACTGCTTCTTTTCCACCTCGAACTAAGCCCTCATCACCGGCTTCACAACGTCTTCCAACTTTGCGCCAGATATCGGCATGTAGTTGCTGTCCGTGTACATCTGGATCAGCTCGAAGTCGCGGCGGTCCACGAACTTTTCCAGGAAGTCGAAGTAAAACTCGAGCATTCGGAGCTTGGCCAACTGGTACATCGCGATGCCAACCTGAAACGGCCTCCGATCGTGATCCGCGGCTTCCGGCTTTCCAGCTCGTACGCCTCCCCGATTTCGTCTAGGTCTGAGAAGAAGGAGCCTCTCAAAGCTCTGTCGACAACCTTTTCATCCTTCGTATAGATGACGTTGGTCTGCTTCTCCAAAGCTTCAATCATCTTCCCATAGGCGCTGTTGCCCAACGGTTTGAACACATCGGCCAACAAGGCTTTACTTTTATCTGCATCCCCTGTTCGGCGCGCCTCTGTGACCTTCTCCACAAACCAGGTGAAAATCTTTTTTGGTTGGTAATTGATTCTTCGGTACACTGCTGTGATCTCCATTCCGTGATCAATGTACCAACGGAGGAGCGGGGCGTAGACCAACATTTTTTCGGCAGACAGGGCCCCCCACCAACTTTCTTCCATCCCGCGGTTTCTGCCGGTGCGCTCCAGATACCCCAACATGTGCTCTGGCACAGCTTCCTGTGGCACCTGTTTGTTGATGAAGAAAGGGCACATTTCCTCGAACTTGGGAATCAACACCTCGGGGACTTTCAAATCAACTTCTACAAATCCAAACTACTTGCCCTCCTGCAGACTTTTCTTCAACCTGGGGGCTGCTCTTTCCCGCTGCTCTTCGGGGACGTGAATCATATGTTCCTTCCCGCAGGACATGTCCTGCAGCATCGTTGACAAATACAATGCGTTGGCGTCGTAGCCCAGAATTTTGGACAAGGTTTTGGTTCGTCAACTTTGTGCGACCTTATTTGTGTGACCCCCACTTCCTGGAGGCGCGTGAATACAAGACTTGGACCCCCGACCATAGCTCCTTTCAATATTTCATAAGCCTCTTTGCACGGGCTCCACAGCTCCGCTCCCCGCTCAGCTGCTCCCCGCAACAAATAGTGAAGGCTGACTCCTGGGATGCTAAAAGCGTCTTTCAGAATGTCGATTCCCTTTTCGGTGTAGAAGGCTCGCATTTTGTCCAATGCTTCGAGACCGGGCGCGACATCAAGATTGTTGTAATAGCGCAGCCAGTCTGCGGAGGTTCTCATTCCCTTTTCTTTGAACAAACGGACACACCATTTCCATTCCTCCGGCGTCAACACCCACTCTCCTTTCAAACTTGAATACCACTCGGGATGATCTGGCAAACCGGGATAATCGAGCTTGTCTGGGCCGTCAAACCACTCATAGGGAAACCACGACTTCACGGCCTCACAGCCGTAAGCCTTCACCCATTTGTCGTAGCTGGTTCCCTGCCCCAAATAGTTGATTATGTCGAGGAAACGGAATTTTGGCGTGAGCAGAAACATTATTTTGTTTGCATCTTTGGCCACTCTCGCTTTTTTCGTCGTTTCAGCAAGGTAATTCGCCAAATACTCTTTCACAAGATTCAAGTTGTAGCGGCCAGAGTTGAAACCAAGCACGGGCACTTTTGGCCTGTTGATCTTTGGGCAGCAACTTGAAAATGTCCGGTATGAAAGCCCTTCTGACTTCCTCCCTGATTCTTTTTCCCACCGTTCGATCTCTTCCACAAACTTGCGAATCAGTTCTTTCGGGTCTCCGTCGCAGATGTGTGTTGGTTCGCGCTCGAGTGTGTCTCCGATTGAGAAACAGATTGGTTTGTGAACGTTTTGAATGTGGAGTGTGGGTGACGGGTCCTTCCTCTTGGTTTTGTCCCATATGCCTCGAAATCGAAGATGATCGCGTATGGATAGGATCTTGTGAAAACGGGGGGCAACGCCTCCTGTGTTTGCCTGACTTGACACGACTGTGCTTCGACAACATGAAACCCCGCTGCTCGGAGTTTTTGTGTCCATTGGAGTGTTGCTTGGTGCAGATCTTCGCGGGTTTTCCCGTTGTGGGCGATTTTTGTGCCGCAGTCGGGGTAACAGAGTGGACAGCCGTGCCAGTAACACCTTTGGTATTGGTACACTGTTTTGCTCTCAAGGTGGAATTCATCCACTGGGCGTCCCAAAATCCACGGCTCGCCCCCGTGCCCACATTGGGCGTGGTGAATGTGATTTCCTCGTTGGCGGGCTTGTTGTTCCACCCAGCGGATCCCTTGGGCGGAGGAGGTCGATTTGGGGAAGAAGGCATTCTCAAACTCGGTTTGTAGTTTTTCGATTTTTGGTTAGGGCATTCCACCACGGTTTCTCCTCGTGAACAGGTTGCCATGTGTCGTTGCAGATGACATGCTTGCGTGGATCTTGTTTGGCAATGTGGGCAAACGTAGTTTTGACCCAAACGCTCAATTTCCTTCACAACAAACGCGCACCCTTCGTACACCCTTCATGTTTCTGAGTTTTGAGTTGGGGTTTCGACGAAGGAACCAAATTATTTCTTCACCTTGTTTTTCAGGTTTATAAACACGAATCCCCAACCAATCGGAGAAGGACTTATCGTGGTTAAAATGTTGTTCAACTTTGTCAAGCTCATCAAGTGAAGTTTTTGGGCAGTCGCGTGGAATGGTTTCAAGCTGATAAAAACTCTTCGCTAACTCGCGGGCCTTTTTGGTGCTTCGGTCAGGTCTGGACCCTTGATGGACGGCGAAGCATCTCCAAAGACAGAGGTTGTCTTGATACGTATCCAAACACACCATTGGGCCGTGACGCCCGTGTTCCAAAAAGCGCAGCCAATCCGGTAAAGGGTCTGTCCTCAACAAAGGTTGGCGGGTGTTTACAATCTTCACAAAGACATCTGAAGGGGCCTCGTAAACCCACTGTGTGTCTGGCCTTTCGAGTTGATCTTGAGACAGTCGCTCTTCCTCTTTTTCTCGCAGCCAGGCTTCGGCGTCGGCACGTCGGTTGACCCAGCGTGAATCCTTTCTCCGATTTTTGTAATACAACATCAGAGAGTCATCGTGAATGTTCCTCAGCCAATAGGAATACGAATACCGAATGTAAAAGGAGGTGTTGGCCGCCGCCTCGATCCTGTTCATGAAGGTTTCTGTCTGGTCTCTGTTGAGATTGTTGCTGACCCTCCATCGGGTGAACCGACGGCCCACTTTGGGCTTCCACCTCTTCGAGCTCGGGATCACCAAACAGTGTTGCGAGCATTGTTTGGTAATTGTTTGCTGATCTGATCTCGTGGGTGGGTACAGAGGGTCAAACTCCACCCAAATCGCTTGCTGTGGCGCGGCTGCCATGGCGGGGGTATATTTATGGGGAAATTTTTTTCGAGGAGCCAGCGCTGGTGACCGCTTTCTGCGAGGTTGTGGCACTGGCGATGTGTCTTCCATCGATCCTACCGCATACCCCTCTCTCTCTAATTGGCCGCGCTCTTCCATCAATCCTCCCCATACCCCTCGGTTGCGCCCACCGGTGGGATTTTTGGTTGCCTTCTTCTTTCAGAGTAGTAATAGGTGGATTGATTCAATACAACCGGAGGCACAACACCCCGAGGAGCGAAGCGACGAGGGTGTGGTGCGGAGGTGGTATTGAATCAATCCACGTATTACTACTAAATTTCTTACACAATGCTGTCGAACGAACACAACCGAAAATTAAGCTTTTTAGTGCCGATTTGAAATGCAACATTTGCCGTCGTTTTCTTAAATAATCATTGATGCCATGTTTTTGGATATTAAAGGAAACAAGTTTCATTCAAAACTTTTTCTGAAAAAATGACGCATTTAGTTAAAACGAAAAGTATTTCTCAAAGCAAATTTGTGTTTACATTGTGGCTAGACGCGATGGCGCCACAAAAAAGATAATTTGAGTTTAGTTTGCGTTGTTCTCGTTAGAATGTTTTTTCCAACGCTAAAAATGGCTTCGCGAATGCAGCTATATTTGTGTCAAAAGTTTCCGTCATCAATTTCTGTGCACACTTGGAAAATATCTTGGGTTGAAGAGAATGGCTCATATTTTTTCCACAGATCGTGAATTGGATGAACGTAGGAGAAGCTGCTCTTGTGACGGAATATTGTTTATAATTTCTTTCGCCGTCTGGCTGTTTTATCGAACGCTCCTTTTGCCGTTTATTCGTTCGATCCAAGCTGAAATAAAGTTACTTTACTTTACTTTACTTTTTTCATTCCGTTCATCGGTTCGACTGTTGCTCCTGAGACAGCCGATAGAAAGCCGATAGAGGTGTTCCGGTAATATTTCGGAAAATCGATATCTATTTTGTCTGCCGTTGACATATCGATTTGTTTACATCTGAGTGAGTGACAAATTTGCATAATCTGACCCTCGACAACAGTCGTTCCTACGCTTCGGGTATCTAGGAATAAAAATGAAATCCCCCAAAAGTGACCGCGGTAATACAATTCCTAAATCCATCCCAGAAAATAAAATGATTTTATCGTACTTTAATAAAGACCCGGGAACCTGATTTACCGAAATAATTGCTTTATTTTCAGCTTCTAAAGTTTCAATAAGAGGTTAAGTCTGGAAGGGAATCATTACCTACTTTATCACAACGCTTTTTGATAACCACTCTGAAGAATATTTCTACAGCCACAGCTAAACTCAGAGGCTTAATGTTTAGCTACACAGGCTGTGTGACCAGCTTTACTCATAACGGTACAAAGAATTGGATGCCAAAACTTAGTGTTTCGCTCTGTTAAATGAACTTATAAGACTGAGTTCAGTTCTTCATCAGCACTCTTACCTCCCTCTAGCCTGTTGTGCATGAGGAGTACTCACTTAGCAAGCAAAAAACATATTACAAACCGTCACTGAGTAGTTAAGCCGTTTTTCACTGTTCTTGTTCTTTTTAGACACTCACTTATTTCGATTTCACTGTTACGAACGTTTACTCATTCAGTGTCGTATGAGCTGGCTACAAGAAAAGTAGAAGCCCTGTGCGGTTAGCCGCACTTAAGAAGCGCACGAAAAGCGTTCTTAAATTGTTCGTTTTTCCAGCCGTAAATAAGGGGATTGCAGATGGCATTTAAACTAAATGCAATGTTGTAGCTGATGATTGCAAGATGCTTCCTGTACTTGTGAGGACCACCATCAGGCAGCTCACCGAAAAAACGGAGGCTTGTGGTGATCAACTCTGGTAATATGCTGACGAGGCACAGTGTTATGACAATGGCGAAAGTACGAGCCCCTTTAATTTCATGCTTAATGGCGGCAAGACCTTGGATGTCGTCTTGTTCCCTGATTTGCCTTCTGTGCTGGTGGGACACGATGAAAATGTAGATGTACGAGCATAGAATGACCACCAAAGGGATGATCAGCTGTAATGTGATAAGGAAGATGAGATATCCCTTCGATAACGGCGGTAGGCAATTCCTTGGTCTTCCTTTTGCTTTGAAGCATGGATGTAACGCTTGACGGAGGCTTTCGTAGGCGGCATCGTTGCTGCCTGCTCTGAGCCCCTGTGGAAAAATAACAGTCACAGCCACAGTCCACAGCCACGCCACGATAGACGCGAACAGTGCGCGGCGTTTTGTCACTATGTTGTGGTAACGCAGGGAGAACTTGACGGCGATGAAACGTTCGACGCTGATCAACGCGAGATGAAGAATGATTACCTCGAGGAGTAGCGTGCTGCACCATGCGGTTATCTGGCAAATTTTGGAACAGTTTGCATCAACAGAACTTAGCTTTACAACCAATACGCTGATTTCGAGGACATAAAGGATCGCTATCAAACTGTCCGCGACGCACAAACTCATCAGAATTACGTTGGACGCAGTTCGCAAGCTGGAAAATTTGTAAAACGCTTTTATGAGCAAGTAGTTCCCACAAAAGGCAAGGATTATTACGAGCGATTTTATGCCGATTATTGTGATCAGTGTCTCGTCATCCAAGTCTTGTTTGTTTTTACGATAACAAAAGTCTTTGGTACAATTAATATGGGTACAATTTACCGATAGTCCTGTTTCGTTGCACATCCCTTAGCTTGGTGGTTGGAGGAATTTCCACCTCGAGGTCCAATCGCGACGGTTAGCGGCCGTGATATATAGAATCGATCAGCAGGCAGAACGAGTCAAGATTAGTCTTGTTTGCTGTTCTTTATCCGAGTATTCAGATTTTGTAACTAAGTAGAGCAGTTAGAAAACATCTGGTGAAGGCTGATCTCAACTTGACAGCGAATTTAACAGCTACATTAGCATTTGCGCACTGTTTGCCCTCTGGTACCATGTGTCTTTTGTTATCACGCACGATAACATTGCACATAAAATACAAAACCATATATTCATCGGGCTAAGTTAAATAGTATTTTCAAATACTATTTGAAATATGTTAAAATTAATTTTCAGCAACAAGGAGAACAAGCGTTACAGCAAGTTATAAAGGTTATTAGTATTTCTGGAATATTGCAGCAGCGGACCAAATAGACTAATAGATAGAGAGACTGTCGACAATCTGTCGATGATAATGCGCTTGTCAATAAAATAATCACCAAGCCGATTGTCAAATTGTTTTATGTTGTTTCTAGACACACTGATAATGAGTTTGGTAAAGCAGGTGGATCCCAAACACCGGCGAAAAGTGAAAATTGCAAAAAGGAAAAAACGCATGAACATTTCGCGCCAAAGACGTCGAAACGGGCTTCAATTTGTTTTGGTTCTGTGTGTAGTTTGGAACTGAAGATTTGTCAGTTTTGTTCGTAAAGGGTGCACTCTCTTGCGGCGAACATCTGAATTGCAAATGTCCTACTTAGCTTCTCTTAATGAGCTGTTGAATCTGTGAACAAAGCACGTATGCTTAAGTTTGCGAAACGTTTTTGTAAATACTCAATGGTATAAAAAAAGGTGACACCATTGCTTTTCCACAATAAAAGCGTTCTTGACGTCTGAAATTCATTAATGCAGATGGCGTTAAATGGACAATCTCCTGTTTATATCTCCGAACGTATTTCTCGCTGCCAGCCAACTAGAACTTTAAGGTCTTCTTCCTGTAATTACTTGTCAGTTACAAACTGCTCTGCTAAATCTAATGGGGATAGGTCTTTTACAGATGGAACTCGCTTCCTTTACCTCTACCTAACTGCAATTCTGTCAACACCTTAAAACCTATCTTTTCAATCTGCAGTCCCACTTATTACATTCTTTCCATGTATTGCATGAATTTTTAGTATGTTAGTATAAAGGCACTGTTTATAGCAGTATTTAATAGCTGAATATTTTAGGATTACTCTGTAAGAGCATTGAGACTTATGTATAATGCGCTAAATATATTATTATTATTATTATTATTATTATTATTATTATTATTATTATTATTATCAAAAAAGAAAGTGAAGGTGAAGCTAAGCTGGAGTAACTTCTACACAATAAAAATAAACTAATATACGATTTTCGCCGTCTTCGGTTCAGCTGTATCTTTCGGGCGCGAGAGGATTGGTGAGGGGACCTCTCCCGGCTCGCGCGATCCTTCGCTCGCCGCTCACGCCCGAAATATTTCTCGCGTGAGTCCTGAGAGTAGACTTTTGTACATTATGCTTTTGTTACCCCACTAAAATGCTCCACTTTAATTCTCCAATTTTCTCGGATAATGCTTATTATACAAACGGTTTTTTAAATTAATTTCAAAGATGTTGCAAGTAACAACAACAACAACAACAACAACGTATGAGTTCATAAATACAGCCAAAAAAACATAATCCTCGACATCATCTATGAATTTTGAGTTTTAGTCTTCTTTTTCTCTAAAAAAAATAATTTCTTTTTTAGTTTATCGGAAAAAAAATTAATTTTCCGGGAAATCCCACTAAAACTAAAATGCTCGAAAAAATGCTAGCACAATGTACAAAAGACTACCTGAGAGCTTCCTCGCGGGCTACTGAAAAAAGTGATAGTCCATCAGCTAGAAGTGTTCTATGGCTCACTTGAGGGGAACAAACAAATCTCGCATAGTCTTAACCCGTTGGCGCCCGAGCCGGCCAAAACCGGCCGCACAAGACTCCCATGCTTCAAAACCTTGCAACTTTCTCAATCGCACGAATATTGCCTTAACTGTCAGTTGTGAGCACGAAGTGGGATGTCCTTTGAATTTGAATATCCAATAAACGCAAGAAACGTAGCGATTTTTACCAAATGTGGTCTTTTGAGTTTTGACAAGAACGCAACTGACCGTTTTTAACGTCAAAGAGAAACGACGAAAATTCCCCTTTTTTCCTTTACGTTTTTTAAAGAAATCATCGTCGTAAAACCAAACTTCAACCATCATAACAAAATTTAGTCCTTGTTCTAGCTTAGAAATGACTTTTTTCTTCTCCCGAGCGTAGATACAGCCTTTTGTTCCAGTGTATTTGGGCCTTTCGGCCATTTTCAACATCTCGACCGCATTGCATGCTGGGAAATAGCGAGAATTTTTGACAGCGCCCGTTCCTTTCCCCAATTCTTTCACATATAAAGTAAGTCTACAGCCACTCCGACCTACCGCCCAAAATTCCTGCTTGTGGTCATCTTCAGTGCTCACAAATTCCAAAATATGCGACGGTAGGTCGAGAAATTCATCAATAGTCGTTTCCCAAAGGTGCTAAGTGTCCGACCGGCCAAATTCCCAGTTCGTCGAGTAAAAAGCCAAATTCGACAACAGAGTACATCACCTTGCTCGATTCTTTGAGAAAGTGGACTCTTAGCTACCGTCACGCTTCATGATGCTCATCAGGCAGCCACTAAAGATGAATAATGGTTGTAAACTTAGTAAAAACCGCAAGCAAACCGAATTTGGGACGTCGTTGTAGCTCCACAGATGAAAAATAGCTACGTTAGAATGACGTTTTCAGAAACCTTGAGCCTCCAGTGCCTTAGGACAGCGCCACTTTTCCATGGGAGTTTCAATAGGGAGTCACGAAATGCCATGGATCGTTTATAGGTGGAAAATCACTCCGAAAAGGTAAAAACGGCTGGGCGCCAATGGGTTAACGAAGAAAAATAGAGGTCACGTGACCGGGCTTTTTAACATTATTCAGTGAAAGTCATGGCAGGTGATAGTTTAAATCCAGGGTCAGATTTGAGATTCTACAGTTAAAACAATTTCTAGGGGAGTGGGTAACTTAGCTCAGGGCCAGGCTTAACTTAACGTTACCTCCTGGGTTTGCAGTTGGCCAGGTCACGTGACAAGCCACAGTATGAAATTCAATTACCCTAGATAAGATGATCATCGACTTCTGACTGCCATTAGTGGCTCCAACTCTACCTCTGTTGTCTAGTTTTTAAAATCACCACCCCCTCAAGCTGGCTTTCATGCGACTTCAACCCTGAATCTAAGTACTAGCCAGCAAGTAGTACCCTCCCCCCCCCCCCCCCCCCCCCCCGAGATCTTGCAGCATATGGTTGTTTTCAAATAAAATAGCGTTGGTATGTTACTAGCCTCAAAGGCTTTTGTTTAAGTAGCTGAGCAGTAAAAAATATCAACATAAAAAAATTGTTTTATTTTAATATTTGACTATTAACCCATTGACTCCTAGCCGTTTTTACCGTTTACCGTTTTTACCGAGTGATTTTCCAGCTATAAACGGTCCATAGCATTTTGTGACTCTTTGTTTGAAATTACCATGGAAAAGTGGTGCTGCCCTAAGGCACTGAAGGCTCAAGGTTTCTGAAAACGTCATTCTGGCGTAGCTAATTTTTTTCTTTTTTTTTTTTTTTTTTTTGACGTAGCTATTTTTACTCCGTGGACCTACAACAATGGCCCAAGTTCGGTTTGCTTGCGATTTTTGCTACGTTTACAGCCATTTTTCATCTTTAGTGGCTGCCTGATGAGCATCATGAAGCGTGACGGTAGCTAAGAATCCACTTTCTCAAAGAATCGAGCAAGGTGATATACTTTGTTGTCGAATTTGGCTTTTTACTCGACGAACTGGGAATTTGGCCGGTCGGACACTTAGCACCTTTGGGACTCGACTATCGATAAATTTCTCGACCTACCGTCGCATATTTTGGAATTTGTGAGCACTGAAGATGACCACAAGCAGGAATTTTGGGCGGTAGGTCGGAGTGCCTGTAGACTTATTTTTATATGTGAAAGAATTGGGGAAAGGAATGGCCGCTGTCAAAAATTCTCGTTATTTCCCAGAATGCGATGCGGTCAAGATGTTGAAAATGGCGGGAATGCCCGAATGCACTGGAACAAAAGGCTGTATCTACGCTCGGAGAAGAAACTGAACTAAAAAAGTCATTTCTAAGCTAGAACACGGACTGAATTTTGTTATGATGGTTGAAGTTTGGTTTTTCGACGATTATTTCTTTAAAAAACGTGAAGGCAAAAAGGGCATTTTCGTGGTTTCTCTTTGACATTAAAAACGGTCAGTTTCGTTCTTGTCCAAACTCAAAAGGCCATATTTGGTAAAAATCGCTACGTTTCTTGCGTTTATTGGATATCCAGATTAAAAGGACATTCCATTTCGTGCTCACAACTGACAGTTGAGGCAATATTCGTGCGACTGAGAAATTTGCAATGTTTTGAAGCATGGCAGCCTTGTGCGGCGGGTTTCGGCCGGTGTGGGAGTCAATGGATTAAGCATCATAAGAATGTATGATAGCAAGGATAGAACGGTAGCTTTCACCTTGTAAATTGAGTTTTAAATTTGCCCCTCACACCCTCCCTGTGGTCGCCACCTTGGATTCCTAAAACGCCTTCAGAAAATGTTATTATTTTAAATTGCACACGATTTTTTTGCCTAGACGTATATTAGGAATAATACTTATTTGCGACTTAATTTCAGCATTTATGGTTATTCAAGCTATGATGACGTCACAGTGGCCGCCATTTTGTTTTGTAGCTTGCGTACTCAACCGTTATCCCAATCATCTCAACCAACTAAATTACCATTAAGGCGATCTACATCACTGTGCTAGAAAAACGCGCCTAAAGCTTTAACGTCTTTTTCTATGTTTAGTTAAACATGAATTGTGTTTAGCTTGTTTAGTTGAAAACGAATTATTTATAGGACCTTTCACTAGTATTTATACGCCCACGATTCTATTTTCTATAGTTACAGCGTTTCTCTTTTATAATCTCTTCGCTTTTGTAGTTTACTCCTTGTTTATTGTAATTTGTATTTTAGCATATATATTTAGATTTTTAGTATTTACATAGTTTTTACAACATGATAGAAATGCATGAAACCCAAATTGAAACTCGAAAAAAATCCGAGTTCCAGATGGGGTTTGAATCCACGACCCTCCGCGATCTAGACGGACGCTCTAACCACTGAGCTACTGGAGACTCTATGGTGAGCAAGGGTGAAATGTGTGCGGTTCCAGTCAAAGCCCATATTTTATATATTTTTGTAAATCATCTGTTAATCCAATTAACAATTATTCACCGAAGTGGAGGTGAATAGTGGTGGATATTTACTGAGCCGCGAAGAGGCACCACTTTCACCGACATGGAGGTAAATAATTGTTTTAGTATATGACACACAAGTTGAATAATTAGCGGACCAAAACATTAATTTATGTGTGACAACATACCGAGAAGCGGTCGGAAATTGTAAAATCTCGCGCGCCGGCTGCTCGAAGGTGAATAGTACTTGCTAATCACCTCCGAGTTAACCAATCAGAGCGCCCGAAAAGCACTATTCACTTGTATGCTATATACACAAATCAGAGTAAATAACTAGGACTACACTTCAGTCTGGAGCTCGCTTGAGTCAGAAGCGCCACGATAGGATAGCGTCCTACTTCATTGCTATCACTTGCATGTGGGATCACATAAACAAGAACATACCGCGTTCATGTTTTCCCACCCTTTTATTTCCATCATTCAGGTACAAAGTACAGCGCTTGTATCACACATGTCAATAACATAGTTACAAGTTCAAGTTCAAGTTCAGTTTATTCAAACTTATTCAAACATAATATTAACGTACAAGAATAGAAAAAAAAAGTAAAAGAGAAACAAAGCTAGCTTACATGACATCAGGCATTAATTTGGAATAGTGCGTAGTGGCCAAAGGAGCAGAGCTTTCGAGTTGGCCACTACCACAGTGCAGTTACTAATGAAGGGCGGTTATTTACAGAATATACATTATTAGGTAATCACTAATTAAGGCAGATAAATAGGTAAAATAAATAAATAGATAAATAAAATTACGTTAACTACATTAGCTACAAATACCGGTTTTACAAGAAATTTCCCTTTAAAAAAGTTTGATTGGTTACCATGATGATTAAAATGGTCCGAAGGCGAAAACACTCGATTAGTTTGCACTACATCTCATTAACATTTATTGCACCAAAAATCAAGTGATTGAGGGGGCGTAATCTTATCCTCAAAACAACATATCTCAGAAACTGGTTAATTATTAACCTAAAATAAACAAATCCTGCACACTGGTTACCCCATGTGGTAGAGAGTGACCTTGATGTACTCTGTACAAAGGCCGAATCAACTTCAATGAATTGTCAGTTAAATATGATTTTTTTCGTAAGCAGCCAAAATTCTACCCCAAACCAACCGTACTCCCCTCTTAAGCCACAGCAGTTGTCGACTGTGCATGATCTCCTGCAGCTACAGGAGAGTAGTTCTAGGACCTCTTCCAGAACCGGCTTCTTTATTTTATACTTTATTTGTTAAAGCAGGTCGATAGTGGCAGCTAAAGACTTAAAGAGCAATTACTTAGATCCGAGCTGTTAGAGATATTATCTACTTCCCAGCCGTGCCCATGACGGGAGGGGATGTCCGGAAGCGGAACGGTGGCTCTTCGTCAGGTTGCTCCTTGATAATTTGTTCTTGTAACGTTGGCAGAGCCTCTGGCTCGACTTTCCCGCCTCCGGAGCAGTGGATCTCATAGCGCAGCACATCCACACCCTGACACTCCTTCTCGTACAGCTGACACACAGCCTGTGTCGAGTGTAAACTGATTACGGTTTTCATGAAGAGGTGTTTGCCAATGCCTGGGTCGAGTTGCTTCTCCAATCTGCTGACAATTATACTAGAAAGTTCTATTATTTTAGTCCGTCATGCCTCTTCCTTCTCAATGTAGCACTTTCTAAGGTTTCGGCTATGAGCAAGCAGTAGACTAAGACATCAGTGTCATTAAAGTGGATGACACATTCGCTTCGGCAGTGTGCCGGGCATGGAGAACCACACGCGTATCAGCCTCTTCGTGATTACACTCTAGGTCAGGAACAGGTTCGAATGCGTCTACGTCTAGTTGGCAGCACTGATCTTCGGTTGTTACATTCATGATCCGGTTTCTGGGTTTCTGGGACGGCCTCTGAATCAGGCCAGCTGTTTGTGGTGACGCTGAGCAGCTTGTTCCATGCTTTCACCGTACGGGCAGGGAGAATGTTCTTGCATTGTACACCGTCAGGGGTAGACACTCTTTTCAATGATGATCTTTCAACATTCTTGGTCGATACCTCGCGATACACTTCGAACACTACATCTACGTCCCTGCTACCGATGCTCATTACCGGTGCGGTATTGTTGGCGAGCGGAGTAAAGAGCCGCTAATAGCGAGAGGCGAATGGGGAGGAGGCGTTTGAATACCGCTTGCACGAAAACCATGTGTTTTTTAATAGTCCGCACACCAGTATGGGGGAGAAATGGATTGGTCGAGAGAGGTAGACACGTCAATCAGATGTAAGACGATCCCTCGCATATTTCCCAAGGGACACTTTGCTTTGCCAAACCACATGTAAAAATAATGGTGGTTTCCATCACCAATCAATTATTTAGTAGCTTTTAGTCGGGAACGGAATTGAGAATCTACTCTACCTATCCCTACAAATCACAACAGCTGCGTTGTCTTTAAACAGCAGTTGAAGAGATTCGGAAAGAATCGTCCCACTAAGACACTAAATAATATCAGTTAACCTTTACACTTATGCACATGTCATCGGCTTCCCCGTGGGGTAGACCCCCGGGCTAACCAGGGGGATTGTAAAATCAGTCAAGCAAACTTGAGGAATTTCCCGGGGGGTCAGGGAATCTCTCAAGACAAAGCCCCCTTGGTGAGGTGTCTCTCAGCTGAAAATCTCCATGACATCCTTTTCAAACTTGTGAATTCCCCCACCCCCTAATCTTTGATCGTAAAACAATGTCAAGATTTTCCCCTACCCTCGGGCAGAGATCCCATCCATCTTCTTATATTCCCCCACATATCTCCCTGGAAGGCCCGGGGATCGACCCCACGGGGAAGCCGATGACATGTGTATTGTCTCATATGTCTGACAACATATTCCAAGTAGCGTGACCTTAACAAGCATCAATGAAATACTGGGCTTTAATAAAAAAAAATTATCAGCCGTTGCTGAATAATATCTACACAAAGTCTCCGATATATGCCATATAAGAGAGTTAAAGCTCTCAAAGATGTGCTCTTTAAAGGGAAAATTTGAACAAAGGCTAAAAAGGGCCCCCGGGGGGGGGTACTCGAAGGAAAATTGGGTGGGGGTGTGCAGCCCGCTTCCTGAAACCCTTACCCTATTTCAGACCAAAATTTGCCACTTTCCCTACCCTATTTCAGAACTGACCAAAAATTCGATACCCTATTTCCGACCCATTTCACTTACCCGGTCGGCGTAAACATAATTTGAGAAGGTGTCTCTTTTGTTAATGGTCTTCTCGCCTAATGATGAAGAAGTAGCTTCTTCTAAAACAACATACTCAATTCAGGAATAAAGTGCACAAACCATACCCTATTTCAGACAAAATGGTTAAAATCGACACCCTATTTCAGACCAAAATGGCTTTAAAACCATACCCGTAGGGGCCGCAAATACCTATATAGCCCATATAAGGGAGTACCTCCCCTCCCCCAACCCGGAAGAGGGTCGCAACCACAAACCACGAGGGGAGTCCATGCAGGCCTCTCATTAACTATTTTTTCAGATGAGGTGATAAAAGTGGGCGTCCATTCAAAAAACCCTGGTTCTCTGGCAGGCGGTATTTCTTGCTGCTCGTTGTCATGGATACGCTGCTCACTTTCAACGGCTCCGCCGCCTCCTACTCGTTACCAAGTCAAACACTCCGGCTGTCAGCGACCTCCTGGAACGTAACTCCAGAGGAGATCTTCAACTTCTGCAAGACTGCCATACAGTCGAAAATGCTTGTTGCGTTCTCTGGTATTTCTCGATAACTGTGATACGTTGCTCTAGCTGTTTGGAGAGTTTCAGTTGGCTATGCTTGTCTTTTGTTGGAGTCGTGAGGATCGGCAAGAGATTAAGGGAGGGGACCAAGATGTTAGCTGAAAACAGCTTTCATGTCAATCTTATGAAACTGTCCGAGAAGTGCCACCCAAGCAAATACATCACCATCCATATGAAGAGGAAGTACTGGATCTTGTTGCAAACCTTACGTACAGCCTTCAGATCCTTAAAAGACTTTCATTAGCGAACTGAGCTCGGCGATGATGTTTGATGGGTTTTCTGAGAAAGCTTCAACTTTCAGTTGAAGTATCTAAAATTGGTTTGTGATCCCGGATCATGGCACCACGATATAAGGTTGTCCATAAAGAAATATTTCTGCACTGGGCTTACTTTGAACTCGAACAACTGCATATATTACGCATTCGTCCGCCATTGATCATGGTCCAGAGGAACACTTTCACACAGGGATAATAAGCTATCGGATGTTTGTGAGACAACATGTAGGGCATTGTTTGGGGAGCAGTGTTGGTGAAGTGGTGAGAGCGCTCGTCTTCCACCAATGTCCCGGGTTCGATTCCCGGACTCGGCGTCATAAGTGGGCTGAGTTTGTTGGTTCTCTACTCTGCTCCGAGAGGTTCTTCTCCGGCTACTCCGGTTTTCCCCTCTCCCCCAAAACCAACATTTGATTTTGTTTGATTAGATTAAGTCTCCTCAATTATTCAATCTCTTCAATGATTCACTCTCCTCAATATTAGTCTCCTCAATCTGTACTCGGCTAGAAAAATTTGAGATTTACTAAAGTGACGTGATTTGATGTGATGTGATGTGATGTGAACCCACAAGATTTTTTCCGGAATGATTAAAAGTGCAACTGCTCATGTTAAGCACTAGAATAAACGGAAGTTATATTTGTAGTTCCAATACCTTCGAAATTTGCGTTTGAAACGCGGTTCGTTCCCGTTAAAAGGATACAAGCAACTTTGTAGCCCTCTTCATCCAAGATGGCGGCCAAAAGGAAGATTTGTGGGTAAATTTAAAATTCGATTTACAAAGTGAAAGCTACCGTTCTTTCCTTGCTACCACACATTTTTATGATGCTTAATAGTTGAATATTAAAATAAGACATGTTTCGGCTGTTCTCCTCAAGTGACCCATAAACCCAAATTTTCGGTTCCGCTCAGCTGATGGACTAGGATTCCCTTTGTTTAGATGAAGCAAGTAAGTCTTCAAAAATGCGAAATAAGGCCAGCGAGCATTTTTGGAAACCTAACAGCTCGAAAATTCGAGAAATGAGATTTAGATGTCCCTTAAAAGCTTTCTACGACTTTCATTTTCTAACGCATCGGAACAGAACAATCTGACTGTGTTATCTTACATTAATATGCCCTAAAAAGACTGGGCGATTTACTATCATTAACTTAACCCTGAAAAAAGTGATTGCAAATGATTTCCATCATTCACCGGCACTAGTTGAGATCAGAAATGACCAGGAAACAGTCTGTAGAGCGTTTGATGTGTCTTCTCAAAGCATCAACAATTCTTCAAATTGTTGGATAATATAATAATATATAATAAATATTTTGCTTAGTTACCGTATCAGACATCAAACTTGGTAGTTTACCCACAGAAAATGTTATCAATGGTCAGCGAATAACGAAACAATAGGAAAAACAACACACCTAACCGTAAAACAATATACCAGGAAAAGAGAGGCAGAGAAAATAAATAATTAGTTAAATTGTTATAAATGTCTGAACCAAAGGGCAAATTCAAAAACTGGTCCAAAGTCCAAGGAAATTGCTTCAAATAAACGAACAGACAAGGAAACAAAAAACAAACAGACATTATTTCAAAACAAACATAATTTCACAAATCAAATGAGAAATGCAACCCTGCCATAACGAGCTCGTTTGAAACCAACTTTAATACCGAAGTAGATATTTATGTAAGGAGCTGTCTTTGTTTGAAGAGTACATACTTGTAAAACCAATGACTGGACGTTTTTACGTGTGTAACAAGCATCGGAGATTTCAACCCAAATTGTTGTAAACGGCAATCAGGGTCCCACCATTTCGAGGTTAAACTTCACGGCTGTGTGTCATTAACTAAGATCACATCCTATTCTAAGCCGTAACGAATGCATAGCCTTTCATATTCTCTTGTTCAACCAAAAAACTTTGTCACTGATTGAGACATGTGGGAATATCTAAAATATAACATATACGTTTGCTACATTAGGTGTCTGTGATGCGTCCACAGCTTGGCAGCTGAGCGTACCTTGCGGCTTAGTTCGTTTGTCCACGTTAAGGCGAGGTCTGCTGAATTTATGTTACGCAAAACCAAGCAAGCACTAAATGTTTAGGGTTATACTTGCGGTTAGGATTAGAGTCAGGATAAGGTCTGCTGTCAAAATTAGGACCAGAATTAGCTCTACTGTTAGAGTTAGAGTCAGAATTAGGTGCAGTGTTAGGATTAGAGTCAGGATTGGAGGCGCTGTACTTTCAGCAATAGAGTCAGGATTGGGTCTACTGTTAGGATTACAGTCAGGATTAAGCCTACCGTAAGAATTATGGTTAGTTAGAGTTAAGACTGTTATGGACAACATTATATAGGATTGGCGTTGAGGTATTTGGTGATTAAAGGTTATTCAATGACGTCACCGAAAGAAGACCGCACAATCCAGACCTAAACCAACCGAGAAAGCAATGGGACTAGGCTGATCACTACCCATAAGGCATTTGGCCTATTCTACTAGCTTACATTGATACTCCCGTAACTGGTGTTAGCGCTGTACAAGTGAATGAATAATCAGCTTAGTCAAAAATAAGATCACTAACAATAGGTATCTAAACACGATGGAAAACGCTTTGTGAACAAACTTCATTTCCCCTGTAATTATTAATATTTGACAATCCAAGTCCAAATCGTGACCTTTACAAATCACAACGTGATCAAAAATGTCATAAGAAAAAAATAAAATGCCTTGATGCTTAAACAAATTCTCTAAACTAACACTACAAGGAAAATGTAAACAACAATGCGGAGAATATGTGTGTTGATGTAAGATGTAAAAGGTAAAGCCGCGTACGGAAGACAATTCAAATCTTCAGAATTTTGTCCCGTTAATCTCGGATATATATATACGTAGTAAAACTGACAATTTGATGTCCCGAGTGAGACCAGTTTGTGGTACTCACTTTACCATTATCGTATTTTATTAGAGCAGTTTCAATCGAGTATCGAAAGTAAATTGCGTTTGCTTTGGTCTGCATTGCTTCTCTCCGTGATTGGTCAGCAAAACTCGCGCGTCTTTCTTAACCAATGAGAAGCAAAACCAAAACCAAAACCAATCATGACTTGCACGCGCGCATTTTTCCGCGCTTTGCGCCGGTTACGTGTCAGATGCATTGAATTCTGATTGGCTCATTGCGCTCAACCTCGTTCCCAGGGCTTGTTGCGTTGCGCCGTGTGCCTCTGTTGTGATTGGCTGGAATAATTGCTTTGGTTTTGGTCTTACGACACCTAATTGAAAACTGCTCATTTAATTAAACAGCACTTTTATTATATGACATTGATGGATTAATACCTGAGCAGAACCCAGTACGACCCAACCCTGATTTCAGGAGACCCTAGTGCGTGTTGCGTATATTCGATTAATTGATTCAAAGAGAAATTCAAGATTTAGCAAAGTATAAACCTACCTAACGAAATGTTTATCTAGGACGGATGATTCACTATTAACTATTCTCAGCTATACATTTACAATAGTGTTCATAGGTTACACCAGGAAGGGACTATCCAAATTGGCCCTCCCTGAACATACGCCCCCATCCTGATGATCAATGCTCTTTGTACGCATAAGGTGACCGACTTCTCTGTTCACCAGAACTTCATCTCCTCGACTAAAACAATAAGCAATTGATTAGAACATTAATCGGATACTTTTTCTACTCGAGCTCTTTATCGCCTTCTGGCCGACGAATAAGGCTTTTCCGCTGCATGTAGCATCACATACAGTGTGGTTTTCCGTCTTATTGGAGTGGGTCTCAATTGACTGTCGAATGTAATTCGCGTTTGCTTTGGGTTCGGTTTACTTCGCTCTTTGATTGGTTAGAAAAACAACTTGCGCCACTTCCTCAACCAATGAGAAGCTAAACCAAAACCAATGGCGACGTGTACGTGCTTATTTTCCCGCGCTTTTGGTGGGCTACATGTTATTGCTTCGAAATCTGGTTGGCTCACTGCGCTATTTCTGTCTGTGATTGGTCCAAGCAATCACTTTGATTTTGGTTCTACGACACTCAATTGAGAACCACTCTATCAGTTGCGACCAATCACTGGACATTCTTTAAAACGGTGTCAAGCTGGTACAAAGCCGCCTGTTGCCCCTTTTAAAGAGCAAACAGCTCGACGCAGGATGAGAAATTCTCACCATTAAAAATGCTAGGATACAGTAGCCTAAGGTCCTACAAGGAGCTGAAAAAGCAGAGTTGCTTTACTAACCTGATGAGAATTCCATAAAACCCTAACTCACTGATAACATCCGCTAGCACTGGCTGGGGAAGCTCCGCACGCACTATGTAGTTCTTAGTGACAGGAGGCTGAATTTTGTCCATTAAAATGAATTTCGATCGTTCCTTAACATCAGCGGCCCCTTTCAATGTCTGAACAATATCCTCACCGAAGATGTTGTGTCCTGAAAACAAAATATAAATATTACAATGACACTTGGAAAATGAACTTATCATTGAAGAAAATAGTTGTGAGGAACGTGTAGTGGGAGAGGCCTCACTAACTGAAAAAGTTGTAATGATTGTATATGAAGTGCGCAATTAGAATGCAGAAAAGCCGTTGTATGTTCGTCGGTATTCCATATCCTACTTTCCCATCCTTTCACTGCAGTGAATGCACGGACTTATGTATTTTCTGTGGTATGTGTTGAGCGGTTTTAATTGAGTGTCGAAAGTAAGTTGCGTTGGCTTTAGTTTTGCATTTCTTCGCTCTATGATTGGCCAGAAAAACTCGCGTCGCTTTTTCAACCAATTAGAAGCAAAAGCGAAACCAAGTTATTGCCCCTTATTCTGATTGGCTCATTGCGCTGTTTGTGTCTGTTGTCAGTGATTGGCTGGAGAAATTCCTTTGGTGCTGGTTTTACGACACTCAATCGAAACGCGCTCTACGATAGTCATGTAAAGCTAAAGCTTTCCTATTTTCTTGGTAGACACAGTAGCCTAAATTCAGAGTGCGTATTGCACAATCGCACCAAAACAAGTGAACATGTCATGAATCAAACTGTTAGCATTACAGTTTTACAATCAAAAGGGGTGCTCATAAAAAACCCAGTTTGAAATGATAATGACGGTTGGTCAGCAGACTGGGGGTCTTCACTTGACAACCTGAACCTAGAGAGTCGAGAGAATAAGAACTAAGGCACCGTCCATAAACGTGCGCGTTTTCAATCATTTGAAAAACGTCGAATTTTTGGATTTTTGAAAACGCACTTTTTTCATCACATACATCCATTTCCTTTGTTGTTGTTGCTGTTTTCATTCGCCTTTTTTTTTCTTATGGCGTTGTTGGCTCTTCAAAAGTAGTTACGAACTTAACAGTTGATTACTTTACCTCCTCCTTCCAGCTGCGGTTTAAGGACAAATTTATCAGGATCTGCTATGGCCATCTGCACGGTTTTGTCTCCCTCAGAACCCTGGAGTGATTAACAAAAGAAAACATCAAAACCTCTATGGTAAAAAAACAAAAAGACATAAAAAGAACCAAAGAATATACCAATGCTCAATGTCGTCAAACCCAAACCCAAGTTATCACTTTAACCAACCACAGCGAACGCAAACAATGCAATGGACCAATCAGAACGCGGCGCAAATACTCAGTCAGTAAATGGCGTGAAGCGCGGGAAAACGCTTGCGACTGGGTCTCCATTGGCTTTGGTTTTGACTTCTGATTCGTTCAGAATAGAGGCGTGAGTTTTTTCATCAGTCACAGTACTGACGGAGTGTTTTTTTCACTTGAGTGTTTGAAAAAATTCCACGTTTGCTTTGATTTTCCTTCACTATGCGCTGTAATTGGTCGGCAAAACTCGCATCACTTTCTCGACAAATGGAAAGCAAAGCAAAGGAAATCTCTGAGATATTCTGATATTCTAACCTCATCCAGGGTATACAGCCCAGTGAACGTTCTGCGTATCTTGTTCAGGACTTCCTCGTCTGAAATAAACCTGTTTCGAGAAAACACAGAGAACAATGTAGCAGTCAGTGTCACTGTCATATTTTCGCGAAAATTTGACACTGCAGCTTAATACATCATCATCATAATAATAATAATAATTAAAATAACAATATATAATTATAATAAGAACCTTCCCAGAATCCTTTGCAGCTGGAAAATCGTCAATCCCAGATAACTTGGTCAATTTGAGGGCACCAAGACCCCCACGTTGTCTAGAGTTAAGTCTTACCATAAACTAATTATTGTACAAGACTAAGGGCGATGACGTCATTGGTCACGTGACTTTGCTCACAAGTGCGTTTTTGCACACTGTGACGAAATTATTTTTTTATTGAGAAAGCAGTCAACGTGGTTTGAAGCACAATGGTGTGAGCCATTTCGGACTGCCCGGGTACCGAACAAAATATAAATATTAAGGGGGGTATATACAATTTTCAAAAAGTGGGAGTCTGGGTACAAGTGCTATCTCGCGTTGCATTAAACGCGAGGAAACAAAAATTTGGATATTGGTAGATATTTTTATGAAATATACATTTTTGACATTTTTAATGCTGTGACGTCATCGGTCACGTGACCAGAACGGACCGAAGTTTAATATTCCCTCTTAAAGTTTACTAGAACCTTTCTCCAAGAATATTTTTAAGCGAAGTTGTAGTTTAATAAATAGTGTTTTAAAAAATGGCCATGATTACTTTTTCCTAAAAAAGTGCGGCAGTAGAAAATCTAACTGAAAAGTTTGTCAGCTTCCTGCTCAACAACCATTTGAGGTAGGAATAAAAGAAAATTTTGCCTAAGGCTTGAGAGTATGCTCTTTATGATGGCGTTGTCAGTTTCTTCTAATTTCAATTGCTTTTGGCGAGGATCGATGTTTAAGACTTTTTCAGAGGAGAGGGCCTGGAGGAAAGAACGAAAACGAGGCTAAACTTTCGCGCGCTTTTTGTTCACTGCGACGCCGCGCCTTAACCGCGGTCAAACGTAAAAAAATAAGAAAAGTCCTTTAAAGATAAGGTTTTTACGTTGAGAGCTCAAAGATGATGAGTCTTTCATCAGTCTGTGAGTTTACTAAATCATTTCATGAATTACTAAAAAAGTTTTAAGGTTTTTTAAAGCGAAGAATGTGGAGACTGTTCGGCGCGGTATTTTTTTGTTTTCTGTTTCAATGCGTGACTTCAGGAAATCCGATTTCACCTTATTGTTCCTAAAACTGTTTTAGTAATTCATAAAATGATTTAGTAAACTCACAGACTGAACAAAAA
>JAEMWC010000600.1:130000-135000 GCA_016490735.1 Pachyseris speciosa
GGCATTTGATAGCTCTTGATCTCTCCAACATTAGCCGTGCATTCCAATCCTGTGTTAGGCAGAAATAGATTTCAATTTATGTATTTGACCAGCAGTTGACATAGCTGGTCAAGCCTCGCACTGCTAATGCAGGGTCATTGCTTTGAGTTTGATCCAGAGATACATGTACCTTTTCAAGCTTCTTAAACACCAGCTGGATACCTAATGGAGCATCCATATGGTAAATTGGTAATGGATTTATATACTGCACATATCACATAGTTTCATGGTGGTTTACAATTCTTCTCTAGGGTGAGTCATAGGACGTTCGCCTTTAAAGGCACCTCTGGCAGCCGCTTATATTATTCCATATTTGATCTCACCCACCCAACCCACACATGAATATCAGATGAAAGATAGAGATAGACCACCACACCAGAAACTATGTCCCCTACTCTTTTGAACAGTCCCACAGAATCAATTATGAAAAGCTGTGAGACAAGGCCTACGGTTTATTGTCCTTAATGAGAAGACTAGAAAGTCTTCAAAATGGCCTCTCCTATAAGCCTTGTGGTTTCCTGAGGTCTCATTGCCACTAACTTAGGTGTATTACTTGTAAATATTATGAAAATGGCAAATAAATGAAAATAAAATAAATAAATAATTACAAAGGCAGCACTCTCTCCTCAATTATTTAAAGACCCTGAGTGTTGGTCTGGCCAGGGTTTAAACCCAAGACCTCCCCCACGGTAGTCCAGTGCTCTACCAACTGAGCTAACCAGTCAGGATCTATTCGCAATACCACTTACTTAACTCTTTAAGCCCCAATAGTGATCAGCCCATAATTTCTCCTTACAATATCAGTACAGGGTCATGCAAAAAGGTCACAAGAATAAAGGAAGTGATCACCAAAGAAGAATGTCTTGATGTCTCAGCAAATTCTCTCAACTAGATGCATAGGAACTGTATGTAGAGCATTATGAGATTATGTATGCTGATATCAGGGCTAAATGATTTAAGCAAGGCACCAAACACTGGACCTGATTAAAACTTGTCCCAAAGCCAGATGCATGGCTTGATTCGTACAAGACCTCTAAGAAAATTGTAAATGCGATGACATACATGAGTTCACTGTGCTTTAAATTTTGAACGTAGTGCTAAGAGGTTTTTTCACCCAGCAGTCCAGGTCTCCCTTCCCTTAAAAAAAAACAACATGTTCGCATTCCACTTCCACCCTGAATTTGAGGTTCACAGGTTTATTAGTCATGAGATGTTATAAGTGTTGCCCAATCACACAGACTTTAAGAATGATTTTACATAGAACAAAAGGTGCAAATGTTTGCAAACTATACTGTAAGGTTCTGATTAATCATCGATGAAGTATTTTATGCTCAAGTGTAACTCAGTTTCCTCAAAAAGGAACGATAACAAAGTGACTTTGACAGCCAGTACATAACATGTTGTGGATTATTTTAATAAATAGAAAAGTAATATCGAAACATACATTCTCTGAAGTGTAGTGAGTGGGATCATAACCATCCCTGAAGTAGACAACAGCAATTTCTTTTCCATCCCTGTAAACCAACACAAGGAAGTATTCACTAATTTAAAAATATTATACTGGAAATTAAGTTCAGAGAAGACAACGACAGCTGAAAGAGAGCAAAACAAAAACAAACAATCAAACACAAACTCAAACACTTTGCACAACTTGCAACTTGAACTTTTTCTGAGAGTCCTGATGCTCCAGCTCTATGAAATGACCTTTTTCCTGGGGCTGGTTGCTTACATAATAATTTACCGCAGCATTAAAGCAGGCATCTGATGATCAGTTTGAACCTTATCAGTTTGCATGTGGTTGAAAAGGATTTTCCACATTTGTTTAAATGAGAACAAAGTTATTAGCAGTGCTCCACACGCCAAAGGGGCATGCGTGGAGCCCTATGGGTAAAAAAATTATTATTAAGCCATCTTCCTCAGACATTTTGGTTATTGTAGGACTGTCCATATGTCCGTATGTCCTCACCACAGCCTAGACATCCAATGTGAATCACAAGCTCCAACCTTGCAGATAGTTTGGACTTATTTTGGCACAGCTAACTGACCTTATGAAATATTGCCATTTGCCAGTAAACTGGTTAATTGTTAAATGTGCTATGCACACAATATGCAGGATTATGCAAGTAAAAAAATATCATTATCATTACAAGTCAACAACAATATCAAGGTTTTCATGAGAATATCAAGTTCTTACACTAATAGTGTTTTATCCTCCTTGAGTTGCCCTGTTCTGTTGATATTTTTGAAGGTTTTTCTTACCACATGTGCAGCAGGATCGCTAAAACGTAAGGCCATAGAAAGTTGATAAAAGAGATGGAAATTAATTGACACAGCTAATGATAACCACTGCATGGATACTGGAACATGAAGTGAAAACAACAAAATCATACCAGTTACATAACTCCTAAAATGTCCAGAGCAACTTACACTTCTGTCATCAAGTGCTGAACCCATCTTTGATCAAATCTGTTCCGTTCATCATCTGACACAACTACCATCACTACAGAGCTGTGTAAAAAAATTAAAAAGAAAACAGTGAGAAAATCAGTCATTAAATATTCAGCTTAAATAGCTTGTGAGTGTTGTAAGTTTTAACCTTTTTTTTCTAGATTAAAATATTTACACTGCTCATACATACTTTTCACTTCCATAGTATTTCCATGCATCCACCAGTCCTGCAGCTAAACCCAAACCTGATGAATTCTGAGGAAGCTAAAAAACAAAGTTAAATTTTAATATTATTTCACTAGGAACTACAGAGGAAAAGACATTGGAAAGTGACCTGTGTGAATGAGCTTTAAAAAAACATATTTCAACATTAATATTCTGTATTGAACATAGCATATACATTAACTTTTAATGAACTAATATTATTATTGGTTATCATTATTGTTATTGTTTACCAGTAATATCATTATTGTTCTCATTAAATTAAGTTGTTATGGATCATTATCATTATTGTTATTATTTTGAAACTTTCATTTTTTAACTGTCATGAGCTTATTGTTATCCAGGGTATTTTGCCCTGCTAGCAGAGGCTACTCTTTATCACAGTAGTAAACAGTAGTAAGGAAGCAGAAGCAACACATTTAATCACAGTCACTGCTAGCACAGCATATCAGGATATTCACAAGAATAAGTAAACATAGCTTTACTTAATAATAATTAACCTTAGCTACCACAAATTACAGTTCTGCCAGTTGGTAGTACCTTTTCTTTGGTTTTTGGGTCATACCCATTCTGAAGATCCAACAAAAAGCTGTAAACATTGTAACGGGAAGTGCTGTAAGTAACATAATCTGAATGTCCATATACTATACAGTGTTCAAATTAATTACATTTAATTAATTTAATTAGATAATATGCACTCCATCACATTTTAACTCTGATCTTTAAGGGCTGTCATTGATGGCTAAGGCAGCAGACTTTGCCTGGATATTTGAAGTTATTTCCCCAGCTACTAATAATATTGATAGGAAAAAAAAAATATTTAAAATAGTCAACACGTCAGTAACTAGAATTGCCACTGAGCTATGTTTGGGCATATCCCTACCAGCTACCTACTTCAAATATTAGTGACAGCCCTGCAATCTTGATTGCTGCTCTTTGCCATTCCTACGAATGTGTTTCTCGACTTTCATTCTTAAGCAACCTACTACCAGTTATATCTAGAATCCGACGAGAATTTCTGATCCCAAAGTAGACTATTATGTATGACACTTAACAGACCATAAAAGTTAGCCAAGGATAACTATACATTACTTGTGAAGTTCTCTCATTTGCGGGCTCAATCCACCAAAAGAAGAAGCAATGGTGTTAATCTCTACTTGCTTGATACCAAGGTTACCCTGTACAGCTCCATTAGGATCTTGTGGATTTACACTGTCCAGCATATAGTCTGAGCGAAAAATCCCCAATGAGATTGGCTGCAATATGGATACATTTTGTGTTATACGAAGCTGAAGCATTCTTACACATCACCTAGACAGTACAAATGACTAACCAGCTGGGTACCCCATTTTTCACTTCATCTGTATTGTCTCCACTAGTGAGTTACAAGAACATGTAGCATCTTATTCTGGCTACTGATAAAATACCGGTACCTTTAATGGGAGTTTCATGGTACAGATGACTCATAGAGGTTTACTTTGTTGCTCAGTGCAACTTGTGGCTCAAACATCTTATGGGAGCGCTGCCTGCCCTTGGACATTTGACCACTAAGATCAATTTGAGTGATCCACAATCTACATAACAATCAGATGAGCTCAAGATTTTTATTGCACAATAGCTGATGAGGGCACAGCCTATTACATAGGCAAAAATGTTATAAGAGGGCTTTATTGTCATTAGCTTTTAATTATAGTATTTCCAAGTCACAAGTTAATGACTTTTGCAACTATTACATCAGATATCAAGTCGTGTGAGCTTACCTGTGACAGTCCCTCATTCCTTGTCTTTTCATAAATTTCAAATATTTTAGCAGTGAATTCATCCACTTCCATGGTGCTAAATTAAGCAAGGAAGGAAAAACATGCATTAAAGTGCCCATAGCCCCAAAAGAATTTTTTGCTTAAATAAATCCTTGCACCTGTTCAAAATGCATTGCGCCTTTTTAAACCAAATCTTGAACTTTTAGACTGTAAATTGAAATCTTGCCATCTGTCCCATGACCGAGTTAGTAAGGGGTATACATCTAGTTCTGGTTGACGTCATAAACATATTTGCATCGCGGTAAGTCTTTGTAAACATGCATGCAAATCAGTTTGCGACGTCAAACCAGTACTAGGCCCATCCCCCTTACTAGCTCGGTCATGGGACAGATGATGGAACAAAAAGGAACAAAAAGGCGGAAAACTATATTTAAGCGAAAAAGATATTTTGGGTTAGGAGCACTTTAAGTAAACAGATCACTACAAATCTAGTCAAAACATCAACAAAATTGTGTTTTTTTTCCATCAGTT
>JAEMWC010000600.1:140000-225000 GCA_016490735.1 Pachyseris speciosa
GCCTTGCGCGAGAAAACGTTGATGCGTTTGAATTAAACATTACTCGAGAAGGAACAGAAGACAAGTTTTGAAAATTCCTGTGTTTCTTAGCCCAGCTTGTGTGGTGCAATATGTGTGTAAGGATGTCCGTGAGATTGTGAAATCCGCTACCATACCCTGGTTCGTCGATTGTGTTTTTCTTTATATCAGGGTCCATCTCAAATTCTGGCTGCTGATTGGCTGTTACTGAGTGATTGACAGCCCCAGTTAAAGGTTCTTTTGCAGCTGCTGAGTCTCCTAAACAAAGATACAAGAGGATATAAATAATTTTACTAATATAAACTTAGCATCCAAACTTTTATACAAAAAGAAAACTTCGGTACAGGGTCAATCTCTTTATGTAACCAGAACAGACAATGGTGCTTTATAATGGACTTCTCCATGTAGGAATCGTTAAGGCACTAGCACCTCCTTTCAGTTCTCGGCTTGGTATTATGTATTACAGTAGCTCCTAAATTTCAAAGGGATCGACAATCACCATTCTGAATTATTTTTGGTGACAATTAGAAAGGCACGATTAAACACCCCCTTAGCTGTATTCTAAATTAGCCTCTTACGACAATGCTCAACACCTAAACAAGAAATCTTTTTACATGTCATATAATCAGCTAGATTTTTGAGGGACAGGACTACAACTTGGAGAAAATAGGGCGACGGCCTTTAGTCATCCTGTTGCAGGTTCTCGGGCAGTGGGACAAAGAAAAAAAATTGAGAAGAAGAGTGAGAAAGAGGGAGAATTCTCCCCACTCCCCTATCATCCTTCGCTTTTTCTTTCCACGTTTCACTGACAGCATTTTATCTTTCCTTCTATCATGAAGCCTGGAACAGGCTGACCTTTTCTTGACCACGTCCAACTACTTAGCTACCCACCTGTCAAAACCAGTTCACTGAACCGGCTTTAAGTGCACTTTAAGTGAGGGCGATTATAGCCGATAAGTAAAACCCGGACTAGCCTCCTTTTCCTCAAAATGACTGTTTTCAGCCAACGTAACGGCGATTGAAGTAACTGCCGCTCTCAAATGGATGGGTAAAGTAATAGCTAGCCACTGACGCGATTAAAAACCATTTCATCTATGATTGTTAATTTCGACTGACACCGACGTAACGTTGACTAATGTAAGAAACCCTCTATTTTACTCACTTCTGAAGATGCTATTGAGCCAGTTAACAACTTGAAAAGCGCCACCACCTGAACCCGCAGTGTAATAGTTGACTGCCACAAAGTTGGCCCAGTAGCCAAACTTGTCGTGACAAGTGATCACCTTGTCTCTTATTTCCTCAAACGAATTCAGGCATGGCTGAAGGGGATTTGCCGCTGTACTGAACCAATTTATTAGAACCAGACTCCATTGGTCATTCCAGTCCTCGTTCCAGCGTGATTCTGCGCGATCGATGCACTCCTTCAAAACAAAACAAAACAAAAACAAAAACAAACGGATTGTAGAAATCAAAATCATTACAGATCATTGCAGCTATGAACACAACTTATGCAGATGTCAAAAGAAATCCTGACAAAAATTCACGCTAATACAAGATTCCAACCATGACTTATGCAAAACCGGGTGAAAACAAGGCAGCTGGTCATTTAGATGGTTCGTAATAAACTCGATAGTAGTCCGCTGGCCTGGATTCTAATCGCACCCATGCGTATTGTTTCTTGTCCGCATATGTTCTGTTACTACCTAATGTAGTGCAACCTCGTTCAGTTGTGTGGTGCTACTACCCCAAGCAAAGACAATTTTTAATGTACCTTTTTAATTTGACCAGGGCTTCCATAACGATTCTCCCTAACGTAGCGCCACATATTGTACTCTGTGTAAGGAAAACCGCTCAGACCGTTGTTGTCGAAGACTACCAAGCGACCCAATCTGCGCATGTCATTAAGCGTGGGCCAGTCATTTAGTCCGTCACCCCAGTTCTCTTTCAACAGCACGAAGGGAGAAATTTCTGCTTGGTCAAAAACTCTTTTCAATATGGTAGGATTTCTCAGGTAGTCTTCGAAAAAGATCGTAATGACCTCGCGTGTGTGTGCCTCCAGAAAATTCCTTATCTCGATCAAAGTGTCCAGCAAGTTTGTAGATCCGCTCCAGAAACAAGACGCGTGGCAAAGACGAACGTCTTCGTCTCCCCACCCTGGAAAGAAACAAAACGAAAAGTGATATAAATTGATTCCTTCAGGACTGCAGGGCAAGGAAACGAGCGCAGTTTCCTGAAATGTCTCTTAATTTGCAATGAATCTGAGGCTGCATTCTTGAAGTTCTCCCTTGTTCACAACAGGATACGTGGGGCACGATTTCTAAATGGCTTCGCTAATCCGGCCGAACTTTTAAAAAAGGGGATTTGTGCCATTGCTCCATGGAAACCATTTTTCCCTGTCTTAGATATATAGATAATTGGAGTGATTCTGAGAGTAGAGGGGTGTGAAGTAAGCGGAAGGGGATAACAGCGGCCAAAGGTATACGATAGTTTACATTAGAAAACACACAAAGAGGAGGAAGTTTTGATTTGCAATAGAGTTAAGGTCTAGAGATTTTGTTTGTACCCATTCACCCATGATTTTCAAACCGATGCTTGTTGTGATTGGCTTACCAGGATAAATGTCCAGCATGAGCCCGCGTACACCATCCTCAAGCTGCTGACTGATGCTAAATCGTTGATTACGGGCCCAGACAGCAAAGTTTGGTGAGTGCGAGAATGAATTATGGGTAACAAGAAATGCGACTTTGTTGAAAGGACGGTCATAGTCCTAAATAAATAAAATCAAGGTTAATTCGAATCAAGCTTTTTAATTAGGTTCGATGGAACAATTAAGTTCGAGAAGCTCTGCCGCGGTGAACGACTCCGTCGACAAAGACACTACACACTGATCGAAAAACGACATACTTCCTTCTGCCGTACCGAACTAAATTTATTCATTTTGTTTTCACGGGATCGGGATCCCGCAACGATGAGTTTCCGAGCAATATAATCGTGCAAATATGACTAAAATCTTGCCTACTCTTGTTCGCTACCGCCAGGAATGCGGCTGGTGACACGGAATATCTTCATGACTGGTAAGTCTGCTAACGTAAGTGTGTGTATTGCACTCATTTTTAAACTGTACGTTGTTTCTTATGCCTTCTTATGGACACGTCGGTATGATAAAGCAATGTTGGGCTTAAGACGTAAAAGAATATAAACATTTTCCGTTTGAACGTTCTGACTTAATCAAAAGGAGACTCGCTTGCGAGGCTGCAACTCGAATAAATATTCACCTACCTTGCCTTCGGGGGATCAAAAGTCAATTTTAGTTTAGTGAAAGCTGATTATGGGGTCTACATTTGCTTTTTCTTAATTTCAAAGGGTGTGGTTATAGTGGAGAACTCTCGAACTAAGGGTGGCAATGATTACAGGAGTGCCGGGCTAAAGGTACCTTGTTGTTTTACTTGTTGTCTTAACTTTTAGGGAAACTCGACAAAACTCTACGATTAACCCAACGATGGACTAACTGATTCTTCCTTCGAGGGAGTATCGCCCAGCTGAGTATACAAATGCTTACTAACGTAACAAACCGTTACTCAAGAATAACGTAACAAACTCCTAAAGTAAAATAACATCCCATACTCGAGGATTCTGGTTTAAAATATGTTTGACTCCCATTGTAGGCCTCAGCTGGCGAAACCTAATAAACCATATCAAACATACTTGAGAATAACCCTGCACTTTACCACCGTACCACCGTGGGAGTTAGCAATGCTAGCTGTTGCAATTGAGAGAAGCACTGGGTTGCAGTGATGGCTTAGTAGCCCGCTCATTTTTTAGTTCCGTCTACGAGACTGCAGATGAAAGAACTGAGATGGTAAGATTACAATAGTTGACCCAATATTTTCCTAGTCTCACCGTTACATTACATTTTATATAGTAACCAAATCAATGCGCGCGCTCTGCGTGATTGGTCAATCATGGCCGGTTTATTGTTCCAATAAACTCATGGAAATTTCGTGCGTCTTCTGAATTATTATATAAAAGCAATAGACCACAAGCTTCTATGGTTTATAGGTATGATTAACCACTTGGGATGTTGGAAGAACACTCGAAGAATTCGTGAATCACTCGCCTGCAGCTCGTGATTTACGAGTTCTTCGAGTGTCTTCCAACATCCCGCGCGGTTTTATATCAGCCTATAAACCATACAAACTTGTGGTATATTGCTTGACTGAAGAAGGTTGAAGCAATACTACGCATTAAAATTCGAATACCTGATCTTTCAAGGCAGGTACTCGTGCTAACTGACAGGTGGCATATGGCTTGTCACACAACCTACAGACGAGACCATCTGTGCACGCGTAACCCGCCGAGCAGCGCTCGTTTTCCCTCCTCGGATGATGCAAACATCGCTGATATCCCGGATGGCAGCTGAGGCCTGGGGCACAGGAAAAACCTGCTGAACAGGGTTCTTTGTATTCTCGAGGATGGCGAAAACAGCGCTGTAAATATCAGTTCGAAATTAAGGTCAAATTTAAAGAAAAGGTAAATTAAGATATAGTGGATTCTCGCTACATCGCTAGATTATATTAGTAACTGTAAAACTCCTTTACGCAGTGTCAATCGTATGAAAATGCGCATAAATTTAAAGAGAATTAGGAAACAGCTTTACTTTTTTTAGTTTCGTCAGAAACGTTGAAAGACTGGGGTGGTTGTATACCATCCCTTTTCCAGCCAGCTAATCTGTAGTGACCTCGGCCAACCTTTACACAAAAGGAACTGGCACGAGCATAACGCTTTACGAAGGTCTGAAGGGGGAAGGGAGGGGTGTCAGCAAGGATCGTTTCCTGTTAAGCATGAACAGCAGAAAATGAAACACGATAAAGCAAGGAAATACCTCACTAATAAAAAAAAAAAGGCGATTTGGGGGCAAAAATCAAGTCGGCTGGAAAACAATTGCTCATTCGTACCCCTTTTAACAAAAGTGCTCCCTCCCCTCCCCCAATGGTATTGGTTCATTGAAGAGGTCAGAAGGGGTGTGTGTTATTTGAATCAGGAGTTAAGTACTGGTTTATCTAGTAGAATATCAGCTGACCTGAACCCCTGGTTCACACGAGAGACCACTTCCACATTCAAAACCAGCAACGCATGGCTCACCATAGTTACGAGGTACGTGGAAACATTTCTGTACTCCCGGATGGCAACTAAATCCAGGTGCGCACGGCCTTGTGGCATGGCAACGATCTCCTTCCACTCCAGGTTGCGCGCATCGCTGTATTCCCGCTTCGCACGTGTTCGGTGCATGGCAGCGACAGAAAGCGGAACACACATCACCTGCTTGTCCTTTTCCGTTACCGTGGGGACAGGAGAAGAACCAAAAACCATCAGTTCGCGAGCAACAGGTGGCAATAAAAAACGTTGAAACATAAATCCAGCGATACACTAAACTGCGCATTTAAAGTCGATTGTCTTGAATGTGTCCACAAAGATGGCATCGATTCCAGTTAGCCGCAACGATCTTAACGCTGTAAATTGTTGGAGGAAGTCCCAGAGTTATTTCTTGCTTACGTTATCGCCTTGTGAAGTGTTCACAGGTGAATACCATTACATTGTAGTGTGTAGTTAAGCTAAAGATGTTTACCAGGGAATTTCAACGGCACGTCGGTAGGCACGCATTTTTACGCAAAACTGGGAAAACCTTTTTGGGCAAGAAATAATAGCTGGGTTGCGGATTGAAAAGAGGTGAAATAGCTTTTGGCGATGTCCAATTGTCTGTCAGGTAACATGAGATCATTTCCATTTTAAGACAAAATCTTGCACAATAACAGAGCGTAACATAAAAGTTCCGCAGGCTAAAAGTGTTCGTGAGGTAGCTTCCTTTCGCTGTTGAAGAGACAACTTAGCCCTGGAATTAAACCGAACAAGTTGACTTAAATTTTGTAGAAAATCAAAAACAAAAACTTATGCCAGTGGTGTTTAATTACAAGTGTTCACAGAACGAAAGTTCGGATAGCAAAAAAGGAAATGGTGAGTGGCGTAACGAAAAAGGCGAATATTGGCTGAAGGATACTGAGGATGGGGTCAGGGGGAGGGGGGGGGGGGGGGGTTGGGTCTTCAAATCTATTGTAATCGCTCACCCATACTAATGTGGCAATGGTCCTTTGAAAGCTTTTCGATTGAATGCCTAAGTCAAAATCTGAGTTGTTTCAATGGCCAATCACAAAAGACTAACCACGATGAGACAGTCAGAATTCTAAGCAAAACATGCAATTGGCGCAAAGGCAGGAGAAAGCCTCGCGACTGGTAAGGTAACAGGACGATTTCCGTGTTGATTTGAAGACGTTCAGCGATTTTCTTCGCGTACCAAATTGAAAACAAAAACAAACACGTTGACATGACTAGCGCTCTAATCTTGGGAAGCACGGGGATCTCTGAAAATTCAGAAGAAAAATAATGAAACTATGATGAAGATGAAATAGATCTGCACTGACGACATTGTACTTTTTTTTTTATTATTTCTGAACATGTATAGTAATTCATCCCGTATAAGATATTTAAATTGTATAGGGCGTTTCGTTTTCTACTGCTTTCTTCTGAACTATTTTAGATTGCGTTTCAGTCTCAGTTTAACTAAGATTGTAAATCTGATGTTATTCCAATCAACTAACAAAGACTATGCTATAATGATTGAACCACAGGAAGGTGGCCTAATCAGATCCAGAACATGCTCTATGAGCTGACCAAGGACACAGGTTTTTGTTAACAATATGAGAACTATTCATAATGTTTAGATACAATAAATAACCTTACAAGCAATGCCTAACGCGATAAATAAACGATAAAGAGTAGAGTCCCGAAGAAAACAATTCTCCATGAAGGAATTAATAGAGGCAGGATCTGCGCGCCATGCATATTCTGGGTATCCAAGATCTATTTTGAGGAGGAGGGGGAGGGGATATTGCAGATTACCGTGAAGCACCCACCCCTCCCACTGAACTTCTGACCGTTCCCCCACTAGATATCCGTCCAACACTAGTGTCACTTTTAAGAGTTGGTAACGCGTTTGATTTGGAGCTTCTCCGCTTAAGGAGTTTCTCGTGTTCATCTTTAAGCGCATTGTAGTCCCGCTTGAGGTGAACAAAGTCTACAAAAGTGTGCTTCTCTGGCGTCTGCGACTTCAGAGCTGCTATCTCGTTCAGTAGTCCTGTGATTCTGTTTTTAAGCAAGTCTCTTTCCTTGTACATGTGCTTCAACGCTTGAGTAGAATCTTGGAGGTTAAACTCCAAAACTTTGTTGTCCTTATCGAGTTTGTCAACCTCTTGGGTAAGAGTTTCATTTTTCTCTTCAAGCTGTTTTATCAGCTCTCTGAGTGTTGCTATTTCTGCAGCTTGATTCTGTTCCTCGGTTTTTGATGCTTGTGCTAACTTGGACTGCATTTCCAGTACTGCTATCCTTGATTTCAATTTGTCTACTTCCGACGACAAAGACTCGTTTTCTGTACTAACATCCCGAACAGTCTTCTCCAGAACAACCCTCTCTTGTTTTAACTGCTCAATGCTTTGTCTTAATGATTTAATTGTCGCTTTGGCCTCCTGAAGAGCTGAGCTCAGTTCCTGACAAAACAAAAGATGAATATTTAGGTGAATGACACACAGTAGTTCAAGAAAGCCCGCGGAAAAGGCATTGCAGTTGAAATCTCTTTGAACAGCCAGACTTTCAGTCATAGGGGTGTAAGCACTTTGTACTCAGTACTTTCCTTTGTAGATTATCTCAGAACAGCCCCTTCAGGAGGCAATAAAGTTATTGTATTATACTATTTGACTATTTGAGTTGCTAATTTCCAAGGAAAGACAAGTGTACATTTTGATAAAAATAACAACCACTATACTTTACAACTTTCCTGCCAATTCTTCCCAAAGCTACTTACCCCGGCTTCAATTCCAGTTGTTTTCAAAGACTCTAGTTCTTCTTTTAATAATCTGTTCTCCTTGGTAAGAACTTCATTCCTTTCTGTGAGCTATTAACAATTCAAAAATAAACAATCAACAAAGAAACGAAATGGTGGAGTACAATGCTAGCGTATTACTTGAACAGAATTTTCCTTAGTTAATGATGAATAGAGTACTAAAGTGATGGCGTCATAAAAACTAAATTTGTGAAATTATGTTCAGATATTGAGAAAGAACATGATCAAAAAGACCTACTTGCCAAAAATCAGCATTTTCTTACAGTTTGAGAGCGAGATATTAGCACCGTTATATGCTCTGTTGATTCCATACAAATCCTTCTAAATTTTACTTGGTTCCTGACTGTTATAAACCAAGTGAAATTTAGAAGGATTTGCAAGGAGTCAGCAGAGCATAAAGGTGCTAATATCTCAGAGCCAATTTGTCTCAATTGCTGATTTTTGGCAAGTTAGCATCTTTCATCTTGCTCTTTCTGCAAATCTCAACAAATTCCTTAATTTCAAAAATTCTAATATTTGTGACATCACACTTTAGCACTCTATTTTAACCAGGCCGCTAAAATCCTCCTCCTGAGGATGAGGCAAAAAGATAGATAGATAGACAGACAGACAGACAGACAGACAGACAGACAGACAGACAGATAGATAGGCAGGCAGGCAGGCAGGTAGGTAGGTAGATAGGTAGGTAGGTAGGTAGGTAGATAGATACAGTTTGTAGGTAGGTAGGTAGACAGAGAGACAGACAGACAGGTAGGTAGATAGATAGATAGATGGATAGATAGATAGATGGGAAGAGAGGTAACAGGACGAGGGGGAAAGGACGAGAAGGTGACAATAAGGAGGGGAAGGAGAGGAGGAGAAGAAAAGTACTCTACTTCGTGAATGAGGAGGAGGGTGAGGAGAATTGCAGCAACATATTAATAGTGGTTTACCTCTTGCTTTTCTAAGACCCAGCTATTTTCAGCTTCAAGTTTCTCAGACACAATTCTCATAATCTGGCAAGGAAACAAAAAGCAAAGCTTAACAGAAGGGAATTAATTATTGCAGGAGTTAAATAATTGTTTTTCTTGCTGTTCAAATTTATTTTTAAATTATTAATTGGTGAAGGGGGTGGGGGAATCTTTCCTGGATCCAAATGTTAACATTTTGGATCCAAGGTAAATCAAAATTAATTTTCTGCCAAAATAATTGCAAAAAATGGAAGACTGCAAGATAGAATTTACAAAAGTTGTGACATACATGTATGGAGGGGATTGCTAGCCCACATCTTTGTCATCAGGAAAATAAGGCTTTAGGTACCAAAATTTGTTCTTAAGCTTTGACAGTTCTCTCCCTCCTAGCCTTTTATCTTGTCTCTACCTTACACAATAGCCCCCAAAATCACTTCTTCTGACATACAAAACTTGCTGCTATGTCTATGCTTTTCACTTAAGCCTTCTGTTGATTAGTCAAAAGCTGACAATTCTTATGGTATAGCAAATTGTCATAAAAATATTTTGTTGCCCCGAATAATATTGGGGTGGGACATTTGTGGCAAACCACTCTCCAAATTATAGTCCTGTTATCCTTTCACGCCACATAGTTTCAATAATGCTGTGGTCAATTTGAAACAACGAAAATATTGATTTCCATACTACAATAATTTTGTACTGCTGTCATGGCACTTTACCCACCTCTGACTTGTGTTTTTCTGTTAAAGCAGCACAGCTTTCATCAATCTTCATCAAACAATCTTGCTGCATTTGCTGCAGTTTTTCTTTGGAGTCCTTTGCAATCTGATGAAGCTCCTGACATTTTGACAAGTCACTCTAAAACCAACAAAAGGAAGTCGTATATTTAACTGCTTCTTTCTTTATCAGTCTCGTAAGAATCAACTCACAGTTACTGCTGAGGTAAGTTACTATAAGTGAAGGGTTTTATGCAAAACTATCACAAGTGATGAAAATGTAAAGCTTGTGGGATGTGGCTGGAGTGACAAGGATACTTCACAAATAAATGCGATCTAGTAAGCTGAAGCCACTCAAACGACACTGAGGCCAAGTGACATTTTGGATGTTTTATTATTTTATTTTGCTCAAAAATAGCTGATTTCTCGCATACAGGCTTGTTTTGGTGTGGTTAGCGTGGCCCTGTAGTTGTTTTCGCTGTTTTGTGCTTTAAGTTTTCGAAAAAACATGGGCCAAGAACACATCCACCCAAAAACGTCACTTCCAATGGTTCTGCATAAAACCCTTCAATTGTAAAGAGGAAGTGTGTGTGAGTTGCCTGAAGAAAGAGCTTGCTATTCTTGGCTTTAATTGCTTAGTTTCAAGTTCCTTGATCTTGCACTAGAAAGGGGTTAGAATCCGCAGAGAGTTTGACAGCAGGGTTCGTACAGCTGTAGCTAATTTAAATTCTCCCACAAAACAGACACAGCCTTGATCTTTGAAGGGTTTCCATGTAAGTGACATTTTCGGTCAAATCATACAGGAAATAGCTAATTAAGATCCTAAGAAACTGAAGCAGTTTTGGAAATTACCAGTAGTTATTAATTTCTAAGTACGTATATATTTTAAACTAGAGTACTCTCACCATGTTCAAGATTGTGTGTTGGAATCAGTGATAATAAGAGCACAATTAACAAGCTTTGTTTTTGCTGGGAATTTAAAATTAAACTTCTTCCCTCATCCATGACCTGTCCGAAGACACTGGCGGCATTGAAGACTCTAATCACAGATAATCCTTATTTTGGCACTTTTTACAATGAATGAAAGTGAATTAAAGTGGCATGGACTTGTTTCCATTTTATAAGGAAAACAGAAATCTAATTAATTTTAAAAACTAATTACAAAGTAGACCAATATTGTTTGTGAGTTAGAGTAATTGTTTAAAGTGATGAGTATCTTGTTCCAGTCTGTGGAGCATTAATATTTTGATAAAAAGTCTTGTTGACAAAGCAACATTGTCTTCTTGACATACCCTGTATAATTTGAACATTTCTGCTCAAATTGGATCTTTGAATTAGTAAAATTTGACACACAGTTCAGACTATTGCCAAACAAGAGCAGACAAAGTAAACTCAAAATGCTAATGTGTGCTAAAAAAATGGATATGCAAGGGAATGCACAAGAATTCACAAATAGATACAATATACAGACTGTGTGTAAAGGGTTCCATTCAAGAACACCCCAAGTCATGGAATTAAGGAGGCAGTGTGGTTGAGAAGTTAAGATGCCTGACTGTCAAAACTAAATATAAACTTGACAAATTGCATTCTTTTTCTTTGATAATAAAGTTGGCATTCATCACTTTGTTAAGAGTTTTGTGCATGCTTGTTGAGCTACTAAGACGTAAGTTGAAGGTCTGAGGTTGCTGCAAAGACAAAAATAAGGTCATAATTTTTTTAGAGCTGTTTTATCATAACTTTGAGCTCATGTTTCAGTTGGAAACCCTACTTGGATGCATTTTTTTTTTTCAATTTGGTGAGAGGAACTTGACCCATGAAAACTATGCAAACAGACACCAAAAAATTAAGGACCTCAAAATATAGGAACTACAGGAACAATTGGTAGGACCAAACCATTAATGAATTAGTGGTTTATTACTTGTGACATTCCAATAATAGTCACATAAAATAATGAAACCAGTAAATTTATTTGCAAATGCCTTGTACAACAAGTAATAAACTGTCATGGAATTTAAAATTATCGCCTTTTCATAAACCTTACAATAGCTTCAGACACAACCAGTGTTGACAGCTAACAGTTGCATGCTATAAATACTGTGTGAGAGGCTAATTTAAAAGTTGTTATCTATAAACTTAATTTACCAAACAGAGAGCTTATTTTGGTTTGCAATCTCAAGCGGAAACATGGTGTACTTATTAAAGGATAATGTAGACAGGTAACCTTTGTTGTATGAGACATTCTGACGACAAACCTAATCAAATCACTGACTTATTTTTACATAAATCTGAAACAAAAGTAAAACTATGAGGGATGATTACCGCCAAAATTAAGTTTGGAATTTTATTATGCTGTTTGCCCATGCGGTTTTTAATATTTTCACTGGTGTTTTGGATGTTACGAATTGTATTTAACGTGTTCTCAATGATGTTCGCCAAAATGCCACTGCTGTTTTGTTGTTTCTGTATTCGATTATTCGGAACGAATAATGTTTGTGTCGTTCCGTATGGTGTTATGCGAAACCTCGATGCTATTATTCGTGTCTGTATGGTGTTAGGCAAAACCTCGATGCTATTATTCGTGTTTTGAATTATGTTCTTCGAAATCCGGGACTTTGGGGAGTTCGGCTGCTATGGTGCGAGTAATGAATTATGTGTATTTTCCTGCGGAAAGAAAATTTATCTCTAGCAAAGCTGCACAATGATGGAAGTGGTGCGAAATCGTCTTCGGACTCTTCGAGCATGGATAAATGAGATTTTGCAGCAACTTACCCCACCAAACCTGAATTCTGACAGCCAGGAATCATTTTTTACCGTGTTGAAAGTCTGTATAACGTATAACACAACTGTGAGGTTCGATGGACTTCTTGGAATTGACGGCAATATTGTTAACCATCTGAGAGAAGTGCGTGACGTAAGGTCGCCACACACGAGGAGAATATTCGCAGGCAGGAATGATGCGTCGCAAGGAATATTCCCCTGCAGAGTTCATGCGATGAAACCAGTTACGGGAAAAATTCCCTTGAAGTGTTTACACGGGGGTACGGAATAGTACAAGGCGGTTTAGAGCCTGTTTATATGCTCTCGGGTACCCAGAGACAACCCTCCACAGTTTAACCCTGGGCGTGCTATTTTTCCACTTATTTCTTTGAAAAGTTCTAACAGCCGTTAACATGTGGTAGGCGAGACAGAGTCAGAGAGGCGTGTTGTCTCGCCTCGGCAGGGTAGGGCAAGGAGGACAACTTTTTCTCATGTGCACACTTTGTGACCTTTGTCTCGCCTTCCCGGGACGAGACGAGCCAAAAATTAAATTAAATATGGTATGCACGTAAGCGGAAAAAGATTTTACGGTGCAATGTTTGGGTTTAGAAACGCAAATTTATTTCAAGGAATTGAATTTTGAAAGTCAGTATCAGTATAGCAGGGCCGAAGAAACTCAAATGTGACGGGTAATTGGACTGAGTTACGTGACAAGTTAACTTCGAATTTGCTCATGTTGGCTCCCGGTTCTGGCTTCGCGTTTGCTTTTATAGAAACAAATATTGGAGCAAAAAATCAAGCTAAGAAGGAAATTTTCAATAAATATTGGCGATATTCAATCGAAAAGCAACAAAGTACAAAAAGAAGGGTAAACTTGAGACGTACAGTACAGCTCAAAGGTAAGCGTCCACGTTAACGCGCTTCAAACGAGTTAGTTAGAAATGCGTTAACGCGAGTCCGTTTATCTAACGCGCTTCAAAAGCGCGCTTGAAGCACAACTCATTAGTATGTATGAGCTGGCGTATTGTTCTTGGTTCATTGTTCGATAACACGGCAACTTTTGTCTTTTTTCAAAGCTCCAATAAAGAAATACAGTTCAGTCTAAATCAGGAAAATCGAAGAATTTATCCGATTTCCAAGTAAACCATGATATTTTCATCAAGCGACTGCATTTACAAACAAACTACCGAAGTATTAAACCGGTGAGAAAGCGACTTTAAAAAATTGCCCGGCGGCTTGCGTAAATGAACGTCGCGACGTACTTAACTGTTCATAATTGTGATGCCATCGATTCTTTTATAGTTTATGAAGTAGGCCCTTTTTGCATACGGCTACCATGTTTTCAAGGATTTCAAACACATTTCATAAAGAGTCGAAATGGCCGCACAAAATGTAAACAACGCCGCCAAATTTTCAGCCCAAATTTGCATAGATTTGAAGTGATAATTGAAGAGCGCGTGGTGTGTTATTTGATACGTGGCAAAACTCGAGTATTTCATACTGATTATAGTTTTTTGCTTAAAGTAAGGAGTTTGTTGCTTGTTTGGTCACTTTGGTGTAATTTCTTCACATATACATGTTTGTTTGACCGAGAGCTTCGACCCGATGTTTCAATGAATCATCGTCTCATTCTATAATTTTATGGCATCGATTCCCTTTATTTCAAGCCAAATTCAAACTATGAAACAAACTACGTCTACAAGAATCAAGATAATTTTTGCCGCTACATAAAAGCAAAAATAATACAACGCTCTGTTTGAACAACCGCAAGCTTTGTTGTGTTCAAAGAGACGCCGTTCGCTGTCTTCTGTTGTGACAAAGCGCTAACGAGCAATGCTTACTATGCACTATTTTTGGCCGAAGAGTGAAGATCATCTCGGCGACGTTTCTATCCAAATTATACACGTATTTCACTTCGGATGTTTCCTTGAACTTTTACTAGTGTTCCATCGAACGTTTATCAATTTATTTATTTCAAAGGCGAGGAGCGGTTTTCAAAGTTAGCGTTTCCGTCCTCGTGGTTGATAAGCGTTTTGTCGAATCTTGTTCGATCAATCGCGCCAGCCTTGAATTCCTTACGCTTGCCAAGCGGCTACTGGCTAGCGACTACACTATTCGCCTACTTGTACACTGTGCATTTTCGTCGAAACAGGGATTTCTTCGACCGCTCTTAGGATTAAATCTTACAATGTAACTCCTCCAAATTGGAAACATAAATGTGTGTAATTCGTTATGGTATGCAAATTTTTAGTTCCCACGCGCGTTATCTGTCAAGTCTATTTTTAATTCAATGTTTACTTTGCGCTATTTTTGGCCGAAGAGTGAAGATTACCTCGGCGACGTTTCTATCTAAATTATACACGTATTTCACTTCGGATGTGTCCTTGAAGTGTTACTAGTGTTCCATCGAACGTTTATCAATTTATTTATTTCAGAGGCGAGGAACGATTTTCAAAGTTAGCGTTTCCGTCCTCGTGGTTGATAAGCGGTTTTGTCGAATCTTGTTCGATCAATCGCGCCAGCCTTGAATTCCTTACGCTTGCCAAGAGGCTACTGGCTAGTGACTACACTATTCGCCTACTTGTACACTGTGCATTTTCGTCGAAAAATAAGCCGCTTTGAAACGGATGCCCGGCGAATACGGAGATCTGTTTACGACAAAATAACGTAAATTAACTCTTAGCCAAAGTCATCAGCGAAAGCTCATTCAATGTTTGAGCGTTGAAAACGCCAAAGTCATCAGTAATCAGGGCAACTCTCGTCTCGGTCACGCAATTCTCGTATGAATAACAAATGCTCGGTAAAGTTGAGAGGCTAGTGGATGCCGTGGCCGTCGTGGACTGATTCCGTGATGAAGCCGAATACCTGGCGAAGAGACTTCTAAACTTCTGCATGACAAGCCCTTGCCTATTAATGTCATTATTTTGTCGTTATTTTGCCGAGTGGAGCACTACTGCTTGCACTTCGATACTTCTTGCTGCATCGAAGATCCTTGATATGGTTTATTTGCAGCACCTATACCCGAAACTTCGTTGGATTGTTCAAGTTAAGTGTTTTCTCAACACGAAGCAGGATGACTGCTCTCTCGTGTTTCTTGCAGCTTTGCAAGAGAGTGACAAAGAGTGGTATAATTTCTTTCCGTGTGAACAATAGGCCTAATTTATTACTTGCACCAGACTATAGCAGCCGAGCTCCCCAAAGTCCCGGATTTGGAAGAACATAATTCGAAACACGAATAATAGCATCGAGGTTTTGCGTAACACCATACGGACACGAATAATAGCATCGAGGTTTCGCAGAACACCATACGGAACGACACAAAAATTATTTGTTCCGAATAATCGAATACAGAAACAACAAAACAGCAGCGACATTTTGGCGAACATCGTTGAGAACACGTTAAATACAATTCGTAACATCCAAAACACCAGTGAAAATATTAAAAACCGCATGGGCAAACAGCATAATAAAATTCCAAACTTAATTTTGGCGGTAATCACCCCTCATATAAAACCACTTATAATAAATTAAATTGTTTTTTTTTTTAATCTCAGCATTCAGTGAAAAGAGTGCATAGTTTACAACATTTTTCATGATGTGAGCAACATATATAACAGAAGTCCTATGTAAAAGTTGTGTCATCTATAGAGAAAAATAACTGGTCTTTATGATCCTTTATGGACTGGGTACATGTTTCTTTAATTCAGACACAAACTTCAGCTCAGGGAGGGCTTATGTAGATGACGCACTCTTCAACAGATGGGCCATTGTTAGAGAACAGAAAACGTAGATTGTTAACTCCTGTCCAACAGGCATACACAAAACTCACCCCATTTTAACTTAAGCTTGAATTATTGTCAAAAGATAATTCCTTGGGATTGATTTATGAGACTTGCTGTACGGAATATTTAACGTTAGCAACAAGTTCCCTAAATTTACCTGCACCAACCATCCAACTATCACAATCGCCATTTTCTGGGTAATGACTGTTAAAGGTGATTATGCAATCAGGGCTGGTTAAGCTAGGTGCTTTACCCATACAGAAAGTAGGGGATGCACAATCTGTGAGCCAGCGAGGCATGGGAGGCAGACATGCAAGGCATCTAAAAACACGTGAGGCACAACAAAACTAAATAAGCGCATTACAATAATTAGTAAATAAATTACTTGACTTTCAAATGATTAACAAAACTTTGATTTTATTACGCCAACAGCTTTCAAGACATTTCTGCCTATCATCTGCACACTTGTGTGCAGATATGTCATAAGTTTATGCACATGTCATCAGCTTCCCCGTGGGTTCGACCCCCGCGCTAACCAAGGGGATTGTAAATTCAGTCAAGCAAACTTGAGGGATTCCCCGGGGGATCGGAGAATTTTGCAAGAGAAAGTCCAATGCATGAGGTGTCTCTCAGCAGAAAATTCCCCTGCCATCCTTTAGAAAGTCATGAATTCCCCCACCCCTAATCTTTGATCATAAAACGATGTCGAGATTTTCCCTACCCTCGGGCAAAGAATCCCATCCATCTCCTTGTATTCCCCCACATATCTCCCTGGTTGGCCCGGGAGTCGACCCCACGGGGAAACCGATGACATGTGCATTACAAAATACAGTTCTCCAGTAACCAATAATCGTAGAAGGAGCAATCGTGTTTCGTTGCCAAATATAATGGAGACGGCATTAAAAAGGCAATCTCCGGTTTCCTTCTTAGTGCCACGAGTCGATTATCAGCGTTTTTATTTCGTAATTTTCAAGTTGAAAACTTGGTATTTCGAGCCCTGATGTTTTGTTCATGCCTCGCACGTCTGCCTCGCATGCCTCGCATATTGTATACACTCCAGCCAGTAAGTCTTACCTTTTGAAATTTGGTCAAATCAATGGGCAAATAAATTAGTTACAGGGTGCTTTTGGCCTTATTTAACGGGTTATCCTCTTGCTCAGATATCACATCAAATCTGTAATACTGAGTTTTGATGTGTTATCTTAAAGCAGTCCGCAGATAGACAGTCTGTCAGGTCGCCTGTTCGTCTGAGAATCAACTTTAAGTTTACGTTACAGCTGCAGTACGTACTGTAAGCTTTCCTTGCAGATCAAGAAATCATTTCCCTTACCCGCAGTTTCTCTACTTCGTACTGCAGAAGACCACATCTAGCGGCTTTTGCCTGTTGTAGTTCCAGCTCAGCAATTCTGGCCTTCAAGACGTCATTTTCAGAGTGTAAATCCTGCAAGTGTAACAGGGTTTTGATGTGTTTTCCGGTAAGTCGTCCGTCCTGCTCTACTCTGTTCTCGTAACTTGTTCTCCGTTCAGACTTTGTGGCCATCGTCTTCGATTGAAATACAAGAAATTCCTGCGAATACCCCCCCTATACTTTCATGCCCACAAAGCTATTTGACTTTCTCAGTCTGGCGTTAATTTGTTATGAGCTTGTTTTTTTTTCGCTTGGAAACCGCTCATTTGCATTACAAGTTCCCAGCTCCCTTCTGCAACAACGGAACGCCTTGCAGAATTTTGGCTCACCAGAAAAATTAAAAATGGGCGCAGTTGAACATTTAGGAGAGTTTGGCTCTATCATCTTAGCCCTGGTAGCGGCTGCGTTAATCAACGTGGCAGTGTTTTCTTTATGGAGGAAATACAAAAAGAAAAAAGAACAAGAGAAACGAAACCGGTGGTGGAAAGAAGGGGTGATATACCATATCTATCCACGATCTTTTCAAGACACCAGTGGCGACGGCAATGGCGATTTGAAGGGGATAACTCAACGACTCGATTACTTTGAATTCTTAGGAATCAAGATCCTCTACTTAAGTCCTATCTTCAAATCGCCCATGGTGGACAATGGGTATGATATTTCCGACTTTAAAGACATTGACCCCATGTTTGGTAGTTTGAGCGACTTCGATGAGCTCCTGAGGGAGACCCATGCAAAAAGCATGAAACTCATGCTCGACTTTGTACCCAATCACACCTCAGACCAACACCCTTGGTTCCTTGAAAGTCGTTCCAGTAAACTAAGTTCTAAACGTGAATGGTATGTGTGGCATGACCCTTCCCCAGGGGGTGGTCCTCCCAATAACTGGGTCAGTGTGTTTGGCGGAAGTGCATGGACATATGATACTGACACAGACCAGTACTACCTTCATCAGTTTTGTCCCGAACAGCCAGATCTCAACTTCATTAATCCAGAAGTGTGTCAAGCTCTAAATGATGTGCTAACATTCTGGCTTGATAGGGGTGTTGACGGGTTCAGAGTTGATGCTGTCCCTCACCTTGTCGAAGACTCCAAATTTAGGGACGAACCCACAAAGGCTGAGTATGACCCCTTGCGACCCTGTTATGATCACTTGGATCATATCTACACCAAAAACCTGGATGCTAACCACAAAATTGTACAAGAGTGGAGAGCAGTTCTTGATAAATACAAAGATTCTTACAGGATCCTCATAGGTGAAGTCTTGACTGATCATCTCCAGGAACTCTTCAAGTACTATGGTGGATTTTTTAAGAGTGAATTTGACTTTCCTTTTAACTTTGGTTTGTTTGGATTAGTCAAATACACTACTGCAGAAGCAGTTTATAAAGTGATCTCTGATTATCTTGATGCCCTTCCAAGAGGTAAATGGCCTAACTGGGTTCTTGGAAACCATGATGTTCCCAGAATTGGTAGTAAAGTCGGCCCAGAATACTGCTGTGCACTGAATGTCCTCATTCTTACCCTTCCTGGAACTGCTGTCACATACTATGGAGAGGAAATTGGGATGACAGATGCTGAAGTTGCCTTAAAAAGTATGAAAGACTTCAGAGATCCACAGAGATCACCAATGCAGTGGAGTGATGAAAGAAATGCTGGGTTTTCCTCTGCAGTTGGCCCTTGGTTGCCAGTCAAAAAGAATTTCAAAACAGTCAATGTGGAGGCTCAGAAAGCAGATCCAACCTCTCCCCTGCACCTTTACAGAGAATTGCTGAAGTTGAGGGACACAGTGGAATGCTTTAAAGGACTCAGTTTTAAAGTTGTTCATGTAGACACTTCAGTGCTTGCCTACACAAGGTCAGACAGTAATTCTAAGTTTCTTGTGGTTATTAACTTTGGACATGACAAATGGGAGGGGCCACTGAATGGCATTGCTGGTACAGGAGTTGTTGTTGTTGACAGTGAGATGAAGATGAAACGATTCAATGTGCAATTCAATGAAGTTTCACTCAATAAAGCTCAGGCTCTTGTTATAAAGCAATGTAAAGTATAGTAGACTTAGTGAAGTCTGACTAAAACATACATGTAGTTCACAAACAAAGGAAAGAGTCGCTTTATGTAAGTCAAAGTCTATACCTGTAGATTTTAAAAAGGGCAGGAGGGAATGAGCTGGGGATCTCAAATTGGTCATGTTTGTTTTGTTTTGCTATTTAAAAAAAATACATTGTATTTGTGTAAGAATCCAATAACTGTAACTATTTAACAATAATTGTTAATATTATTAGATCATGAGCTCGAGATTTCTATAGCATGACAGTTGATGAGGGCGCAGCCTGAATCAGCTATAACGCATAGAAATCGAGAGCAAATAATCTAATAATTTATTGTTTTAGTATAAATCTACTAGTCGTTTAAAACTAAACCAGTATATTATCCAAATCCTCCTCGCAGACACTTCAAAAACACCAAGAAGCGGCCACCATTTTGTTGACAACCGCAACTCAGTATCACAGAATAGATAGTGAGTAGCGTAGCCAATCAGAGAATAACATTCATGATAGAAAACTGATAGATTTATACTAATATGAAGTATTTCTTTGTCTCAAGTGACTGAAGAAATAGCATTTTAACAATCAGTGCTAAATCATCGAAATTTTAATTAAACTTGTGAGAGTGATGCATATTGCAGCTTATATTTGACTTTATAATGTAAACTGTTAATTAATATTTCTATTTCATAACTGTAGATGTTTAAAATAAATCTGATGTAATATGATTGATATCCCATCCTCTTCGCCTGTTAGTTGTTGTTGTTGTTGTTTTTTTAATAAAACACTATTGTTACAATTCAAATCACCTCAGTCCCTGGTAAAAAAAAAGCAGAGTTTTAAGTTCTTTCTCTCAATGTCCTGCATGACACACAGCTTATTGACTTAATTATGCATTGTAGATCAAAGGGTCTAATCCCTGTGTGGACATAAATGTTTCTTTGTACAGTCAAACCTCAATAATCCAGACTTGCCGGGACTGGAGTAAAAAAATACATGTAGTCCGGATAATCAAGAGTCCAGATACCCCGGTAATCGAAAATAGTATGAATATATATGAGACAAAATGAAATGAATTAATTAGGAAAACAAAATTGAATGCAGTAGCATACTGTGTTGTACAAACATACTTCATACCAAAACTTTGGCTTAAAACATTCGCTCTTTGAAACAGGTAAAAGACCTGCTATAGATGTGTATAACCATAACCTAACCTAATAAGCTAAATTAAAAATACCAGTAATTCATAATGATAGTTTCTAGGGATCTTCATCACGCCTTCATGAAAAATCTGTGACCAGAGGAAATCGTCTGGATAATCAAGGTTAAACTGACTAGTCTCAAACTTGTATAGACCAATGTGCAACCGCAATCCAAGCCCATTCATTTAGGATAGTGGCTTCACTAGCCAGGGCTGCACTGTATTCTAAAATTTGTTTTGTTATCCCTTCCCTTACATTAAAAGAGAAGAACTGCTATGTGTAAAAATTCAATATGGAATATTAATAGGGGATGGAAACAAGGTGAGTGAGTATCTTACAGAAAAGATGTCGAGTTCCCTTAAGGTAAAGAAACCTTGTTCCTAGGGTTTTCCCTCTTCCCATCATCCACTCCCTCCTTAATTTCACTCCGGGGGACAGAGATCTTGGGAATATGGTTGCAGTGAAGAAAAGTGTTAAACACCTTAAAGAACAAGGACTGAAATTAGTTTTAACTTGGGCCTGCAAGTGTATCCCTAATTTAGCACTACAAAAAGAAAGAAAAAAAAAACATCTGTCCTTGTTACAATGGGCACATTGTAACAAGCAAGTCTATGTAGTGAATATCTTAAAAGAGAATCCCTATCAACACACATCCCTGTAAAATTGCCAAATTGCTTTACAGCTCAAGCATTGGTAATAATACTTGTAAAAATAAACAAAAGCAGAAAGAGAGAAAAGAAAAAGAAATAAAGACCATGGTAGATGCCCCAGTGAGGATTAAAATGTGCCTTTTCCAAGTTAAAGGCTGCCAGTGACTACAGCTGTATGTCCACTTGAACATGCACACCTAGCATGGTTACCAAGTGGTATGTGCTACAGGGTACATGTAGATTATTCAAATCAATATGTGTGCTGGCAAATTTGTGACACACAGACAAAATACAGGGTCCAATCCTTGACTCGTTGCCTTACAGCCCAATTAATAAAGAGCCAGTATTTTAACCCAACTTGTCAGAATTACAGTTCTCTCAAACTTCATCGACCAAATAAATGTAAGAGTTCAAGGGAACTTACATGTAGAAGTCTACTACATGTATATGTTGTAGGCCAAAGTGAAATTCAGATCAAAATGATTTTAACATAGGTCAAAATGAAATTCCTTTGTCCTCTAATCCTAATTATTTGTGATTTGTGAATAGTGAATAATTAGGTTTAGTCCTGAGACAAAGGAATTTCATTTTGACCTAGGTTAACCCTTTTATACTCCCTAAGAGTGACTTGACAATTTTACTCTGTCTAACGCCAGACAATTTTACTCATCAAAGGGAGACCCCTTAGGGGTTAAAGGGTTAAAATCAATTTGATGTACAACAAATATATGTGTGGAAACATTTATTTTGTATTTAGTCAGTGAGTAAAAATATATATATCTAAGGAATATTTGTCACATTTTGAGATTTTCACTCTGAAGTTGTGAATGTTAATAATGTTAATGTCTTTTGTTTCTCGTTTAACAGACGGAGCCGACAGGTTTTTTGCATAGGTTATTTCTCGAAAATGAAGTGCAAATTGTCAGAGAAAAAAAGTCTGGGGCAACATTCTTAAGTTCAATTCTAGGTCACATGCAAAATTTCAGCCAGTTTTGAGCAAAATCGACAAAATGACCTAAAATTACACATACTAGGGCAGTTTATGCCCCTAACCCTTCATTATTGTAATGATGTCTTTCAGTACAGTAACAGTGTGACTAATTCCCAGCTTTATGATTTTTCTTTTGATCAGTGTTGTCTGATGTAGGTAGGAATTTTTAGTTCAATAAAATATACTATTCACTTGTCTTAAGAATAAATAAAGCATCATCCAGAACATAGAAGTCCCTAAATAAGTCACCCTCGCATAAATAAGGCACCCTTGTGAACAGCTCAACAGTAAATCCAACTGGTTCAAATACATCTTTAACAAGACTGCCAACTTGCTCTTCCCATGTGGTTCCATTTAATGCTATGAATTCAGTTGGTTGAACCATCTTTGTTCCTGAAAAAAAGAGTCACAATGAATGTTACTGTCTGTCTTCCAGTTGAATTCAATCTGTCTCCTGATCTGATAAACTAGTGAACATGTTCTTAAACTAATTCCCCAGCCTACTATAAGTAGTACTGTTTCAGAGCACTTACCTACCTCCTTGAGACACAAACAAGGTTTTACTTTTTTTAATTATCCTGAATGTTTTGGGACAAAATTACAATATCCAAAACACTCATAAATGTTAAAATGATTGTCATAGGAATAAAAAGAAAATCATAGTAGATACACTGTATGAGCCACCGAATTTGGAAAATTAATTGTACATGAAAACCAGTTTCAGTTAAATCATTTTGATTCCTTTCTTAGAGGAAACAATATTGAAAGTTCCAAAAGAGAAGTGTTACATTTTGCATGACACTGCCCTCTTAAAAACAAAATTAATAGCCTTCATTCTATCTGTTCTATTACATTCTTGTAACAGCTAAGCCTTCTTTTGGCTCATTGTCCTGTGTTTAAATAACTGAGCTTCAGAACTAACTACCTCTTTTAAAATGTCTTTATTTTTATTGAAGAGACAAAGTCTTGCCTGATTCGACACATGGTTTAAATGGTAGGACAACTGCTACAAGTAGTCTGCCAGTAACTGGCTGGAGGGTGTGTTTAATGTCAGTGAGCAGCGTCAGCGGCTTATCACATCTATCCAGCAGATTAAGACAGGCAACTACATCAAATTTGAATTCAACATTCATCCATTCATTTTCATCTAGTAACCTGGAGAGAAATAGGAGTAGTGGGGCACTTCAATAATGCTAATTATATCAGTTCTGTCAGAAATAGAAGAGGAATGTTAAGTTTGTACTTTGGAAAGTAGTTTGAAATACATTGTGCTGTAGTGTGACAACAGAAAAAAATGTCTGATTGCCATGCTCTGTAGCTCATAATTATTTATAACATTGTAGGATCAATAATATTGACAAAACCTTGACAATCAAAGCAATAAGTAAATATAATTTATTCCACTCTCTTGCACTGAGATAACTGAATTAACAACCAGTGATAACTAACAATAATGCCACATTAAAGCTACCATATGTATTAACATGATATTATTATATCATGACATGTACTTAAGTGACAAATATTTAAAAGTAAAAAAGTTCTCTGATCTCTTCAATAGTTCTAATGAACAGGCTTCAACCTGTGAGTAACATCACTTCAACAGGTACACAAAACTCAACAGGACAAAAATAGAGAATCACCAATAAGATCTCAGCCTTCCATTTAATGGGACTGTCTCTCTCTCTCTTGTTTCTTTGAACTGGACGGCCACTTTATTTCCGAAAAAAGGTTTATTAATTTGGAAATTTAAAGCAGCTCAGTCACGATAGTTTGGGTCATTATTAGAGACATAAAAAAATGCATTTAAGTAATAGCAAACAGTGAAATACCAAACTGTCAGGGAAGATAAGCACCAAAATGACAAGAATACATGCAAATAACACATATGAGAGTGACTTACATAAACCCTCGGCTGCCAAGTCTCCACCTCATGGAGGGAGACTGTTCCGTGACATACACTTCATCAAAGTGCTGCTTTATAACACTAGTTACTTTGCCATCACCAGCTCCCAGGTCCAACAGACGACTAGCCTTCCAAGTGCCATCCACACCCATTAGTCTTTGAAACTGGGCATTGGAAAACACAAACATTGATCCACGATCCAAAATTCTGCATAAAAAAGAATCATAAAGAACAATCATTAGCCTGCAAGCAAGCTCTCCTGGGGGTAGGGGGTGGGGAGGAAAGGAGAGAAGGAGAGCTTGCACTCATGTCTCAAAAATTTGAATTTCTGCGTCCAAAAATTGGACGCAAAATGCTGATTGGCTGATTTGACAGGGTGATGACGTAATCTATCATCAAGCGTGGATATTGCGTGGTTTGAGTTTGTTTAGTTTTTGTCCGGAAAAGGTGAGACATTTGTATTCACAAAGCTTGCGAAAATTTCTCCAAATATCTGAGCTTTGAAACCAGAACAGCGTCTAGCAGTCGATAGCTTCCTTCAAAGCAAAGATGTTCTTGCTGTTTTGCATACATGTTTTTGCAAAAGAACCAGTGCGCGCTGCTGTGATCTAAAATAATTGGTCGCAGAGAGTATTGGTTATTTTCCCACTTCAAAGCACTATCGACGACCAGGTCGCCGAAGCCCGAAGTAAGGGGATCTCTGTTGCGATCTCTTCTTGGCGATCTTTCTTTTGACAGGGGCTTCTATTTGGCTTAGTTGCCGAGGTTAACAATGTTCGCTTCATCCTTGGTCCGACATCAGAGACTTCAACTTTATTCTCCGGCTCAGCAAACTTTGGGTTCCCCACGTTCAATGTGGCCGCAATAAAGCTGAAACCTTCACTGGTTTTTCGTATTTATGTAGACTCTCTGAGAAACTGAGGAGTTTTTTTTTTCAGCGACGATTCCCGTCTTTTGCATTGCGTGTGCCAATTGTTCCTTCGTGTCCTTTCCTGTTCGACAGAAGAAACAAATTTCCAGTTTGCATTGATTGGCCAAATTTTGACAGCTCAGGCAGCCAGAAGCCACAGGAAGCATTAGGGGCGGAATTCAAATCGCAGAGAGATCGTTGCAAGCTCTCTCTCCATTTTTTCCTCCTTCCACCTCCCACCCCTCTAGAGAGCTTGCTTGTAGGCTAAACAATCATTGATGATTCTGTTTTTATAATTGTAATTTAAAAATGCCATTAAATTTGAGAACACACAGGTCACATTGACTGAGTGGGAGGGCTGGACAGGAAAATATTTGGCTTGAAGTCATGCCGAATAGACCGAACGCAGAAAGGTCCGTGCGCCATGACTGAGAGTCAAACATTTTCCTGTCTGGCCCAACCTGACTCAGTCAATAAGTGTTTTATCATATGGCCTCTTAAGACTCTTCATGAGCAAGTAGAAGATGAAATTTTTATTTACAAAAAATCGACAAATTTGCACAGAAAATTGATCTAATATGTTGTTTGTATTAATTTTGTTTTCTGGTTGTAAAATCAAAATTTACATGGGTAGATGCGACAAAATCCTCTGAATTCGTATCGCTCGGGACATACATGTTTCTAACAGGGCTGTACGGCTTCTTCCAGCCCTGCTTGCGATCTGGGAAGGAATACAGCCCTCATACGAGGATTTTCTCAATAGTTTCACAATGAAAGCACACACAGGGCCGTATGGGTCATATGATAATAAACATTTTAAAGGTGGAAATAGGGCCAGGCTCTAGCCAAAGGTTCTACAGGTGCTTCCCTAACCCTTTTGGCTTCCATGTAGTCTACCAATTTTTGCCAAAACAGCACCCATCTCATATGCATCTTGCATTGTAATGACTTTATAGTATGAAGACTTTCTGTTCAGTTCTTGCTATCCCTTACAATACCTTGACTTAATTGTCACCAGTTCAGTTCAAAACCCTTTACAGTCAAAACGCCTGAAGCTTTCCGCCTAAAAAATGATTAATACGTTCATTAATCCAGAGCCACTTTGATTCTTGAGTTCAAGTTACAAAAAGTCAACTGAACATTGTAATCATCCAACCGTAGCGTCCATTTGAATATCGAATTTTGACTGGACTAATGACAAAGCATATCCAAATACGGAAAATTTGCACATCAAGCAAGGGTAAAATGGCAGCCAGAAATGTGTTGGGAGGTCTATATCAACCAGATAAAGCTCTTTCCATTCCCATGACAGAGGAGATAATAAATCTCTATATAATCAAGGCCACCATACAAGGGAAATTTCCCGAGATTTAAAGGTAACTGAACGTACAGTGAGGAATATACTGGACCAATAATTGAGACGTTATGGAATTGCTAACCCCGTAGCAGTTGGCGGTAGCCAAGTATTAGAGTGTGATGAATGCTGATCTTCTGCAGGTGATCGAGACATGGAAGTTACAAAAGCTAAGTACTTACACAACTGAAGTACAATCCAGACTTTTACTAGAGGGAATCTGCACTTTGGATAAACTACTCTCCATCACGTCGATAAATGAAACATTCGACATTCGATGGACATTACAGTTGGATGATTACAATGTTCAATTGACTTTTCGAAATTTGAAGCCAAGAATCGAAGCAGTTCTGAATTAATGAGCGCATTAATCAGTTTTTAGGTGGAACACTTCAGGCATTTTGACTGTAAAGTAGTAGATTCTACACATATACATTTGTCGGCCTTTTTGTGTGAAAATGGCACACATTTTGGGAAGAACCTCCCCACAAAGTTGACTTTAATTCTTATAGATTATCCCCCTCAAATAGGGTTTCAAAATACTGCTGATGGTACTAATGTACAATAATAATGATAGCTTGAAACTTACCCATTGACTGTGGTAACAGAGAAAAAGTAACCAAACAGTCCTTTGAACAGATGGTGTCCAACTTGTGAAAATACTGAATCAGCTTTTTCATGACAGTTCTTAAGGAAAGCCTCTGTTTCTTCATCCAAACTACTTTCCACAAACTTTGCTTGTAACTCTTCTGATAGAGCTGAGTCTGCGCATTTGTACCACTAAAGAAAAGAGTACATATTGGAGATTTGCCATATTGATTGTTTTTCTTTATATTGATGAAAAGACAGTCTTAATTGTTTTAAATGACTCATCATAACAACTTGGCGGGATCAGTATGGCTGGAAGCGAATTGTGCAATAAAGACATCATGAGCTGATGAGGGAGATGGTTTTACAAACCATGTCCATATGGAGGTAAATGTATCAAAACTCGTGTAGCTTACTCTGAAACAGAGTCAGGATTAGGGAAAAAAAAAGGAAACATCCCCAGGAAAAATTATCAGGAGTACCTTGCCCTTTACCAGATGTACAACTGTAACTAATTGATGGTCAATGGCATCAATAAGTAATCGATGGCTAATCAATGAGTAATCAACTGACTAGTCATTGATTTTTGGTGATGATCAATGGGTAATCAATGACTAATCGGTGACCAAAAATTTTGCGGCCTATTCATTATTTGCCGATGTCATTCATTAATCATTGATGCTTTTGATCACTCAATTACTCATTGACTACATAATTATATATTATTATGCTACACATCTATTATGATTTTCTGGTATTTTCCTTTATTATAACCGACTTTCCTGTTGTAAAGCTCTATGTGTATGGTTAGCGACATGTACCTTGAAGAAGGTGTTTTTTTCAAATAGTTCTTTACTTTTTTGATATGGATTAGATGGATTAGATTATATTGATGACTAATCAATGTAATCAATGACTAATCATTGCAGGGATGGGGAGCAGGGATGGCGTAGTGGTGAGAGCACTCGCCTTCCACCAATGTGGCACCGGGTTCGATTCCCGGTGGTGCACCATAAGTGGGCTGAGTTTGTGTTGGTTCTCGACCCTGCTCCGAGGGTTTTTCTCCGGGTACTCCGGTTTTCCTCCCTCAGCAAAAACCAACATACGGCTTATTCGAGCTGGCTGTAGGCTGTGCTCCAAGGTCATACATGGACCATATAGCGGCTGCCAGAGGCGCCTTGTATATGCTTTCGGTTCGACCTTGTTGAGCTGCGTCCTTGCTGTACTTTGCGAGGATGATTAGCACAGACAGTTATTATTATTATTTATTATTGCAATCAATGACGAATCAATGTAATCAATGACTTAAATCAATGACTGAAAATTTGGTGGCCTATTGATTATTTATCATTTACTCATTGATCATCAGCAATAATCAATTGAAGGGCTTGGTGGAAAACTTTGCTAAGTGAATTTTTGGGTAAATGCATTTTTTGACCTGTGTTCTCTCACAGACTAAGCGCAAAACAGTGAAAGAAAGTAAAGGGCAATGTTTACCACATAAAAAAAGTCTGTACACGAACACTCAGCAATTTTTGAGCAAAATAAAAAAAACTCCCAAAAAATCCACTTAGCATAGTTTTCCACTAAGCTGTTCAATTACTAATCAACTGATTATCCATCAATTATTCACTGATCTCATTGATGTTATTAGATTAGTTATGTCTGTCCTTTAGGGTGACTCCCTTCAAAATCTTTCAGACCTAAACAGTATAATTTAACTTACTGATGCTTTATCTATTTCTTGCTGTTGGTTTTCTTCCTCTGCCAATCGTTCTAGTAACAATCTTCCAGTCCTACTCCTCACATACTGACTGGGCCACATGTATTTCTGACCATAAACAGACAGTGTCACTGAGAGGAGATAAAAGAAAAAAAAAAACATTATCAAGACAAAAGAAAGATCCTGTGTAACTAACACAATTCCTTGAATAAGACAAAGTTCCCAGAGCACTTATCACATAAACCAGCTTGAACTGTTGATTAATTTGCACTAAGTTGCCAAATTTGACGTGTCTAGTATGGAACTCAGGAGACTGGCCACTGTTTTATGCTCTATGCAATAGAGCATTTTACAATTGCGTTCTCAGTGACCTGGTCTATGAATGAAAACGAGGCTGGTGGTGACCTTGTTTAGATACAGACCTCACTGCTTTTCTCATGTAAATCATAATGTTCATATGCTAACTAGACAACATTTGCATGAGAAAGACAGAGGTAAACTTGTATCAAAACAAGATCACCTGCAGCCTCACTTCCACTCAAGGCCAGGTCACTGTAAAACTGTAAAATGGATGATCATGCAGTTACAAGTATCAAAAACTTACAGGTATGTATGCATTTGAGACCTAGATGTAATTTGAGACCAAGATAAAATGATAACAAGTTGAAACGCTTTGGGGGAAAATTAACATATTTATTTATTTATTTCTAAATAGTGAGACAAAAAAGAAAAGGAAAATAAAGAAAATAATTAATTTTAGCCAATTAAGGATGATCTATAAAAGAGTCATACTATAGAGAAGTTATCCAGGTATAATCATAAAATCTTTTCCTTTCTGATTCAAATTGCTAAGACGTAAGTAAGGCCTGAGCATACATCTGTAAAACAACTATTACCCGTTCACTAGATGGTTTTGTTCAAACACAGCCAACCAAGCATAATCCGATCCAGCAAACATTTACCCAGGGAGATTTCAACATTTTGCATAAACAAGATTTAAGAATTTAAGAGTGTAATTCAAACTAAGTGACACAACTTGAAAAAAAAACAACGTAAAACATACCTAAGAGAAAGAAGTTGATTACCACGTTGAAATACAGGATTAAAGAAATACCGTAAGATTAGCTTGCAAACCTTTGACCGGCAGCCATCTTGTTTGAACACGGAGGAAGTGTGGCCTGGCTACAAAGCAGGTCCGGCTCGCAAAAATCGTTTCGTTTTATAATGTTTGAAGATTTATATTGGGGGTTAGGAAAATCACACGGAATACAGCGGAATACACTTTTTGACATGTTTTGGCATAAATTAGATTTTTGGGACGCAAAATAAGGCATATACTTCCACTGTAGATTGATAGTCTTGTATATGATATAAATGTACTACGGATGCATATATGTAATTCTCACATGAAGTATATGCCCAAAATAAAATCGCGTCAATCTTTTTGAGAAGGCCAGGCTACAAAGTACCAGAAGTAGTCCGCTGACTTGAAGCTTACTCAATACTTTGACATTCGGAAGTTGGGCGTTATTTACGAGATGTGAGACAATATTTATTCGCCTTTTGCATTGGGCAAGGGGGGTAGTGCGTTGATCGTATTTCTTCAAAGTCCTGACATTGACCTGGGTGTAGAGGTCTAAATATGGTATTTAAGTACGGCCAAAAATGCACCGAGCAGATCCAGTCGCAAGCTCAGAAGTGTCTCGGCGAATCGACGAAAATCGACCAAGTTGTAATCAAAAGGCAACCGAGATGCTATCACATCTCCTACACAGCTCTCATTTTTCTTATCATCGGACTAATCGTAGTCATCTTATGTCGCCGCTACGTTAAAGACCTCCTAGAGTGGTTACAGAATCTGGACGAATGGGCGCGAGTGCTACTGTTTGTGATGATGTTCACGGTTGTTTCGTTTCCAATGACATGGGGATACATTCTTCTAAACGTAGCAGCGGGGTATTTGTACGGTTTCGTGCTTGGATTTGTAGTTGTCGTGATATCCGTCCTGTGTGGTTTATCAAGTGCTTTCATCGTTTGTAGGCGATATCTTCGCGATTTTGTGCGCTCTAAACTGGAGTCGGATAATCTTAAAGCTATCATGCGTGTAGTCGAAGGAAAACGTGGTTTTAAAGTCATCGCCCTCACTCGACTCACGCCTGTACCCTTTGGATTGCAAAATGGGCTCTTTGCGGTAAGATTATACTACATTTTTTAATCACATGACGCTATTGGGATTTTCTAACAGGAGTTTATATTAACTGTACTTTTCGGTAGTTATTCATGCGTGCAAAAATTTGGTACTAAAAAAGCTTCATAAAATTAATTTGCATTACTTATATTTTAATCCTCGTAGTCTAACAACCATACAGGATGCTAAAAGAACGTCAATTAAAATTACTTTTAACAGGATGTCGTACAGCACACTTACATTTAACCGTTTCTAAGGTGTAGAACAACAGGCCTTTTGTTAAAATTGACTGCCATACAAGAAAGACACAAGTTAAATTTGAAAATATTTCAGGAGTCGATCGATCTGCATGACAAAAAAAATAATATTCTGAGCAAGAAGAACCTCCATTGTGAAAACAATCAAGAGTACAGTATTTCAGGAGTCTGCATGACAAAAAAAATAATATTCTGAGCAAGAAGAACCTCCATTGTGAAAACAATCAAGAGTACAGTATAGAGCGGTTTTCAATTGAGTGTCGAAAGTAATTATGGTTTTGCTTTGGTTTTGCATTACTTTGCTCTGTGATTGGCCAGGAAGACTTGCGCCACTTTCTCAACCAATGAGAAGCAAAACCAAAACCAAGCGTGACTTGCACTCGCGTATTTTCCCGCGCTTTGCACCGGTTACACGTAATTGCTTCGTATTCTGATTGGCTCATTGCCCTGTTTGCGTCTGTTGTGATTGGTCAGAGTAATTGCTTTGGTTTTGGTTTTACAACACTCAATTGAAAAGCGCTCTATCAACTTTAAAGTCCAAGATCTAATAAGAATAAGAATAAGTCTAGAATAATCTTTATAGGGGTGAAAAGTACTGGTAGTCCAGTAGTTTCCACTGTGACCCACAAATAACGACAGAAACAAATAAGTCAAATAAGCACAACATGATAAGAATCTCAGCTAGCTGGAGGCAAACCAGTTGGCTATTTTACGAGCCTTAGGATGACCGAAGAGTTGAACCAGGGACTGTAGACCCAGGACAACATCAGCTGGCAGCCAGAGCAGGATTTGAACCCAGGGCAACTGCTCTGAAAATCCGTCACCCTAACTGCTCAGCCATTCTGCCTCCCCAAATACATCTGAGTTTGAAAATGTTTAAAAATCAAAGATGTTATTATAATCTTAATACCTTTCCACATTTTTTTGTTTTGTTTTGTTTTTTGTTTGTTTGTTTGTTTTTTCAATTTTTCATTTGATCATGTAGTTAAAATCTATGAACACTGCTGGAAAGAGCACCTTAAGATTAATAAAATGGCCAAGTTTGAGAGTCACATCTTGCAAAATAGCGAAAATATGGTTCCACAAATTAGTTGGAAAATTAGTTTTTAGATCTTTGTGTGCTGTGGGGCAAGTTTGTGACCCCCAGCATACAAACTTCTGTAAAATTTTTTGCAAAGCTATAACTCTGGGATTTTACTCTTTACTTTACAAAATTTGAAAAATAAAAAAAAAAGGTGAGCAGCTAAAAATTAGTAGAATGGCCAAGTTTGAGGGGTATTTCATTTAATTTAATGGAGTTACTTGTGTCAATTCTGAGGATTTTCCTCGTTTGTTCAAACAAATGCTGGTGAATTTTTTTTCAAATTTTCTGAATTACATCCCTTGGAAATTTTATCAACTATAAGGTGCTATTTCCAGTAATGACAGTGGATTTTTTTTCCTGGATTACATTAAAAGTAATTTTAGAATTACTGTCAGTAAGGAAAGTCGTAACACCGCACATTTTGTTATCTTTTGTGTTTTAGGTTACAAATGTCAAAACACCTAAATATGTCATTTCATCTACTGTTGGACTTTTGCCTACGCAAGCGCTGAATGCTTACATGGGATCTACATTTCGTTCTCTGGAGGATGTTGTGCAAGATCAATCAGGCAGTTACATTTTACTCTTTGTTCAATTTATCATTAGTATACTTCTCATGACATACGTGATTCGCCGTGCAAGGAACGAGCTCAACAAGACATGCAATGAAGTGGAGCCAGATATTGAAGCAAATGGTCATGTACTGACACCCTTGCCAGAGCAATTTCAACTTACAGTAGCAAAGAATTTTGTGAGAGACTTTGACATAGAAGCCCAGTTAGAAGAAAGAGTTTTTGTAGAGAACAAGATGAAAAAAGGCCACCAACGTTCCAAGTCTGCGTCGGCTGTTTTGACTGCGATCACTGAAATCAACAAAGGTGCTCAAACTCCTTAACGGGAGCTCTACTTAAGTTTCAGCCAGAAAAGTGCTGAGACATAATGTGGGTGGAAGTCATCCAAAAATACCTACTTTCACCACCTAGTCTAAAATTATCGTTTTTAAATTTTGTGGGAAACATATGACTCCAGGAAACCTAGTTAATTTCTGCCTAAAAGTTCACTTTGCTCTTTCCATTTAACAAATAGATTCCATGTTGCCTTGCGTCTGTTCAGTAATAGATCACAGATGATGTCAAAATGTGGTAAAAACAAAGAAGTGGCACACTCGCCACTGATGTTTTTACCAAATTTTGACGTCTTCTGTGATCTATTACTGGACAGATGCACGGCAACATGGAATCTATTTGTTTTATATAATAAAGAAGCAAAATGCAAGCGAAAAACTTGTTTATTTTCACATTTCTGGAAAAAAGCAGGTCGTGATGACGTAATCTGTGCATCTGTCCTCTAATAGATCATAGCTACGAACCAATCACAATGTGCAAACTATTCACCTTATTATATAATAAAATATTATTATATGTAGTTGCTATGCGAATACAATATTTAACCAAGGTTTTTGGGATATCAGTGGGACCCATGAAAAATTATCTTGTTTGAATGAATCTTTGTACATATTACAGATATCTTTTTAAATTTAAATTATGGTGCCCATTATTTCCAAAACAATAGTATTGTGCATTATGCAGTATATATGGATACATGTGGTACACTTGTTCTCTTTATTTGTTACTGATTAGCAGGACATAACGATAATATTTAATGGTTCCAAACCTTTGAAGAAAACTCTGATATCTTAAAATGTTTTAAAAAATTCTGGAGGGATACAAGTATTGAGTTTGCTGCCGGTCCATCTCATCACCAATAACCTCTGTGCTCTGTTGTTCCCAGTGTAGCCATTATCCCATTTTGCAGCGTCACAAATTTTTCCATTAGACCTACAACCCCAGTGTACAAAAAAAAAAAAGATCTGAAATTGCGTGGTTGCTTTCACTTGGGCTTCAATTAGAAATCTATTGTGCATCATTTCAGTTTCAATTTAAGCTAAAGATTTGAAGCCTTTTCTTTTTTGCAATAACCATTCCATATGCCAAAGTAGAGTGAATTTAAAGAGACTTTGGACTTTGGCACAGATAACCACTCATAATAGACAAGAGCTGTTTTCTTTGACAGACCAGTTGTCACCCCAATAACGATATTATTATTGGTGATGATGGTTTAAATTAGCATTGCCAGCTACAGTTTGAATTTTATAAGGACCTGGGAGCAAATCCAAACTTCATTGAAAATCACTGAAATTGAACTAAATTGATTCTCACATGAAAAGGTATCTCAAAATAAGCAGTTTCAGCAAGTTTGAGTATGGTTGGTTGAAAAGCCACCTGTCCAGATAAGATGCATTTAAAACTTTAAAAAAATCCCATACAGATGTCTCTATTTCGGAAAGTGTGTCCCTCGAAACCATATTAATTTTCACAAATTATTTTCAAATGGACTTTTTTCAGCTCCAATTCAGCTGAACAGCATCAAAGTTGGTTAGGTGACCATTTTTGAGATGCTCTTTCATGCAGTGGAAACAATTTTTTTCCAATCGATAAATTTTAAAACCTCGTTCCCAGGCCCTTACTCGTTTAGAAAATGGCCCATTGATTGTTAATTTGTTTATTTTAAATTTTTTTATTCCATTGCATAGTATTCAACAGCACCAAGCACCCCACAACGTTAACCTTAACATGTACCCTGGTTGACAGTTACCATTACAAACTGTCTTCTTGAAGAGGGTGTTTCCAAAAATTGTACTTTTCATTATCATCCAAGCTGTGAAGTATACCTGCTGTACTTTTTGTTGCTGTCAGTTATGTGCCATACTTCCAAAAAGTGTCTTCATTTTGCTTCCATGGCTATGGCCTTTTTATAGCCTTTTATCTACAATAGGAGATGGACAATTTATTGCCGGCCAATAATTAAGTAATTTGTAATAAGTTTTTGATATTTTAATTGTATTTTCTCCCATGCCATCATCTATGTATTGCTATTTAATATTATTGAATGTAACTTATTTTCCATTGTTAAAATCTATCAACTATATTGAAGTGACCAATATTAAAAAATTACCATTCAATGAAATAACTGGACCCTTGTAAGGTTCCTTTTGAAAATACAGTTGAACCTTTGCTTCATGACACCTTCTGTGTGTGGACACCTTCCATAAGTGGACACTACAGTACCACTCTCCCAGTGATTCTTCCATTGAAACTTTACAATTATAACCTAATGTTAAAGGACACTTGTAACTGGAAGCAGACACTTTGAAGCATCCAGGACTAAAATAATCACCCTTCTGTGGGCAGACCCCTTTATTAAAGTCTAGCCCAAATGGTTCCACCCCATTTGTATTACACCTCTGTCAATTTGTTTTTTCCATTTAGCAACTCTCACGTGTTTCCAGCATCCAGTTACTAAAATTTCTGCTGATTTTTTTGTTCATGGGGTGTAGACTAGAGAATTCCAATAGATGGTTTGATTGACCCTACCTCTTCCCTGAGGTAACTGACTTTCCATCATTCTGCATCACTTACACTGATTGATCAGTACTACCACAGTTGATAATAATGTTGAGTGCTATGATAATTGCTTCACAATCAATGTCCAATCATCCATGAGAATGTTTCAACAATTTTTTTCCTCAATAGGTTACCATAGCAACAGTGTAACCTGTTGGAAACCAATGATGAACATGTTAAGAAAGCTTCAAAGAATTGTGGGAAGGAAGCTCTTTGAGAGTCCGAGAGCTGCCTTCTTCATCCCATTTTGTTTGAAATGATATTGATGCCAAAGGGTAATTAAAATAATTGTTTTATCTGAAATGTTCAAATTTTTATATTTTCATTTAAGCTTGTAAAAGACTTATGATACGTACGTGTATATACAGGATATAAGTGCATGCAGTTGACTGATAGACCAGCATAAATTGAGGTTCCCACAATGGCTTGACCAGCATCGTTCCCACAGTCCTCTCTCTTCCTCCCTTGAGAGCGGCTGGTCACGTGTCTGCTAGACTTTTTGCAGATTCCAGAAAGATGATTGAAGGGAAGGACAGGAAAGTTAAATTTGACTCTACTAAGTCGAGGACCCACCCTCTGTGCGGATTTGATTTGGACACGTGGAAACGTGACCAGCTGCAAACTGGGCTCTTTCTGGGGGTTGACAAAATACAGTAGGGGCTCCTGTAAAATACCGGTAATAATACTAATACGAAGATTTAGCAAATACAACGCAACGTCAAACGCGCAGAAAGGACTGAACACCACTTCCGGTACGGTTGGCACAAAATAACATCCACCTACGGTAGGTCATCTTCGGGTGCTCAACTTCGTATAAATCTTCGTTGACAATCGGAGATTGCCAAACATCCGTCACGCAACGTAATGCACATGTCATCGGCTTCCCTGTGGGGTCGACCCCCGGGCCTACCAGGGAGATTTGTGGGGAAATACAAGGAGATGGATGGAATTCTTTGCCCGAGGGTAGGAGAAAATCTTGACATTGGTTTACAATCAAAGATTAGGGGGTGGGGGAATTCACAAATTTGAAAAGGATGTCACAGGGATTTTCAGCTCCGAGACACCTCACCCAGGGGACTTTGTCTTGAGAGATTCCCCGACCCCTCGGGGAAATTCCTCAAGTTTGCTTGACTGGTTTTACAATCTCCCTGGTTAGCCCTGGGGTCGACCCCACGGGAAAGCCGATGACATGTGCATAATGAAATTGATGTTCGCTGTGAAGGAAACATTGATAATTTCTACTTAATTATTCAGCGAAATTCAGCAAAATGAGGAATGTGAAATGTAAAATCTACTTATCTTCATTATTTACGCATGGACAGGCTTGAGACATACTTTCTTTGTACGCTGTGGATTATATGGCCAGCAGCCGGTAATGGTCTCAAATAAAACTCACGAACTGCCTGGGAGTAAGAAATTTCTATAAAATTTCTGCGAAATGCCTCATGGAAAGGAAGATGGCTTCGCGGCTGAACATTTTTGCAAACTTGGGCATATTATGAAATTGCCATATTCTGGATACTTCAAAAAAATTTGTGGCTGAACTCACGCCACTCACGGGCACGGTTTTATAGCTTTTCATGGAGGCTAAATAGTCAGGGAGCAAATGTCCTAATTTAAGGTCCAGGGGAAATTTATGCTGAAAGCAAGCCACTGGTCTAGAAATGTTCATTAGGACCTACTAGACATGAAAAGTTTTGGTGGCAACTTTGCAACTTGCTAAGAGGTTCCAATTTCTGACCTATGGAGGCCAGCATGGAAACAATGTCTTCTGTAAACATACACCTTTACTTTCCAAACTTGCCCACAAAATATAATTCGCTGCTCTTAAATGATTTAGGTAAATTGGTGGTCACGTGACCTTGTAGCATGGAGACGAGGATAGAATATAAAACTCCTTATTCATGTATATGTACATGAAGCGTTGATTACCAAACGAGACTACATTATGACTACATTATGACATTCGATACTCTTAGTTGTTTTAAACAGATTCTAATTAAAAATAATAATAATCACGTGACGCGACGAACATGGAAACGAGGCTGTGAGAAAGAACTTCTCCAAGTCAAATAAATTTCTGGAATAAGCTAGAATAAATCCGTGATTGCTGCAAAATTGGAGATTTAAAGCCAGTAACAAGCACTCGTGATAGACACACCAAATTGATTTGTCATCAGCAAGAAGGAAAGAGTGCCTTTGCAGCTGGAGCAATGCCGTTCCATGAAGGTGTCTGAAGGACTGGTTGGTATCACACTGAATTAAAGCATGGGAACGAACTTTTACCTGATTTCTGTGAGCTTCAGCCTCAGACAAAACTAGTTGGGATAGATTAGAAAAATACCTAATATTTGTGACATTGTGGCTAAAATAAAAACCCTCAATAAATGATCATGAATCGCTGTTATGTGTCCTCCTCTCTTCTAATGCTATTTTGGGTAAAACAAGAATTCTATGCATCGGGTTTTAGAACAAGAAAACGTTGAATAGGGAGTGGGGAAGAAGGCGACTTTGTTCTGGTTTGATATCATTGTAGTATCGCGACGCGGCAAGTTTCGCAAGAGTTTTGTCCTAAGTTGTTGCTAGCTGCAGAAGTAAAGTCCATGGTGGGTCAACCTCCGAAAACTCCAGACCAGCAGCGTAACCTTTCTTCTCAAACTGTTATTTTAGCACCCGAGAAGAAAGGTGTAGATCAACTGCCGGGTAACGATTAAGAGGTTTACAAATTCTTTCTCAGAAAGCGATGCTCCTAATACTGAACTCTATAATCTGGTCACCGAATTGGTCATATCAACAGAGTGAAATAGTCAGAAAACTATTCCACACATTTGCAGATGAACAGCGCAAGTCAGGGTATATGAGCCTTTGATTGACCATGAAGAAGCGTATTCTCCAAATCTGGAAAAGCAGTGACAACATCATAAAGGTGAAAACAGCAGACAAACTCGTGGAGCTCAAGTAGGACAGGTCTTTTTATGCTCATTTCGTGTTGGTTTGCAAGAGCCAACCAGACGTAGAAACATCAAGAAACCAGTTGGTGTTTAAGAGTTCTCGATAGTCTCTGTTTGCTACCGACGGTACCCTAGCGCACTGATAATGCAAGAGTGTCCTTACACGCCTTTTGGAACAGTTCAAGGAGGAGTCTAGTGGTGTTATGTTTTATCATAAATTTTGTGTTGCTGTGTGGAAATAAAGAAAACCTTGAAACTTTGAAACGTCCGAAACCAATAACGAGAATGCCGATGTGCAAGTCAAAGTCACAGTAATTGATTCAATGGCTGTAATGCAGTGATTAGACAAGCCTGAATGGATCAAGACTTTATACAAACACCTGGCAGAACATCTCTTCAGCAAGTATAATAGGGCTCAGGAAATTCGAGAAAATTTTTGTCAGAAACAATGTCTCATCGTCGCTGAAAATGACCCCACAGGCCAGATGACAAGGATCCGAGGACCCTCTATTGCGGCATTACTGGTTTCACACATACTGGCCATTAAGTGCCGTTGAAGAAACTACTCTGGCGTACGAAGACCAAGGCAGAACTAATCACCTCTCTGACAAAGAAGGTTAATAAGGCTGTTAGAAGACAGATTGTAGTGGCATTGAGAACAGAATGCGAGGCGGCGCACAAAGACGTGGGACATCTTCAACGCGGCCATGAAGAAGTCGATTTGAAGATGATACTACATGCCCTCAATGCCATTGGTGATGATGCCACGGACGTGTTCATTCATTCACCAGACAGCGATATCCTTGTACTAGCAATAAGATGACATTCATAGATGTGTTTCAGTAACCCATTTGTCACTGGTAGGGGCGCATATCAGCGTAAGTTACAGCCAATCGTGGAAGCCCTCAGTCCTACCAAGACAGCTGCGCTGGAGTTTCAGGAAGCCGACGATTCTATCCTGTGTACCCCTAGTAATCTTGGTCGAAAGGAACAGCCTGATGCAACCTCGTTCCCAGCGTCTCTCCTCTTCCCGCCCCGAGAGACGCTGGCAACGAGGTTGCAGCCTGATGGTGACATCAAAGGTGGAATTGACTGGTTTCTCTGCCAAATTTGTCTACCGAAGTCAGACCAAACAACTCGGTTAAAGATCTCAGGTTGTTCCTCTCTAGAAAGAAGTAAGCGGAGTCTGACCAACATAAGCTGCACTGCACCAAGCTCTACTGCATGTTCATTTTCAGTTGATGGTTACTTCAGTCCCAAACCCCGTCTGCCGTCACCAGGGGATTATGGACGGGCAATGGAGAACGAGGGGTGGACACGTGTAACGATAACTCTTGGAACCGGCTCCAAAGAATAAGAGACTCTCGATTCGCTTCGGGTTGATCTGCCGGATTCGATTTGATTGATTCACGTCTCTTGTTAAGTGAAGGTACTCAAATAAGAGACGCTTGTTCAATCGATTTGGGGCTGCAGTACTGGATTTCTCTGTACAGACCTTTGTAGTTGTTCTGATAATTGTGAATGCGCCGGAGAAACAGAAAATCGCAGGCTTCATCAGACTGACGATGACGAAAGTGACGAGGACGAGAGCAGCGATGAGTTAGAGTCTGAATAAACTGTAAATATTCATTTTGAAGGGAATGTTGGAAAACTTAATATATTTTATATGGCATATATATTTGTATCTCTTCAAAAGTTATAACATTGCTCATCTTCTTGGATCATGTGTCTATGAAGCCTCTTTGTATGAGGTCTGTCCAAACATTTGTTTCTTTCTCAGGCATTTTAAAGAACAGGGTCTTCGTCAAGAGACAGACGACTTCCTCAACAACCGTAGACATTATCACTGGCAAAATAATTTGGAGTGTCTATTACGAGTGGTTGACACCGGCTTTAAGGTGGGACTTAAGAGGAATTGGAGTGAAATTTTAAGGAGTTTAAAGAAGGGATTAAAATGTACAAAAATGTTTTGAAACACCACCAGACAGTTGACACCCCAAAAGGGCACTGAAGGTTGCTGGGGAACTGTCTTGGTGTCCATCTACTAATTTTCCACTACAAATTCCAATTTTAAACCTTCATTAAATCTCCAACATCCCCTACTTCCCTAAATTTAACAAATCCTTTGAGAAAAATAATCTCTTCCCAAATATGCCCAAAAATCACGAAAAAATTCACTAAATATCCCACAATACAGCTTCGTGGGATGAGCATAGGGATTTTGGATTGCTTGAAACGCGAACGAGATATAAACGTCAAATCCATGTTTAATAAGCGACGCAGAAACAGTGTTTAGGTTAAGTCCGCCTTAAATCTCCAATATTGCAGCAATCATGGATTTGTTGTTACTAGCTTATTCGCGAAATTTATTTGACTTAGAGAAGTTCTTCCTCTCACCCTCGTTTCCATATTCATTGGGTCACGTGAGAACTATTTTAATTAAAAACTACTTACAACAGCTAAGAGTATCGAATATCATAATGTAGTCTCGCTTGGTAATCAACGGCTTATGTATATGAAAATTATAAGGAGTTTTATATTCTAACCTCGTTTCCATGCTACAAGGTCACGTGACCACCAATTAAATAAAAAAATTACCAGCGAATTATATCTTGTGGGTAAGTTTGGTAAGTAGAGGTGTATGTTTATGGAAGACATAAAGGATTTTCTATAGCAGCCTCGTTTCCATGCTGGCCTCCATAGGTCAGAAATTGGAACACTTATAAATCCCGTCTTAGCAAGTTGCAAAGTTGCCACCAAATCTTTCAGCACAAACTTCCCACGGGAGTAAATTTGCTCCCAGACTAAAATGCGGCCCGGCAGTCTGAGATTTTTCTCGTGTAAATCTTTCAAGAAGTGCCAAGCAATTACAAAACATTCAATACATTCTGCTGGTAACAGCTAAAAACCATACCCTTTGTACCTGAAGAAGGCTGGTTTGGCCAGCCGAAATATAGTACACAAAACTTAAAACCATTCTACGTTGTATCGGCCCTTGCTTTTATACTCTCTGTTGATTTTATTACGCCGATCAGATCATCAGTTTGATCCAACGTATACCAGCAGGATTATTGTCCACGGTTGCTTGCTTGAACATTTGATACCCTTTGGGGCCGCACATACCTATATAGCCCAGATATTGGAGTAAGGCCCCCCCCTCGGCTGTGAAACTGTGCCCGTGTGTCAAGCCGCAATTGGCTTACCAATTTGCAGAAAATTATCTGTTACCAGCAGAATGTATTGAATGTTTTGTAATTGCTTGGCACTTCTTGAAAGGTAGAATATTTTCAAAGATTTACACGAGAAAAATCTCAGACTGCCGGGCCGCATTTAGCCTCCATGAAACCATGCCTGTGAGTGGCGTGAGTTCAGCCACAAAATTTTTCGAAGTGTCCAGATTATGGCGATTTCATAATATGCCCAAGTTTGCAAAAGTGTTCAGCCGCGAAGCCATCTTCCTTCCTTGCAAAGTTGCCACCAAAACTTTTCATGTCTAGTAGGTCCTAATGAACATTTCTAGACCAGTGGCTTGCTTTCAGCATAAATTTCCCACGGGACCTTAAATTAGGACATTTGCTCCCTGACTATTTAGCCTCCATGAAAAGCTATGAAACCGTGCCCATGAGTGGCGTGAGTTCAGCCACAAATTTTTTTCAAGTGTCCAGATTATGGCGATTTCATAATATGCCCAAGTTTGCAAAAGTGTTCAGCCGCGAAGCCATCTTCCTTTCCATAATCGCTTGGCAATTCCAAACGAAGATATAATACTTTCAGGCAGTCGGAATGAGGCATTCGCAGAAATTTTACATAAATTTCTTACTCCCAGGCAGTTTAATAGTTTTATTTGAGGCCCGGTTCAGACGTCGAACTTTTCATGTACCGAACCTAATGTTGCTATTAAGTACATGAAAAATTCGACGTATGAATCAATTAGGATCGGCAGTTTTGTATTTGGGTCGACTGTACCGTTCTATCCGACTGGGCTAGTCGGATAGAACGGCAAAAGATCGACTTCGATTCATACGTCGAACTTCACATGTGCCGAACCTAATGCATAAATTATGTTAACGTATTTTTCAATATAACCGCGCTTCTGATTGGCTATTTAGTGGGTTTTGGCGCCTGTGCTGACAGAAGTCACAGAAGCGTAACGACGGTTACGGTCAGGTTACCAGCATTCACGTTGTGCCAAATATCACGATCACGGTCTCCTCAGCTGTCTCCTTGCCATAACAGAGCACAAATCACACTAAAATCAAAACAAGAATTTCCAGGCTTGGTGAATTATACTTTTTCGGTTTATTTCCCTATTTTAATGCCGGCCATATAATCCACAGCGTACAAAGAAAGTATGTCTCAAGCCTGTCCATGCGTAAATAACGAAGATAAGTACATTTTACAATTCACATTCCTCATTTTGCTGAATTTCGCTGAATAATTAAGTAGAATTTAACAATGTTTCCTACACAGGGAACGTCAATTTCCTGAATTTCGTGAAGTTATGTGACTCGTTCCAGCGCATGTTTGGCAATCTCCGACTGTCAGCGAAGATTTGTACGAAGTTGAGCACCCGACGATGACCTACCGTAGGTGGCTGTTATTTTGAGCCGACCTTCCGGTGCTGCCATTGGTTAAGTCGGTTTTTGGATCTGCGTGCACCGTCGTCAAGTTGTCTTGAGTACTAGGGAGTTTAAGCTAAGACTACGGCAACGCCAACGCAAACGTCACTGAAAATGTTTATCAGAGGATTGTAGCTAATTTATGGTTATTCCAGCACGTTTAACTTGTAAAATATGAACAAACCATCCAGGAACTAAATTAGTATGACCGACGTTAAAGAAATCAAACAGAACGAAAGTTTCGCCGTAGTGTATTCAAGTCCTCCACAAAACTTGAATTTGCTCAAGCAGTTTAAGGCCTGGGTTTAGAAATATGTTCATAAATATGGTTGATCGCCAATATCTTTCTCCAGATTGCCTAGAACTGGATGAAACTTTTCCTGATGATAAATCTTGTTGTCCTTGTTTGCCTTAACTTATAAATTTGATTACGTGATCAGTCACGTGATGAAAATTTGAAAAATTCTTAAATCGGCGATGCGGTGGCGGATTTTAAATTTGCAGATAAATAAATCAGCGTTTTTAATATAAATCCAACATATCTAACTTTCTACGCTTGGAGTGATTGCTCACGAGTAGGCATGAATAGATTGTGCTAGTAAATCCAGCAAAAGTTGCTTGAAAATACACCCAAAAGTTGCTCTTAAGTTGCTCAAAAATTTAAAAGTTGCCACCCCAATTTAGAAAAGTTGCTTACTATTGAAAGTCATTTTGTTCTAGATTACTACTCAAAACATGACGTTGTATGTGTAATTTAGCATTATTTGTTGTGATCAATATAATCTTTAAGCTCAACGTAACTACTAATAGAAAGTATTTTCTAATGACGTTTCTAATGAGTAAACATCACAATGTTTGCAATAGACATCATAGTGCTGACTACTAAGAGTTGCCCCAGAGGCTATGGTAACCTCAATAGGGTCAATATCTGTATTATTTTCATTTTCCTCATCAGACATTTCAGCTTCTAATTGTGATGCCTCACACTACAGCAAATACCAAGATGGCGGGCGGGAAGCTCTATTGTTGGAGCAATCTCGTACCCAGAGTCCTCAGGTTCTTTGGCCAGCGGTTAGTTGCCAGGAGAGACTCTGGGATAATGGACTGCCATTTTTCCAGAAAATCTGGGGTAAAACAATAGAAGCTGTTACGGGCCAGCCAATCAAAAACTTTGATTTTTTCCCATTATCCCACAGTCTCTCCTGGCAACTAACTGCTGGCCAAAGAGCCTGAGGACTCTGGGTACAAGATTGTTGTTGGAGCGAATAACCACTGGATCCACTGGACGAAGGCGCCCATTAGATAGATAGCTGCTGTCCAGTTCGTGGGCGCATGTGTTATTTTATAAATCATTTGTAAGAACGTACGACGTCCTTAGTTTTGACCAGTTTTAATAAAAACCTTTTAATAAAGACCTTTATGATGGTTTGGTCAGTTTTTAACTATTTGTTGACTCAAAAGTTGCCAAGGAAGGCAAAAGTTGCTCTAGGTTGCTCACAGTACAAAAAGTTGCTGAAAACGCTAAAAGTTGCTGAAAAGTTGCCGAGCACAATCTATTTATGCCCACTGACGAGTTTTAGTTTTTAAATTATCAACAGCCAAAGGTTGAATTCTGGGACGAAAAATGACCTTTGCCCTCACAACTTTTTTGTTGAGAACGATGGACGGTCATTCCAAACGTGAGACGCTGGAAATAATTAATACGCATAAGAAAAGCGTTTTTATTCCATATTATATCCTACAAAAGTCACCTACTCCTCAAATAAGTGATGATTTTAAAGCAATGGTCAGGTGACACGTCACGTGTTCCTTGCCCACGAACGACGTTCGTGGGCAAGGAACGCGTGACAAGCCCAAAGACGTCTGCGAAGGAGGCTATACGGTAACGAAATGTACCAAATTTCCTAACACACGTGTAAAGCCATTGTCCTTGCTCATTAAACCCATTGTTCTGTGACGTTCTCGTTGCCGTTGCCGTAGTCGTTGCTTAAACTCCCTAATTAGAGAGCTTAAGCAACGACGACGGCAATGAGAACGCCACAAAACAAAAATGGGTTTAATTAGCAAAAACAATGGCTCTGCACGTGCGTTTTACATTTTGGTACATTTCTTTGCCATCCTCTCCAAAACAACAACGTGAAATGACCAAATTTTATGTTTTCTTGAGAACATGAGTGCTTGACGGCAATTTTTCATTCTTTTTCCTTACTTTGGCATCGTTCATAGTAATTTAGTTCCTGAACATATCGCCAGCATTTTCCAAGTTAAACAAATTGGAATAATCGCGAAAGAGTTACAGAAACGAGAAGTTATATTTTTAAATGACGTTTTTGTTGCCGTCCTTCCTCGGGTTATTTTAAATGAAGTAGGACTTCGTCAGAGTCACGCCATGCAACTTCCGCTTTGATCGCAAGCATTATTTATCCCTCTGTTTTTCATGGATCCTTTTGACTGGGAGTTCATCTTTGCCGACGAAATAAGAAATTACGTCGATCAGAATGGTGTTTACCATATTGAAGAATTTATTGGCAATAAACTGGAAGGATGGCAAGAAGTCGAGGTGAACATTGCAGTCACCGGTGACTCGGGAACTGGAAAATCTAGTTTTATCAACGCAATACGAGGGTAAGTGATCTGTTTATACACACATTAGTGTTAGACCGTATATGTGCGTTCAGGTTGTCCTCATGGAATGGCATGAAGTAATGCCTTCCAACTCTTATGCATGCATTATAATTGTACACGCGCACTTTATCCGCTCAATGCTTTCACTGGGTGCTTTCAGTGGAAAGTCATTTCTGGTGACAGACTGTCCAAGAGTAGCCATATATTTTATTTTATTTTTAATCTGAAATTTCTGACTTACATTTTATCCTTCTCCCGTTTCATTGATGTGCAACATTTCCGAACATTCGCTAACTGCAGCAAGTTGTGTATGGTATTGCTTTCGATGAATAATGCTCAGTAAATCCCAAGCGTGACCATCCACTCCCCGGCATTCTCTTCGGACAATGGCAAATGCTCCACGGTGTAGTCAGCCAATCCACATGCAAAGCATAGGAAAGTGTGCAAATGCCCCACGTAGGAGAGTAGAAGAAAACAGCATTCTGCTTTAAAAAATAACCTACAAGCCTTAATTTTAAGAAGGAAAATAGATGGATTTTAAAATTTAGAAAACATTACTCTGTGGTCTTGCCGATAAAATTCTTAGAATTTTCACCCTTAAACCAGTCAGTCGCTCACTAGACTGCGAGCAGTCTCTCTTTCTTTCCTTCGTCGACCTTGTGAGCGAGCGAGCAGCTTGCGCTCGCGCTGATTTCCGCTCGCCCCAATTTCCGCTCACTCACAACTGTCACAAGATCGACGAAGGAAAGAAAGAAGGACTGCTCACAGTCTCACAAAAGCAGTATTGTTTTCGTAAATCCCCTAAAATTTTCTCCTACCACCGTCACCTGGCGGAAATATAAGAAAACTAGAAAACAGAGAGGGTGCGGAGAATGCAAAAATGGAACGCGTGGGGAAGGGTATTTTCGTCAAAACTCTGGCATATATACACTTACGTACCGAAGTAAACTTTCCCGGGCTGAAGCAAAAAAAAATTGCCAAATGCGGTCCCCGCATGGGGACTAAAAAATGTCTGGGAGGGGAGGGGATGGTCACGCTTTGAATTGACTGAGTCATAATAACTGAGACTTTTTATACTAAGAAACGATCGCATCGGGTAAGTTCCTAGCTTTCGAGTTACTTAATGATATCCATTCATTCGAATTGTTACGACATGCACATGTGTATATTTGTCTCCTTTCAGTTTCAAACCGGAAATTTAATGCAATAGCCATATTCATATTACTACTCTGGGGTGGGTGTTTTCATCGTGAGGCGCGGACCTCAGGAAGCCACTTTCAGTTTAAAGAATCTAACTGTAACCAAGAGCTGTCTTGCGGTAACCGGTTTACTTACATAAACCAAAATTTGCACATCTTCTCTAATACCTCAAAGATGAGCCAAATCCTCATTTCTCCTTGTCAGCGGTGTGTGTAATCTTTGCGTTGTAATTTCTCCTAGGAATGTATGGTCAGTTTTTGCTCACTTCCCAATTGCTACGACTTCAAAATTTAAACCTTCTCGCATACTATACGGATGAACGAGGCGCCTGTTATGGGTAGAGCATCCGCCCGTATTTGTTGTTTCTCATTCTAGTCACACTACACTTACACCCCACGCGTTCATACGTAAAACGTACCCACCAACGCAAAGAAGACGAACTGTGTTCCAGTCTTTGTAAGTTATTCCATGTCCCTGGTTTCCTTTTTCTGGTCGTGAAGGTGGCGTTCGATTTTTCTCTTTTAAGCAAATGTTTCAATGAACACTACTCTCTTTTCAGACTTAAAGACGATGACGAAATGGCGGCCAAAGTTGGTGTTACTGAGACAACCACAGTGCCGATGGCGTATGATCACCCAAGAAATCCTAAAGTAAAGTTTTGGGATTTACCAGGAATAGGCACACCAAACTACCCTGACCTCGAGACATACTGCAGGAGAGTATCACTGGAGAAGTACCATGCCTTCCTTATCATCACGGCCAACCGATTCACCGAGAACGACTTGAAGTTGGCTAGGAAAGTTGTGTCGATGGATAAGAAATTTTTCTTCATTTGCACAAAAATTGATGAAAATATTCGAGCGGAGAAGAGGAAACAGACTTTTAATGAAGGTGCCGTGCTAGAAAAAATCCGGCGCTACTGTTCGGAAAGTCTGCTTGATCTGCTTAGTGATGAACGCGACATATTTTTGATAAGTAACCATCATCCTGCTAAGTGGGAGTTCGCTCTCCTAACTGAGGCCATTCTTGACGCATTGCCGACATTTCAGAGAGAGTGTCTGACCCTGTCCCTTAACGTTCTAACGAGTTTATCAACCGAAATTTTGAAGAGAAAAGTCGAGGTTCTCAGAGGGCGCATCTGGATGGTCGCCTCGGCATCTGGAGCCGCCGCGCTGGTTCCGATTTCCGGATTGTCCGTGGCAGTTGATATCGGGCTTATAACGAAGGAAATCAGCTTTTACAGAGCCCAGCTCGGTCTTCCTGAGGAAGGATCACCTGAATTTGCCAAGCTTACCGTTACTAACCAGGAAAAGGTTCGTAAGATTTGCCTGACCACCACCGCCCAAGTCGCTGGGTTTCTGGCCGCTTACGCTTCAGAAACAGCGCTTGAGGAATTCAGCCGTTATATTCCAATAGTAGGCTTTGCCGTAGCCGGTAGTATGTCGTTTGCTACCACATATTATGGTCTTCAGCATTGTTTGGAGAAGGTAGAAGAGTCGGCACTGTCAATCCTGAACGAAGCTGCACAGAAATCAGTGGACGATCTTTAGAACGGTTTTCAGCAGAGGGCTGAGGATGTTGTTAAGGATGTTACGTTAATGAACATGAATGTAGTTAGCATAAACCGCGGAAAAAGTGCACCCGTATGAGTCAGACATTTGATTTTTGTTTCTAGCCAATAGGGTTCTGACAGATCGCGTCTGCCAACAAAAAGGAGGCGGGTATAAAGAAAGAGGAGGGACTTCTTTTCGAGAGGAAGGGGAAAAAGGAGAAAAAACAATTCCTTTTTCATTTCACGTTAATTCGAGTAATTCGATCAAAATTCACTGTTTAAATCATACACATAGCTTACAGTTGATTTTTATTTCCTGGACAATTGTAAACAAAATAACAGCTCACGAGTACTAAATGACCACGAACATCTGAAAAGAAAGGAGGCACAAAGAAAAACACCGTGTTCTTCAAAGCCAGTCAAACAATGCAGATAAAAGGAAAGTAACTTTGAGGTTTTGTTTGCCGATTTGCATTTGCTTTTATCATTTAAAATCGTATTAAACAGATAAATTTATAAAAAAAAAAAAAAAAGAGGAAAAACGAATCCTTTGTGAAAGCATATTTGAAGTGGTAGTTGAAAACTTTACTCTTCCTATCCACGCTAGATCGCGAACAGTCTTTCCTCGCGGAGGATAAAGTTCTATTGCGCACATTGGAATTAGCGAGCAGCATAGCCGCCAGGAGGAGCCTCGAGAAACGCCTCTTCTCGAATTTTCATAGATTTTTCGTTAGTCGCACGCAAGTGATCCAACGAAAAAGCTTAGACTGGTCGCACTCTACATATCCCCGCTGACGCCGCGCACTCAGTCGCGTCACTGCCCCGACCGATAACCTACAAGACATTACAGCCGATTTAGATTTCAGTGCTATCTATACACCCGGATTTCGAACCGTCATGATTCAATAATAATAATAATAATAATAATAATAATAATAATAATAATAATAATTTATTAATTTATATTGCGCTTTTTAACATTTAATGATCAAAAGCGCATTACAATATTAAAATATATTAAGTATGTACATAAACTAATTTAACAATAATAAAATAATCTAAGCGCTAAAAGATATGTTTTAAGACAAGATTTAAAAGTTAGAATAGAGTCAATATTGCGCAGGCTTGCTGGGAGCGCGTTCCACAGTGTAGGCGCAGTTACACTAAAAGATCTGTCACCAAAAGTTTTTTCCATTTTCCCTACAGGATTCGACACAAATCGAGGATAGAATAATTTTTGAGGAAAATAATTTGTTTTCTATGGCGTAACTGCAAAATTTCTTCGACTTCAAAACAAGGAAAGAGAATAAGTTAGACTTCACCTTTTTATAGGTTAAACCAAGGCGTAGAATTGATCGACGCATCGTTGACACCTTTTGGCTCGTCACGCAATCTTTCATCCCCAAAGAAGGGGAGGAATTGCGTGACGAGCCGAAAAGAGCGTCTGCGAAGGAGGCCAAACAAGAAGCTGTGAATAATTGAACTTCCGCTGCACAACATTTGGAACTCCGTTTATCCCTTTTCAACATGGGCGACTTCAGCGAGTGGGAAATAATCGAAATGGCAGAGCTTCAAAAAGAAATCGAAGAGAGTGGCGTGTCGAACATTGAAGAGTTCTTCAGGAAGAGACTGGAAAAATGGCGAGAAGTGGAAGTGAACATCGCAATCACTGGTGACTCGGGAAGTGGCAAATCAAGCTTTATCAATGCGATAAGAGAGTAAGTACATTTTACCACGAGCCACTACGACTCATTAAGTTACAATCCCTGTATTAGCGCCGTTAAATTTCGTCATACTGCATTCCGTTAAACTGTATTTACTAGTCAGTGTGAAAACTCCATTTGCAGACTTGCTCCAGATACTATACCAGCCAATAATTGTCACCGAGGCAAAGTGTATAAAAAAACACGTCTTTAATAATAATGTAACATTTTTTCTCTGGAACTACACAGCCTGTTTATATTGTCGTCCGTAAGACACACACACGCAAAGAAGGAAAAAATATAATGAAAATTCCAAAGTTGAACTGAGGCGAGTGCCATGAGATTCGCCTCATGGTAGCTACGGCCCTGCTATGTCTATATTGAGTCTAAATATTGTAGAGTCGTCTTACTAGCCGGCTATTTAGCCAGGCACGATTACGTTTCTTTATGTTTGATAAATGAGGACTTGTTCTCCCCATGATTCAGAACTGCAGGTTTGCCTCATTTGCCGTTTGATTGCTCATTGTTTCACTTTCGAGCCGGAATAAAACCGGAAGTGGTGCTACCCTTTAGACTCTGACAACCTTGCAAGGAAATGCATTAAATATTGTTATCATTTCTAATTAGGAACGGTATTAAAGGCCTTCAGGTTTAGCTGTCGTCCTTTTCAATATTTATTTAATGGAGTTTTGACTGAATAAGAAAACTAGGTGTAAAATTCGAACAGCCCTCACTGAAGCGTGACTGGCTAGGAAGGACCTTGGACCTTGGTTGATGGCCACATTGCGAAAAACTCAATTCAATACGATCTTTAGTCCACCAGTAGACACAGCTATTTCTCTCAGGGATAGCTAATAGCACAGCGCGAAAAACACGCGAGTGAGTTGCGAAAATCTCCTCCTACATGCACGCACGCGCGTTTCTCCCGGTGTAGCCGATCCTTGGGGCCACATCGGGCAGCGAATACTGTGTCAGAAGATATTCACGGGTCTAACAGTCTCATGATTTTACGCAAAGCAGCACAGCTTTCTCGATTTCTCTGTTCTTCAAGCCTAAACGTTCCCTCTTTCGAATTTACTTTGCGATTTTACACCGGATTGTCCTTCGTGGGGGGAGGGGGGGGGGGGGGTTAATATTCTTATATTTTAATATTCTCTCTCTCTCTCTCTCTCTCTCTCTCTCTCTCTCTCTCTCTCTCTCTCTCTCTCTCTCTCTCTCTCTCTCTCTCTCTCTCTCTCTCTCTCTCTCTCTCTCTCTCTCTCTCTCTCTCTCTCCGTTCTCTCTCCGTTCGCTCCAGGGAGCTGTGCATTATCTTCTTGCCAAATCTTCCCCAAAGGATCGGATGGTATAGTCTGCGTTTTCCGAGTTAAGACAGCAAACCGTATTCCATCATTCTGCTATCAGGGGCAGAGTGAACGGAATGCTATCACGTTCATCCCGAAGTGAGTTGGAATAGGAACCAAGGGAACAAGAATACTGTCCATTCGAGTATTCCTATTCCGCAACAGTCTGTTATAACAATAACAATAACAATAACAAAATCTAAGTCTCAAATCGATCTAGCCGAGCACAGATGCTCTGCTAATTGGGGAGACTAAATCAAATAAACTCTAAATGAAATCAAACCAAATCAAATGTTGGTCTTTGTGGAGAGGGGAAAACCGGAGTACCCGGAGAAAAAGCCTCTCGGAGCAGAGAAGAGAACCAACAAACTCAGCCCACTTATGACGCCGAGTCCGGGAATCGAACCCTCTCACCACTGCGCCAACCCTGCTCTCCCGTATCTGCTGGAAGTAGTTATTTGCTAACGCTCGTACATTTGTTACAGAAGGGTGTCGACTTTACTGAAATAATAGTTCAAATAGAAGCATGATTGCGTATGATTGTTTTCTAGACTCTATGAAGACGATGAAGGGGCAGCTCCAGTTGATGTCACCGAATGCACCAGGAAGCCGACTGCGTATGATAACCCGACCAATAACAACATAAAGTTCTGGGATTTGCCAGGAATAGGGACTCCAAATTACCCAGACCTGGTGACGTACTGCGAGAAAGTAGAGCTGGAGAAGTACCACACGTACCTAATATTCACAGCCACCCGATTCACCGCGAACGACTTGACATTGGCCAAGAAAGTACGATCGATTGGAAAGAAATTTTTCTTCATTCGCACAAAAATTGATGAAAGTGTTCGAGCGGAGAGGCGAAAGCGATCATTCGACGAAGAAGCAATGTTAACGAAAATCCGACGCAACTGTTTTGAAAATCTAGGTGACTTCCTGAGCAACGAGGAGCAAGATATATATTTGATCAGCAACCACGAGCCCGAGAACTGGGAATTTGCTCAACTAACCCAGGCTATTCTAGTTGCAGTGAAGAGATGCCAGCGAGATGCATTGACGAGATACCAGCGAGAGAGTATGACCTTCTCCCTCGGCAAAGTCATAACAAGATCGTCGAATCAAATTTTCCAAAGAAAAGTTGATGTTCTGAGAGGGCGCATATGGAAAGTTGCCTCATTATCTGCTGTCGCTGCAGCCGTTCCGGTACCAGGATTGTTGTTTGCCGTGAATGCCACTCTAGTACTGAAAGAACACATCTTCTACAGGACCCAGCTTGGTCTTCCAGAAATAGGATCCGCTAAATTTGCTAAGCTCCATCTCGCTACCAAAGAGAAGGTTCTTAGTGTTGGCCTTACCACTGCTGCACAGCTGAGCGGCCTTTTGGCACTCTATGCTGCAGAGGCAGCCGTCGAGGAAGTCACCCGTTATATTCCGGTTGTTGGTTTGGTCATAGCCAGTGGAATGTCGTTTGGTGCTACGTATAATGCTTTACGTAAGCTCTTAACAAATGTTGAAGAAGCAGCAAAGTTAGTGCTGAAGGAAGCTGCCGAGAAGACAGCCGCCGTTTTGGTACTGGAGCCGGATTGATTGAGTTTGTTAACTCGTATATTTGATATGACAAGTCTATACCAAGCATGACAAGTGGGAGTTTGCTCAACTAACCCAGCCATTCTTGACGCACTGCCGCCATTTCAGCGAGAGAATCTAAGCTTGTCCCTTATAAACGTTCTAAAAAGGGCGCATCTGGATTGGGTCACCTTAGCATCCGGAGCCGCCGTGCTGGTTCCAATTCCCGGATTGTCCGTGGCAGTTGATGTTGGAGTTTTGACGAAAGAAATTGGCTTTTACAGAGCCCAGCTCGGATGACTTGAATTTGCCAAGGTTACTATCACCAATCAGGAGAAGGTTCGTTACTGGGATTTGCCTGACCACCACCTTCCAGGTCGCCGGATTTCTGGTCGCCAAAGCTTCAGAGACAGACACATTCGGCGAATGTCCTTTCCAAGGTTCTGTCGGCTAATATTCAGTCCACCTGGCTGAGTCGCAACGTCAGTACAAAGTAAACGTTAACTCACGGACTTTTTCAAATGAACCCGTTGTCGTGTACAGCTAGAAAGTTTTTACCCTAAGACTATAATAAATGATCGTGAGGTTTCTTTACGATGAACTTCTTCCAGTTACAGTTGAAAAATTAAACAACGTTTTCTCGTAAAAATGTCTGGCTTGCTTTAGTCTCTTTTTCCACGAGACATGCATGTGTCCGTGGCGTTTTTTTTTTTTTTTTTTTTTTTTTTGATAATTCTGATAATTAATACGGACACTATGGCACGTCCCCTTGCCGGGTGTCCGTATATTAACCGGGTTTCTCTGTATGTCGTTTGCTATCACATATTATGGTATTCAGCATTGTTTGGAGAAGGCAGAAGAATCGGCACTGTCAATCCCGAACGAAGCCGCACAAAAATCGGTGGAGGAATTTTAGAACGGTTTTAATAATGACTTACTTACCTATCAGATGTTGAAGCTAAAGGCGTGTTCATTGATGTACATGTATAGTTTGCATAAACTGCAGAAAAACGGGGGCAATGACTCGTGCATTTGGACCACCGAGTTCTTTTACATTTAAGGGACAGCTACATGGTGAGTTCACAGTGATTTCAGCAAGTGAATTAACTGTTAAATTCACCGATAGGCACATTCTTCACAGTTGATCCTTATTTCTTGTTTCATTGTAAAGAAAAAAAAAAAGGAATAGTATTAAATAAACTTATCGCAGTTTACGAGAGTAGAAAATAACCACTTGACAAAACTGCCTTAAAGACCCGGGTTTAAAAGAAAGGAGCGCAAAAAAACAAACTAAAAACACCGTAGGAAGACTAAGTAAGTTAAAACTGGTTACGAAATTACTTCAAAGCCTGTTAAATGATACAGATAAATTAACTTTGATTTTTTCTTTGTCATGCAATTGGAATTCACTTTTGTCATTTTAAAGCTGCCTCGCGTTTAGAGTGGCCATGTCATGTTAGTCTTCATCCGAGATGTGTGAGAGCCAGCACTGGAAACTACGTTCCCTACTCTTTTCGATCAGTGCGTGGATTCTTTAACTTCTCTTTCCAGTTTTACGGCCTGGCCAGCGACTTAACGTCCCTGCCCAATACCGAACGCTATAAGATCTTGAGCACGCAGAGCGGACATATCAAGCATGATCTCACCAGGCGGCATAACCCGGCGCCAGTTAGAATGGCTATAAGCTGATAAAAACAGTCCTTTGAGAAACGAAATGTGAAGAGGTCCGTCGTTAAAAACTTCGCGCCTCCACATGTTCTCTAGACTGTGAACAGTCTCTAGCTTTCTTCTCCTAAGTTTTATTCCCGCAACGGATTCTATGAGCAGCGACGAAGCGATGGCAGCGATGACGATGATGACGCGTAGACTGTTCACAGCAGCCTATTTTTTCGTGGGAATGTCGAGACTTCTTGGTTTTAATAGAGAGCGCAACCTGGGGAGAGTGTCTTAACTACCGAGGGGGACGGGAATGGGGGAGAGAGAGGCGGGAAAATAATTGCGCTAGTCGTGGCAATCATGATGGCGGCAGCTCGGTCGAAGCGTTTGAGTCTAGACAGTTCCATGGAAAATAAGGGGACTCTGGACAGTCTAATCCATGCGCTCTTCTCGCAACAGATCGGCAACCGATACCCCTCCTTCCCCTAGCCTGCGTGACCAAACGCCTTTTTCGGCTCTTGTTTCACACGCCGAGAAAAGAGGTCTGCGATCCCGGGCTGGAGAATGATTTCCGTGACGTCTTTCTTAACCAATAAAATTGAGTGACAAAATGGTGCGATCGATTACATTCGAGTTACACTCGCGATGTCTGCGATCTTAGCAGTGGCATGTGTCGTGAGTGGGGAAACGCCGAAAAAGGTTAACTTCTCTGAAGATTTTTGTTATCTGTGTCAAGTAAAAATTTCTAGTTTATAGGAGAAGATAAAGATCTTTGGGAACAGTGAATTGGACATAAGCGCTTTAATTCTTCGCTCAGTTGGAATCAATTTGTCCGTTTACGTCACGTAACAAGAACCTCGCTATATGCCGCTTATGTTTTAATACTCTGAATGGATACTAGAAGGCCTTGAAAAAAGTGGATGAAATCGTCGATGGAATTCAAACAAAATTTAAAACTGATGGTCCGGTCCGTATAAAAAGACTCGCTAAAGGTTCAGAACCGCCGGAGGCGAAGAAAAGTTTGACCTCTTGGCTCCAGTGCACAGCGCGAAAATTCGAGGGGAATCAATGTCACCAGCTACGTTAACCCCAAGATCTGGAGTTAGTGTTGCTGCTTTTACGAGACTTTCTCCTGTTTTTGGATTTATTGCTCTCAGTCCAATCGCCCCACTCTCTATTTTTGCAGCACCAACAAGTTTAAGTGGAGTTTCATCCGAAATTACTGGTAGACCTTTGACGTCGACACCACAGGCATCGCTCAACTCAAAAACAGAAAGATCGATCACAGAAACTAAGGTACGTCTTTCCGTTGAATTTCCCAGCAAAACTGTACGGAAAGAACTTCGTACGTTCTGGAAAGCATGTCCAGCGATTCCCTGTGGCTGACCTGGATGTTCTATTAAAAAAAAACTCAATGAATGTGAAGTTTTCAGGTACCAAGAGGGGCGCAGTTACAGGCATTTCAAGGGATTTCAGAGAGATGCTCTTGCAAATCTAGACATGTCAAAGATGTATCCCTGGATAAATGACCACAGAAAAAAGCTTTCCCCTGGTATCAAGGCAAGGTAGTGACATTGTAAATTGCTGATCTCTTCAATAGCTAAATTTGATCATTAACACTATGACCAGAATAAATTTTCCTACCAAATCAGTTTGTTTTAAGGTATTGGTAGGGAGAATCTGTTCAATCATTAGGGCATTCTATCTTCAGTGATCATTTGTATTCATTGTATGCTAATGATTTTCATCCTAAATCAAGCAGTGATGATGCAAGGAGAAATTACTATCAAAGGTTAAAAAATTTATTAAAATTAATCAGAGACACAAACTGTTGACAAAAAACAATCCAAGCATAATGTTGACAGAATCCTTGGCCAGAACATTTGGTGAATATTATGACACAAGTGTAGCTCACTAAAGCCGCGGCTACACGAGCGATTTTTTGCTCGCGCCGGTGATGCGATTTTTTCAAATTTTGTCGCGTCGCCAGCGCGCGATGAAAATCGCAAGTGTAGCCACCCTCGCGCAGGTGATGCGACAGCTGAAAAAATCGCAAAAGTCGCCAGAGATGAAACTTTCGCGACAAAATCGCACAGATTGTTGGTCGTGTCTTTCGCGCTTTGTCGTGTAGCTCGGGTAGCCACCCTGGGCGCGCTGGCGACGCGACAAAATTTGAAAAAACGTATCACCGGCGCGAGCAAAAAATCGCTCGTGTAGCCGCGGCTTTAAGAGTTTAAAGCCGCGGCTACACGAGCGATTTTTTGCTTGCGATGGTGATGCGATTTTTTGGAAAATTGTCGCGTCAAAAAAAAAAACGTGTAGCCACCCTCGTACCGGTGATGCGAGAGTTCAAAAAATCGCAGAAAATGAATCGCGAAAAATTAAACTCATTCAATTTCTCGCGATTTTTTTCTTGCGATTTTTTACCTGTTGCGTTGCCAGTTCAAGGGTGGCTACACTTGCGATTTTCATCGCGCGCTGGCGACGCGACAAAATTGAAAAAATCGCATCACCGGCGCGAGTGAAAAATCGCTCGTGTAGCCGTGGCTTAATGAATTGAAAAGATGTTAATAGTAATGATGCAAGAGAAATTACATGCTGGTCACTATCATGTTAAAGAATTTAATAAAATCAATATGAGACACAAATTGTTGACAAAAAACAATCCAAGCATAATGTTGAAAGAATCCTTGGCTAGAACACCTGGGCCCGGTTGTTCGAAAGCCAATTACTGAGGTTTTCGTCTTGCTAACTGAGAACGTTATTTGAAAGCAAATACTAAGCTCGAGGTAAAGAAAAGTTACATTCAACAGCTGAGGGCGAAAAACTTTGGGAAAATCCTTATTGAACATTCATTAAACCGAAGCAAAGTTCACACTAACCCAGGATTAGCTTAACCGCGCTTTGAACAACTGGTCCTGGTGAATATTTTAGCACAAGTGTAACTCACTAAGGCCCTGTATATATGGAGAACAGTTGTCCCGGGTAGAAGGGTCACCCGCCTACCCGAGCTACCCTGGGCAAGCCAACTTTTCCTACTTTCCCTTACAAAACTTGGCGAACCGTTTACATGAGAAACAAAAAATTGGCTCGGCTAGAAGGGTGACTTTCCTAGCTGGGTCGCCCTCTTTCGAAGGTAGGGTTACCCTCCTAGCCGAGCCAACTTTTCTCTACATAAACACTTTGGCTCACCTAGCCGGGTCAACTCGGTCAAGGTGAGACAATCAGAGCACGCGCGAGTGTTGCTGGCTCGGGCAAAAGGGTCAACTTTTTTCTCATATAAACGCTCACTACAGTTGACTCGGCTGGGAGGGTGACCCTCTTACCCGGGACAACTTTTCTCCATATAAACGGCGCTTAAGAGTTTAAGGAATTGAAAAAATGCACAGTGATAAAAGTGAACATGTTGCAGGCAAATGGTGAAACTGCGTGTATGCCAATGTCACTGACTGGGTAAACTGTTCTAACAAAGAATGAAACTACGGTATGTGGACTAAAGTGACACCATAGTCGGATGCAAAAGTTCCTTTCATGAGTTAAATGTCTTATCAATTGACTGCAAGAATAAGAAAGTAATAATTATTGTCCATTGAACTCACAACGTTTGTAAAAATAATATCGTTATATACATGTAGTTTGTTACCTGATTTACTTAATACAATACACTGTCTGTATCAATGATTCAATACTGTATCAAAACTCAAATTAAACACTACATTTAAAGCAGCAAATGCAGAGCTCTCAAGTTGATTTGTTGGCAAAGAGTGAGATCTTCGATGGCGTCCCCGTTGTTTGTGACGTCGCAGGCGTCACTCCGCTAGGGGGATCTGGGGGCACGCCTCCCCAGGAAATTTTGAAAAATGGAAGTAGCTAAGACGTGTTTTCCTTCATTCTGAACAGAAATGTGATGCTTTAAAAGCAACTGTTTAGATCCCAGAATTTTCTTTTTATTGGACCAACGTAACATTCTGACTTATATGTATCTAGAAGTCAAATGAACATGTTATAACGCTTGTTCTACATGCTGTCAGTGTGATCACTGAATCAGATCAATATCAAATTTAATCATGACACGTTATAACAGTTGTTCTATATGATATCATTCTGAAAACTGACAGCGATCTCCAGCGCTCATTTTTGGGCCGTGCTTCCGGCGATCCGTAGACCACTGCATAGTCTCCTATTCAGCATTTATTCTTTCCTCGATGCTCAGAAGCTAATGTCAGGTTTAGGGCTCTGGTCCCGACACTCGTAAGGAACTTGACTTGATCTATAAGGCTAAAAGAGACTAAAAACCGCGACAATATGTCCCGCTGAACTTGAATGAAGTGCATCAAAAACGGTCAGTCGGTAATGCTTGATAAATAAGCGATTTCCCATAGCCTGTAGGTAAGTTAACGGAAACATCTGTTTTGTTTTCTTCAACTGCACTTATAGCTGTCTTCTCGTGCGTACTTCAGGAAGAAATTTTGAATTTTGAAGAGATGCCATTTTGATCTTGAATAGAAGACACGCACTCTGATTGGCTTATTGAATTGGCGCGAATGGTTTCAGGATATGAGAACCAAGCTCTGATTGGTAGGTTATACTACTGCTCAACTTTCTGGTCAAACACTAGTAAACATAATATCAAGAAACTTCAGTTAGTGCAGAACCTCGCCGCTTGTATTGCACTCGGCCTCAAAAAGTTTGACCACATTTCACAAGGTATCAGGGCCGGGTTGCTCGAAAGCCGATTAACCCTAATCCAAGATTAAGAATTAACCAAGGAGTTTATTTCTCTATCCACAAATGTTGTTCAACGCTGATATTCTACACAATTTTAGATTAGAGGACGTCAATCCTGAAAAGCAAAAATCAGCAAAAGAAACTTTCATCCAAAAGTTAAAAACTGCAACCAAAGTCTACGCTAATCCTAGATTAAGTTAATCGGCTTTCGAACAACCGGGCCCAGATCTCTCAATTGGCTGCCTGTTAATGACAGACTTTATTTGAACGATGCCATAATGATGTTTAAATGTGTTAATAAACTCGTCCCTGACTACTTAATAGGGAAATTTACTCTGCGCTCACAAACTCACACTAGAAATACTAGACAACGCGGTCAACTGAAAATTCCGAGGTGCCGTACAACCACTGGATAGCGGTCTTTCACCTACCGTAGTGCTAAGCTCTGGAATAATCTAAGAGACGACGTTAAATCTTCAGACTCTGTCAACGTTTTTAGGAGAAGACTTGTTAACCTACTTTTTCCTGATTAATCTGTGAATTTGTAAATAGTAAATCCAATCCATTATATTTTTCCTTTTCTTTCTTATTGTATTTCACTAATTTTTTAATGCGTATTTATTTATTATCTTATTTTAGAATGATAGTTATGTAGTTTTGTAACTGAAAAACCCTTGTAGGGAGTTGCAATAAAGTATGTATGTATGTATGTATGTATGTATGTAGGTAGGTAGGTAGGTAGGTAGGTAGGTAGGTAGGTACGTAGGTACGTAGGTACGTAGGTACGTAGGTACGTAGGTAGGTAGGTAGGTAGGTAGGTATGTATGTATGTATTGCCGGTCAGATAAGGGAAAGGAATGCAGGTCAAAAGAAAGGAGCCGTTCGTGGAGAGGAGCGTTGCGTGGCGACCCAAAGAACAGCTGCGTAGGAGACTAAGCACAAACCGAACAAGGATTAAATTATATCATAAAAGATACTTTATTATGAAGGAACTTCACTAAAGCAGCAAGGAATCTTAAATGTGTGAGAAATAATAGTTTCAGCGTGAGAGTGTAAGATTGAATTTGTTTGCGTGAGTCTCACGCTCAATGCGTAAGACTTGAGAGCTCTGCAAATGGAACATTTGTGCCATCTTGTTCACACTCAACAGATTCCTCCACTGACTCATGCCACTGAGAAAAGTTCAAATTGTCGACTACTATATATGCAAGTTCATTGTCCACAGCAAGATCACTCCAGTCACTACCCAGGAAGTCAGTCTCTTTATCAGAAAATTCATTAAATATTTCCTGCATGAGAATAAAGTATAAAGCGGGATCAGGGTCAAAATTTAGCAACAGGCACAACAAAAAACTAGTCACCGTAATGGGAACAGGCACAGCGCTAGCGTATCGCGAACAGACACAGCATATCGCGAAGAGGCACAGCGTATCAGGTAAATCGTTTGAACTCTGCACCTTTTCGTTCGTCTCGCTCATGGGCAATGTTTTGAAGCTGCAAATTTACAAACTATACAACCACAATAACATGGCAACTAAATAATAACCTTTATTACAGAATGAACTACAAAATTTTGACTGTTAATGTCTTGCGGCTTTCAGTACCTTTTTTACTGTCTATTCCTGGTGTCAATCCCATTTGCCCTACAGTTCTGCTGAGGGTTTGCATGGAGAAGTAGTCGGCATGTTCTTCTGTTAAATTTCCATTTTGTACATATCTTAGGACTTCTTCTAACGTTCGTCTTGTGTAAGTGAGGACCATATCTTTTCCATCCCAATTGGTAAAAAATCATTGTTGAAATTAAGAGATCGGTTGTCTTCTTCCAACTCACCTGCATTCTGGTCGCCATTTTGAATTTCCTCTCAAAAGGCCTTGAGGGAATCTTGGTTCTCAGCCCTTCGCAAGATGAAATTGTGGGCTTGGTGTGTCTGTTCGCGATACGCTGTGCCTGTTCCTGATGCGCTGTGCCTGTTCGCGATACGCTGTGCCTTTTCGCGATACGCTGTACATGTTCGCGATACGCTGTGCCTGTTCGTAATACACTGTGCCTGTTCCTGATACGCTGTGCCTGTTCGCGATACGCTGTGCCTGTTCCTGATACGCTGTGCCTGTTCGCGATACGCTGTGCCTGTTCCTGATACGCTGTGCCTGTTCGCGATACGCTGTGCCTGTTCCTGATACGCTGTGCCTGTTCGTAATACACTGTGCCTGTTCCTGATACACTGTGCCTGTTCCTGATACGCTTTGCCTGTTCCTGATACGCTGTGCCTGTTCCTGATACGCTGTGCCTATTCGTAATACACTGTGCCTGTTTCTGATACACTGTGCCAGTTACTGATACGCTGTGCCTGTTCCTGATACGCTGTGCCTGTTCTCGATACGCTGTGACTGTTCTCGATACGCTGTGACTGTTCCTGATACGCTGTGCCTGTTCGCGATACGCTGTGTATGTTCGCGATACGCTGTGCCTGTTCCCATCACGGTGACTTGTTACCCGGGCTGCGCGCGTCTCGCGCGGCGCCCGGGTCATAAACTACCGACGGTTCTTCTTTTTCGTCGTCGAGTATCATCCACAAATGGCACTTCCGGCGTTTCTGCGCAAGCGCTAACTATTTTTAACAAGAGTGATGCGTGTTGTCACGTATGGGAAAATGTCGATTCATCTTGTGGCTTTTGAAGTCTGAACAAACAATATGTTAAGAGAAGTGTCTATGCGAATGTTTGGAAGTTCAACGGCGAGAAGAAAGTTTTTAACATGAGTAAACGTAACGGCAGATGGACTGCCGTGTTTCCCCGTGTCTGCTTCAGTAGACAGCGAGTGGTCTCTAATTTTGGCGACGGATTGTGGGGGCACGTGCGCGCGCGAAGTTGCGAGGAGACGCGACGCGAGGGGAGCGCCAAAAATTAGAGACTACAGACAAAGGGAGTTTGACCTTTCACGGCCGAGTGATTCGAGTGTAAATCTCATATCAACAGTAACAATGATGCCTGTTGTCACGTATCGGAAAACGTCGATTCACCTTGTGTCTTTGAAGTCTGAACAACTAATATGTTAAGACAAGTGTCTATACGAATGTTTGCAAGTTCAACAGCGAGAAGAAAGCTTTTAACATGACCAAAATTTAACTCCAGATGGACTGCCGTGTTCCCGTATCCGCTCCATTGAGATGTACATTTTGTTGAATAACTCAAGTACGGGATATCACACACCCCTGAGACTTTGACAGGTAGTTTATTTACTATTTTGCCACAATATCTCAATTTCTGGACTAAAATTTTTGAATGATAAGCGATTATATTTTACAAATGTACTAGCGTCCCTTGAAACTGTCCAGAAACGTTCCTTTCTTGTGTTTCAAATGACCCTGGATTGACGTATTTGTAAACAGTTTCACTCTGCTAATTAATTTTCTACTCACATTTCACCGAGACTCCATTCACATTTATGCGAAAAAATCCAACATCGTTCGATAAGCGTTTCCTTTCTCAAACAATTATCCATCGAAGCGAAAACAAGTGTGCTTAGTTTTTTTTTTTTTTTTGGAATCAATACACTATTTTTATCATCTTGCATAACGGTAAACCTCTGTGGCCTAAAGGTCATTGTTCCTGCCTTGTTCTTTTAGAAATATTTTTTACAAGTGTTATAATTATTGTGCTCAATGGTCGAGCTGTATTTTAGAGGAATATATGTTGATAGGGGTCTAAAGAAATAGACTCCAACACAAGCTAAACACAATGCGTCCGATGTAAGAAAGACAGACTTCCCTCTATTCTTTTGTTTAGCACTAAGTTAGGGATACAATACTGTTTTTTGCAAGCCCGGGTTTAGGCTAATTGTAGCCTCTTGTTTTTTGTTGTGCCTGTTGCTACTAGAAACTGAATTTTGACCCTGATCCCGCTTTATAATAAAGCGTAAGATTGCACTTCCGCTGCACAACATTTAGACCTTTATTTACCATCCTTGTTCAACATGGGCGGCTTCATGCCGATCAGCGAATGGGAAATATTCGAAATGGCAGAGCTTAAGAAAGAAATCGAAGAGTCTGGCGTGTCGAACATTGAAGAGTTCTTCAGGAAGAGGCTGGAGAAATGGCGAGAAGTGAAAGTGAACATCGCAATCACTGGTGACTCGGGAAGTGGCAAATCAAGCTTTATCAACGCGATAAGAGAGTAAGTACATTTTACCACGAGCAACTACAACTCATTGAGTTACAATTTCTGTACTAGCGCCGTTACATTTCGTCATACTGCATTCTGCAGTCTGCATTTACTAGTGTGTATGTAATGAGATTTGAGGACTCGATTTACAGACTCGCTCCAGGATACTAAGATTGAGTTTAAATACTGCGAATAGCCGGCTTTTTAGACCTAAAATGGAAAACCGGGAACAACCAGGGCATGATGCGTTTCCTTTTCAGAAATGAGAACTGTTTCTCCCCAAGGTTTGCTTCATTTTCGATTTACCAGCCACATCTGATTGTTTCATTTTCGAGCGGTAACAAAACGGGAAGTGGTGACAATTAGGCTTAATAGACTCAGACAACCATTGTAGACAATTTTTGTGGCTACTGTTGCTATGCAACGGTAGACTTTTTGTCATGACTTACCCCAAAAAATTTTTTTCGCCTAAATAAATCTACTTATCATTCGAAGTATTTCGGCGAAAGAATTATTGGATTTGGTTGAATGCTCGATTTTTTATGGACAGCCAAAGTCTCATTCAATTTGTTGCACGGCCGAGTAAAGGGAGTCTGGGTCCAACCAGGTTGGTGACGTCATCCCGGGAACGATCTCAGTCAATCTCTGTTTTTGCAAGCGTTTGTTGGGGTCATCGAAGCACATATTGGAGGGTAAAAACCTGGCAGTAGTCAAAATTGTGTTGGAATCATGTCCTCCTCGTCCTCGGAGTCAGAGTCAGGCTATGTTTTGGGTGAAGACCAAATTAACTTCATTTCTGAAGTGGAACTAGAACGGAATCGGCGAGGAGCTCGAAGGAGCCTCATGGTTATGAAGACCAGGAATGGACAGCAAGATTCGCGGAAGAAGGGATGACGAAAAAGATTAACTTCGTTTATAAGTGTTATCTGCCGTACCTCGTGGTTCTGTGTACGCTGCTGGTGAGCAAAAGCTTTGATTTAACATTTCAATCTTGAACGACCGAGTACCCGTGCATCGGCAATGGGAATTGTGCAGCGGGTTTGAAAACAATAATTGTTATTTTATATAGACGGCGCACGTCCGACTTTAGATCGGTATTTTGAACGAACATCAGCAATTAATTGTGGAAATGCCTATTTATGGGAGAGTCTTTATTTCTGGTGTCTATTCAAAGAAGGCAAAGATAGATTTGACAAGAGAACGGAAAGTGAGCTCAGCCGACGCGAATTACGTGACTTGAGGATTAGCTGAACTTCTAGTTATCCTCAGGCAGTACTGTGAACGAAGTCAAGGCGAGGTAAAATAAAATAAATATAGCTTACTGCAATTAAAATTTGAGGCTACGTATCCGTCTAAACTGTTGGTTAGAAATAACCGAACGCAGCTTCGCGATGCGAGAATAATTTGCATATATCCGATGTAAACAAACTGACACAAATTTAGACGCGATTGGATATATTTTACTACATGTAGCTCCATTTGAACGTTCGAGTGGCACCATCGTCTAAATCAACTGAATTCGGTGAAGTTAATCAATTTGATTTGTAAACACTTCAAGTTTTCTTAGCAGTCTACAATGTATTGATCAGTGACATGGGCTTATGTCAGTGAATTAGCGTGGCCTCTGAAATATATTTTGATTGTTGACGTTGGAAACCGGTTTTAATAGAGCGCTTGTGTCGAAGACTGTAGGACTCATGAAGCCGAAAAATTTAAAGGAAGTTAGATTGATGAGGTTTTCCTAAAGGTACATATCGAGGAACAATTATTTTAGCTGCCATTACATTCTGGACTACTTTGTGTCGCTGCGGTTAAATCCTTTGTGTATCCGATACGCAGCACACCGAATATCACGATGCATTGGAAACGTGGTACATGCACATGTTTGGGTTGTATCACTATACAATAAACGAGTTTTAAAGAGGAGATCTTTTCACTGAACGGACTCATTGGAATTTTCTGTTTTTACCGCATAAAAGGGCATAAAATGCTTGTGAGATCAGCCGATGGGAATATGTTTATTTCACGAACAGCCGGTCTGTTTTTGGCTCATTCGTTTGCAAAACATCAAATCTTCTCTTAGGAGAGAAATGTTACATGTGACAAAACTATGAATATAAATTAAGGTTTAAAATCACGTCTTATTTGCCCTCAGAGTTACAATTATTGAGCTTCCTTCAAAGAACTTTGTAAGCGCAACAGAACTTCCGTTCCCGGGTGACGTCATACAAGCGCTGAACCCAATCTCCCCATAACTCCTGAATAAAGGGATTAGTTTCTAAAGAAACTGTGGTGCTGCGTCGGTGGGGGAGTGAAACACGAAAATTTGGTTTATCAACGGAGTTGATAATGTAAATTGACCACCGTACAGGGATTCGATTAGCTGACGTTTCGAGCGTTAGCCCTTCGTCGGAGCGAATCGAGGAATTGTGGGTTGTGTATGGTTTATATACAGGAAATGGAGCTACGCTATTGGTGGTAACATGGTAACGTGAAAAACATGAATAAATTAATTGAATGAAAAGCGCTCGTTGACACCGTGGGGATTAAGAGTGCCAATTTGAAAGATCAGTTTTTGCTCGAGATTTTTACGGCTTTCCGTGGTACCTTGATGTAGGGAAAGGCCGGAGATCGACATGTGTTGTTTGGAATGGTTAGGGAGATTAAAATGCCGAGCGACAGGTTTGGATGCGTCTTTGTCATCTTTCTCAACATCACGAAGATGTTCTCGGAATCGGTCACCTAGTCGTCTTCCTGTTTCGCCGATGTATAACTTTTTGCATAATGTGCAGGTTATGCAATAGATAACATTTGCGGAGGTACACGTGAAACGATCAGTGATCTTAACAGATCGCTTAGGGCCCGATATTTTGTCAGTGTTTTGAATGAAAGGACAAGTTTTGCATCGCGAGCGCGCGCATTTAAAAGTGCCAGGTTGTTCAGTCGTTTTGAATGCGCTTTTAACTAGAAAGTTACCTACATTTTTGTCGCGTTTGAATGAAATCAGTGGTGGTTCCGAAAAGATTCTAGCAGTTTCTGGATCATTTTGCAGTATCTTAAAGTTATTTAGAATGATGGCTTTAACTGGGTTATTATGCGGGTGAAATGTGAGGGTGAATGGAATTCTGTCATTCTTTTCCTTTTGTGACGTCTGTAGTGCTGACTGTTGATCAATCTGCTGAGCGCGGTGATGGCCCGATTGAACTACAGACTCTGATTTTTCCAACAAATCAGAGGAAATGTGCCATTTTTTCGAGAAACGTGGCTATCCTGATTCTGTAGTTCAATCGGGCCATCACCGCGCTCAGCAGATTGATCAACAGTCAGCACTACAGACGTCACAAAAGGAAAAGAATGACAGAATTCCATTCACCCTCACATTTCACCCGCATAATAACCCAGTTAAAGCCGTCATTCTAAATAACTTTAAGATACTGCAAAATGATCCAGAAACTGCTAGAATCTTTTCGGAACCACCACTGATTTCATTCAAACGCGACAAAAATGTAGGTAACTTTCTAGTTAAAAGCGCATTCAAAACGACTGAACAACCTGGCACTTTTAAATGCGCGCGCTCGCGATGCAAAACTTGTCCTTTCATTCAAAACACTGACAAAATATCGGGCCCTAAGCGATCTGTTAAGATCACTGATCGTTTCACGTGTACCTCCGCAAATGTTATCTATTGCATAACCTGCACATTATGCAAAAAGTTATACATCGGCGAAACAGGAAGACGACTAGGTGACCGATTCCGAGAACATCTTCGTGATGTTGAGAAAGATGACAAAGACGCATCCAAACCTGTCGCTCGGCATTTTAATCTCCCTAACCATTCCAAACAACACATGTCGATCTCCGGCCTTTCCCTACATCAAGGTACCACGGAAAGCCGTAAAAAATCTCGAGCAAAAACTGATCTTTCAAATTGGCACTCTTAATCCCCACGGTGTCAACGAGCGCTTTTCATTCAATTAATTTATTCATGTTTTTCACGTTACCATGTTACCACCAATAGCGTAGCTCCATTTCCTGTATATAAACCATACACAACCCACAATTCCTCGATTCGCTCCGACGAAGGGCTAACGCTCGAAACGTCAGCTAATCGAATCCCTGTACGGTGGTCAATTTACATTATCAACTCCGTTGATAAACCAAATTTTCGTGTTCCCCATAACTCCGTCGTGAAACAAAATGGCGGCGTTTTTGGTCGAAATTTTGAGACTTTACCGGGGCACAGAAAAGCGAAGATTCAACCGAATCAAAAAAATTTTTCACGGTTGTGCTTCAAATTCAGAGACGAATCATTTAAAATGAAAAACATTTTTGGGGTTAAGGGCACTTTAAGTAATTCGGCAAACGTTGAGAGATCAAGGTCGGCACGTCACTCATTGATTAGTTCTTCTTATCGACTGAATATCGAATATCGGCGTAATTCAATCAGTAATGTTGTAACTCAGTTCTGGACGGTTATCGTCGGTGCAATTCGATCAATCGTAGGGGTGGAGTCGCTCAGCTCAAAGCACGTGCTTGTGTTTGCCTTTCGTCCAACGATACAGCAAGGTTGTAGTTTGCTGGTCGTTTGAATTAAACCTGAGAATTCTGGCGTTTCTTCGTGAGGTATGCTTCAGTTCAATAGATATAATTTTCGAAAATTTTCCAGCAGAATGACGAACAAAGAGTCGATGTGTTTGTTTGACAGCCACAATGGGCTATGTGGGTTGCATACGATCCCGGGAGGGGGAGGGAATCCCAGAAACATTTGGTGGGGGTGGTGCGGCCCGCTTCCTAAAATCCTTATCCTATTTCAGACCAAACTGTGCGATTTCAGGCCTGACCAAAAATTCGATACCCTATTTTAGATCTATTTCACGTACACGGTTGGCGTAAACACAAAAGACAAAAAGGAAGGGCTTTTGTTGATGGTCTTATGACCTAATGATGAAGAAGTAGCTTCTTCAAAAAAAACATATCAAATTCAAGACTGGAGTGCACAAATCATACCCTATTTCAGACCTTAATGGTCGAAATCGATACCCTATTTCAGATCAAAACGACTAAAAAACCATACCCTTTGAGGTCGCACATACCTATATAGCCCATATAAGGGAGTACCCCCACCCCGGGCATACAATGGGCGAGTGTTTATCGAGTATTTTGATCATTCGGGAGGTTTTTCCAGCCGAAGAGTGCTCTCTGAAACGAAGTGTTTCTCTCCGTCCATAATAATCAAACCAGCCATGTTCTACAAGATCTGCCCAGCAATAGCTCTTTTGTGGGGTCAAAGTAAATTTCTTCCGAGACACAAAACGTGTCATTTCAAGGACTTCAAGGGTTAAAGAAGCCGATTGTTTTCCCCCGGCCGGAGTTGTGATGCGATACCACGAACGTATTAAAAAACAAGTGTATTGGAAACTTTCTGGAATGAAATGAGCCTCAAAATCAGCGAGAATTCTTTCCTCAAGACAAAATAGGAGTAGCATAAAGAATACAGATATATGACGGCAATTTGCACAAAGCAATTTTTATTTAAAAATGCAGACGTATGTCCGGTTAATGAGAAGTTATGTTGTATCATGTTCATCATGAGCAGATAGTAGCACTGCCTTCCCTAATACAACGCATTCTTCAAGTACAATCAACACTGCTTGTGTTATGGATGTTTAGAAAACGATGACCCAAAACACGCCGGCATAGAAAACCGACGGTTTTTGTCTGCTTTTGATCCCAGGAGTTTGTTTCCTCATATAGGTCCGCTAGCTTGCACTATATTAAAAGATGATTAGAGAACGCAGAATTCTTTGGCATAAATGTTATTGGAATCTCAGTGAAATGTGAGGAGAAAAAATATTCAGCAGGGTGAAACTGTTTGCTGAGATACGTCACTTGAAACAGCCAGTTTTATAGTTCACGTCATGCAATTTAAAAATATAATCGCTTATCATTCAAAAATAATGTCAAGAAATTGAGATATTGTACAAAAATAGTAAATAAACTACCTCAGGAGTACCCTGGCTCCAGAGGCCCGTTGAAAAAAATAAATATCCCTGAAAAGCGAAAAAATAACCTCTGGCACCCAGGGTTCAGTTCAGTTCTTTATTTTTTTCTAATTAGTATTAACTGCCTTTAATGATTGTATGCAAAAGAAATCTTGTGTTGTGGTACAACGGATGTTACTTATACCAGGAACGGGAACAGGGAACGAGGAACCGGGAACGGGAGTCTAGGAATCAGTGTACAGCGGTAATCCGCAAAAAATTCAAAATCGCGGAAGAAGGAAAATAAAATGGTCTGGGAACCAGTTTTGAGCACATGTCGACGTGATTTTCTACCTGTTCAATTTTCGTTCCCTTTTATGTGGGTGACCCGAAAACACTGACCCCCGGTCCATGGATCCCACTACTGACCCGGTCCATGGACTACTTTATGGACCGGTCCATGGACTACCCTTACTGACCCCCACTACTGACCCCCCCAAAAAACCAACGGAAACAAAAATTGGCAACTAGAGATTTGATTGACTTACTGTTTGTCTGGACAGGCCACTCGCATGGGCGAAATTTCGACTATTACGCTGCGCAAATATTGTTGCTGTATTGCCTTGTTGTGATGCAAAAGTTGCTGCTTTTCATATGTGAATTATTCTGTTAGCGGTAGTTTCCCTTCTCTATCATTCATAACGAAGTTGCCCTGTTTAAAGATTTCGCAACTAAACTCATAATGTATCAGTCAATTCCAAAAGCGCCCATTCCCCCCCCCCCCCCCCTCCGGGCGAACACCAGAGCATTTGACTTTTTTGAAAACTTTTGATCAAATGCCCTGCTGTGTTTCCAGTTTAGACGGTCAAATGCCCCACTGTCAGGTCCTCAAAAAGCGAAAAACAAGTGTAAATCTATAGCAAATCACTAGTTGCATGAAGCATTTTGGCAAGCTCCCCGCTCATAATGAATATTTCATTCTCAAATCTATGACGTGCCAAAACGGACAAAAATACTTCCTTGATAAAAAATATAAGACTTCTTCTTAATATATAATACTTGTTTCATATGGATATAACTCGATGTAGAGATATCCAGCTTGTTTCCAAATAAACACAACATCTTGTAAATATATAAAACTTCTTTTGAATATTTAGGCACACATACAAAACTTGTTTCAAATATTTGACTTGGTTCTTGTCGGCTCGGCGCGCAGCAAAAATAAAACTTCTTCTTGATTAGATTATTGCAAATCGATACCACAGGTAGTATCCAGGCTTCTGGAAAACAATGTCTGCAACATGCCAGACGAAGGAGTTGTCAGTCAACGAAGACCAACTGAAGCGTTTTGCAAGACTGATAGTTATCGTTATTAACATCGTAGCAAAAAGGTAAACAATGTTCACTTCCACGCTGGCGAAAAAAATCTAGAAATATTGCTCTGAGATATCGAGGAGCCCTCATCCACCTATGAAACGAAACTTTTTAACTTCTAATGAAAGACTTTGACAAAATCAAAACGCATTTATTTTCTTTGAAAGTCAACTACAATTCTTGCGGCATACTTCGAAAGAGGTCTTAAATTGTCGAACGAAATGTTCATTGAAAGCTGTAGAGCTTTATCGGTCGCAGATCTATGTTACGTACTAGGCAACCAGAATGATTGCGATCTTTTCATTCGATCATGTTTCTCGCGACAACATTCGCTGGATTTTGAAGGTTCTTCGATATCTCAGAGCAATGTTTCTAGATTTCTTCGCCAGCGTGGAAGCAAACATTGTTTACCTTTTTCCTACGATGTTAATAACATTAACTACCAGTCTTGCAAAACGCTTCAGTTGGTATTCGTTGACTGACAACGCCTTCGTCTGGCATGTTGATTTTGCGCCAGACATTGTTTTCCATGGGTTTACCTAAAAGATGAAATCTGGAATCCGGAATCCGGAATCCGGAATCCGAAATAAGGAATACGGAACCTAGAAACTGTGATTAATAATTAATAAGAGGGTTAAAAGAATCGAAGGAGACGATAGATGTCTTACAGGAGGAGGTGGGTGACAGGACTGAATTCTTAGTGTGGGACTTGGTTTGTTCTTTCCAGTTATTATGAAAGACCGTATGTGGGATCATTAAATGCAGCTTAACGAGCTGACCCGCGAGATTTTACACTACCCTCGTGCATTTTTAACCTTAAGAAACAAACAGGCCCATGCAGTGCGGCCCTCGCTGCAAAAACGGAGTGAGAAGCCTTGCTATTGGGAAGAAAATCTTTCTTGGAGCAGATTAACCGCGTTTATCGCCTACTGTAAAAGTAGGCCTGATGTTGTAACGACCATACTCTTTATTGATGACTCCGACAGATACAGATTCCTTTTTCACTAGATTTTGAACACTATACTCCGATTTTCTGAACTCGCTTGAGATAAATCCGACTCTTATCCGACCTGAACTCCGAATTCTCTTCTTGATTTCAATCTACGTTTTCTCATGAATGTTCTTGAATGTTCTCCGATACTCTTTACCATTCCTAACTCGGTTACATCACACTCCCCCCTGATTGACAGAGTCAATCATAAGGTGAAACTAAACGACAACAACTTAGACTAAAGTTCAATGTTCAAAGTTTTAGAATTTCACAGTTCATGGTGCAGTAACCACTGTTGGAATGTCTTCATCCCTAATCATCTGCACGTTCATATCTCTGACTCTCTGTGTTGTTCCCACAGGAGGTGTGTCCACTGAACTTGTATCAACTTCTAGAGGATAGAGTTTCTGAATGGGACGCTTCATGAGAATCCTTCGAAGAGAGTTATCCACCGTTATCACCTCTGCAGCACGGACCATGTTATCTCTTCCTTTCAACAGCTTCTCTACCTTTCCCATTCTCCACTGCTGTCTTGGTGTCTTGTCTGCATAAATGTGTACGACATCTCCTACTTGAATCATTCTTTTTGGTTCTCTTCCTTTGAGTTTCTGGTATTCTCTGATTCCAGTCAGATATTCCTTCTTCCATCGACTTCTGAAATGGGTGAGTAGACGATTCAAATATCTTTCCCGCCGGGCCAGTGTGTTCATTGCTGAATTCGTGTAAGGAGATTGTTCCAACAGCCGCCGACCAATAACAAGATGCGAAGGTGTAAGAGGGGCTTCTGACAACTCATCATAGACATAGGTTAAGGGCCTGGAATTTAGAACGCCTTCGGTTTCGATCAAAACAGACTCAAGTTCTTCATAGCTCAACTTCGCGTTACCAAGCACTTTCTTGAGGCACCTTTTCACCAGTTTCACGCAGACTTCAAAAAAGCCACCCCACCAGCTAGCTGTGGGTACATTGTAGTGCCAAGCAATGTTCTTGTTGAGAACAAACTTCCTCACCTCAGAGTCCTTGAAAGTTTTGCCATTATCCGAGATGAATAAGGTTGGTAATCCTCTTCTTCCAAAGAATCGCTTGAGTACTCGTAAGAAGGACCTTGCTGAAAGATCTGGGGTGAGTTCAAGGTGTATAGCCCTTGTGCTTGCACATGTAAACAGAGCAATATAGCACTTAAACATCTCTCCTGTAGACTGGTAAATGTTCTTCACATACAAAGGTCCTGCAAAGTCTACACCAACTTTAGAAAACGCCAGATCATCTGATACCCGAAATGAAGGTAGAGGTGGAGTAGGTGGAGAGCTGTAGGCTCTTCCTTGTATTTTCTTGCATGTTACGCACTTGGAAAGCATGTCTTTAACAGCTTGCCTCCCTTTGATTATCCAGAACTGAGCTCGGATTTCGGCGAGAGTCTCTCCAACTCCATTGTGATTCACGTTCTCATGAGACTGTTTGATTACCAGCTTCGTAAAATGCTGTTTTCTTGGAAGCAAGACAGGAAATTTTGCTGAATAAGGTAGTGAGGAGTTATGGATTCTTCCCTTGCAGCGTAACACTCCATCTTCATCTTTGAAAACTCCTAACTGTTCCCAGGTTGAACTAGATTTCTCACTTTCTTCCAGTTTGGTCTGGACATGCTTGTACCAGAGGTTTTTAACAACATTAGTCTCCTCCACAGTGATGTCAGGAAGTATTCGTGGAATTCTTTTGATTCTTTTAATGAACTTCAGGACAAGGGCGGTTACTCTGATAAGTTTGCTGATGCTGCTGAACCTGTCAGGCTGGATAACTTCAGAAATGCACTGATGGGCTTCAACAGTTACATTCAATACACTTGAAATTTCACTTGAGTTTCCCTTTCTCAGTTCCTTTGTAGCCTCTTCTGGAACTGTGTCCACACTGATTCCATTGTTCGGTACATTTGGCCACTCATCTTCTAATTTCACTAGAAATGGTGGTCCCTTCCACCACAGATCATTGGATACAATTTCTGAACTCTTAGCACCTCGTGAAGCAATGTCACTTGGGTTAAGTTCCGTGGGGCAGTACATCCAATGTTCCTTACTCCAAAGACTGCGAATCTTCTTAACTCGATTCTGCACAAACTGCTTGAATTGCTTCGACTCTCCTTGAATCCACCACCAGACAATTTGGGAATCAATCCAATTGTACACTGCATCAATCTTGACAGTACAGACCAATGCTTCATACACCGCAGTCATCAAGTTCGCCAGTGTTAGAGCTGCCATCAGTTCTAGACGAGGGATTGTATCTCCTTTCAAAGGAGCAACTCGGGTTTTGGAGGTCAGCAGAGATAATGAGCAGACATCAATGGTTGACACCCGAATGTAAACATTTGCACCATACGCACTCTTGCTTGCATCGGCAAATCCATGCAACTGAATAGATGTGACTTCCTCAGCCTCTATGCCATCTAGAATGCATCGAGGGATTGTAATGCTCGAGATTCTCTTCATGTCTTCTGTTAACTCCTTCCAGTTCGAAGAAAGGCTTTCTGGCAGAGCCTCGTCCCAACCAATCTTTAGCTGGCAAATCTCTTGAAACATGCATTTGAAGGGCAAGACCACTGGTGAGAGCAAACCTAATGGGTCATAGAAGCGCGCTGTTGTACTCAAAAGCTTCCGCTTAGTTAGAGTATCATCCGGAGTTTGCTTAGCAAAATTGTTGAGGTCATACTTGAGGCTGTCTTCTATCCGATCCCATGGAACTCCCATCACTTTGATTATGGTTTCCTCACAGGTAGCATTCTTTGATGTGACCTTTGAACAGTCATGATCTTCAATCTTGTCAAAACTGGTTGATGCAGAGGTGATCTCAGAGAACTGTACAAGTCTAGACAATTGCATAGCCTCCTCTTTCTCGATTAGCTGGTTCAGCTCTTGATCATTTGATGCCCACTTTCTCATGTTAAAGCCTCCTTCTTGGAATCTTGTCTTTAACTTTCGATAGAGTTCAAAACAATCTTTCACTGAACTCTTTCCTGATGCAAAATCATCCACGTACAAGGATCTGATGACATTGTGTACGAATTCTGGGTCAATGTTCTCATACTTGAGTAAGTGATTCCTTAGTGTCACATTCAGAATGAATGGAGAACAGACAAGGCCAAATACAAGACGTGAAAATCTCAATGAAATGACTTCTGGATTTGAGGAATTGACATCATCTACCCATAAGAACCTTAAGAAATCCCTTTGCTCTGGGGTAACTCCAACGTTCAAGAAAGCTTTCTCCAGATCCCCAATCAGTGCAACTTTGTGTAGACGAAATCTCAACAGAATGTCAAAGATCAATGGAGTTAAAGCAGGTCCAGGCAGAAGACAGTCATTCAAACTGGGTTCACCACAGATCTTAGCACTTGCATCATAAACTATTCTAAGTTTGGTAGTGGTTCTGTCTTCCTTTACCACTTCCTTGTGGGGAATGTAATGCACAGTCCCTGGATGAACTTGCTCCTCCTTACTCTTATCTACCAACTCAATAACACCACAGTTCAACTGTTCCTTGATGACATTGTCATACTGCTGCAACAACTCTGGCTTAGACCTCAATCGTTTCAAAGAAGAGCTTAGACGATTTCGTGCCAATAAGTAGTTATCTGGAATGGTAGGGTGTTCATCTCTGAATGGGAGAGAAACTTCATAATGGTTTCCATTGAACCGCACTTTCTTGAGATAATTTTCATAGAATTCGTCTTCTTCTTCTTTACCTTTAATTCCCAGAGTTTCATAATCCCAAAACCTGCCCAGTTCCTCTTTCAGTGAAACATCTTCTGGGTCTAAGTGTTCCTTAACAATGCAAGATTCAGTCTTCATGGTATAAGACACATTAACACTTGTTTGTTGACTTGCACCTGGTACATTTACTGGACCACTCAAAACATAACCCAGCCTTGTGCGAACAGCTACAGGACCATGGGGCTCCCCCCGTACCACATGGTTTTGGACGATAGACCAGTAATAATCAGCTCCAATCATTATGTCTACTTCAAGCTCCTCATCTCCATGAGAACAATCAGCAAGTGGCAAGCCTTGTAAATGAGGATAACTCTGCTGGGCAACCGCTACAGTTTGATTAGTTATGGGTCCACAAATCAAGTCAACCTCATAAGCATTGACAAACACAGTTAGTTGATCTTGGCATTCTAATGCAAACTGAACAATGTCACATTTCTTCAAGGAGGCCTCATTGTTCCCAAACGTTTTAATCAGAACAGTTTCATTTCCAATTGAAGGTAGACCCAATTTGTTCCTCAACCGCATGGTAACGTACGACTTTTGAGAACATGAATCGAGCAAGATTCTGACATTACAAGAATTGATTCCATTAGGATTTCTCACCCGTGCTCGAGCTGTTTGCAACAAGACACATTTGTTCTTAACATCTTGAGTGAAATACAAATTTGTACTCACAGTTTGTTCCTGGCTTGTGCCCCTACTTTGTCGAGGAAGAAAACAGTTTTGCGTGCAGCAGAGCGACACATGATGTTTCCCGCCACAACGATAACATCTCGCTTGACAATCTCGACTCACATGACCACTTTTCAGACAGCCAAAACATCGTCCCTTTTGACGAAGAATTCTCTTCCGAGCTTCTGGTTCAGTAACTACGGCACATTTATTCGATGGATGAGGGCCATTGCAGAAAGTGCACCACATTTCCTTGCTTGGCGGAGGTCTCTCGTTGTGTGAAAACAGCGTTGATGACGTCGCAGGGCCCGCGGAAGGTCTTTTGTTCTGACCATATCGAAAATATCCAACTTCTTGCTTTTCCTTCGATCTTCCTTTTTCAGTCACTGGTCCCAGAGCACATCTCTCTCGAATTTGCAACTCTTCTGATAACGACTTTATCAAGGTATCGAGGTCCCATTCGTCAGACATGCCGCGACTTATAATTAAACGCAATTCTTGTGGGATTTTCGCCATGATCACTGGTGTGAGGAATGTTCCGTACGTGTCGATAGAAATGTCTATTCCTTGTAAACTTCGAACGGCCGACTCCGTTTTGTCCAAAAGTTGTCGCAGTTGTTTCAGATCGCTTGAATCGGTTATCTTTGGGAGTTGCATCAGCATTTCTATGTGTTTCGAAATAATAATTTGTTTACTGCCAAAACGCTTCCTGAGAAGATCGACCGCATGCTTGTAATTTGAGCTTGTGAGTGGTAATCCTGAAATAGTTTCGGCCGCGCAACCTTCCAACAAAGATTTCAGATATTGAAATTTGTCGACTTCGTTGAGCTCTTCATTCGAATGAATACCAGAATTAAAACTATCCCAGAACGTTGTCCACTTTGTAGGGTCTCCAGCAAACTTCGGCAGAGTGAGCTTCGGCAACTTTGCTTTATTCGCTTTCGGGGAATTCTGTGAAGCTTCTTGTTGAATTATCGATGCTGGCGATAATGGTGCTGGCGTTAGCATCTGTTCCTCTAAATTCTTGGATTCCTTGACGGACAAATGTGAAGAAACGAGGGAAATAATTTCCTGAAGAGCTGCTTCGAACTCGCATCGTTCCAATATTTCCTTCTCGATTGCATCGGCTTCCAACAATTTCGCAATTTCTTGATCGAGTGATTCCAGCTCTCGTTGTTGTTTTTCAAGGTTAATCTTGAGCGATTCCAACTTTGCGCGGTTGTTTTCGACTCCGCCATCGTCTAGCAATTCTTTGACCGTGTTCATCACTTTCCTTACGTACACTCTGAACCCTGAACGTTCCAATATTTTCTTTTTCAGTTCTGACATGGCGATCGAAGGGCGCTGTCACCTGTGCTTCGTCTTCGATTCAAAACTCGTTCAATCCGTCGACTTGAATTCCAGCTCTGTTCCCGTTCCCGGGTCTCGGCACCAAAATGTTGTAACGACCATACTCTTTATTGATGACTCCGACAGATACAGATTCCTTTTTCACTAGATTTTGAACACTATACTCCGATTTTCTGAACTCGCTTGAGATAAATCCGACTCTTATCCGACCTGAACTCCGAATTCTCTTCTTGATTTCAATCTACGTTTTCTCATGAATGTTCTTGAATGTTCTCCGATACTCTTTACCATTCCTAACTCGGTTACATCACCTGACGGAGTCCTCAGTTGTTTTAGATATCCTTAACCGATCAGAAGTGGGGAGCAGCGGATTTCGCGTGGTCGAGGTTCCTGTCTTAAACTTTCAAGGTATATTGGGCACCATAGTAAGTTTGGTTTCAGCAAAGGAGCGACTCTTGGAAAGCCCCTCGAATAAAGTGCAATGACAGAAGACGGTAAGAGGGTGAATCTTTCTGAAAATGTTGTAAGTAAACGAAACTGCTAAAACAATCCTCACCCACCCCCCTTAGCTATTATTTCCCGGTAGGGCATTTATAAACGTCCTTCTTCTTTTTTTGTAATAAATATTTTTTTGTCTTCTTTTTTTCTCCAATTAATCTCTCGGATTATATTTATTTCGTGTTAGTTTCTTTTTCCTGTATATTTTAAGTTTTTTTAAATTGATTTTTCTTCGTCTTTTGGAGATGTTCCGGAATGTACCGGTATGTTCCGGAATGTCCCATATTCCTTATTTTATCGACGGCCACTCGGCAACCTGAAATGTACGCACCGATACAAAAACCAAACATTCAGGCATGGAGCAACAGACAGTGAGCAATCAGGCGTAAGCGTTCCCACCCGCAATTAAGTCAAAATATGCAAAGTGATTTTTCTCTGCTTTTTGGTCACGTAGCATTCAAAATAATGAGCAAAAAATAGCTCTTGTTTTATAAAGATCAAGCTGAAATGAATAACAAAACATTGAAAACGGAAAAAAAAGTTGCTCGGAATCAAAAAAGGTTGATCGAAAATCGAAAGTTGTTCAAAAAGTTGCCGTCAACTTGTGGACAGGCCTAACACTTTTCATCGACAAAAAGAGATGGCGCTTTTAATTAAAATGATTTGATTTTAAACTGTTCAAAATGCACAATACATTGATTACTATCGTTGTGGTGTGATTGAAAGCCGTGTCTTTAAAGGAATCAGGCGGTTTATTAAAGGCAAAACCATAGTATTAAAATGCTACCCTAGAATAACCTTCATGGGCTTGATTGCTGCAAAACTCAGACTAAGTCATCATATAATTTGTTGACCATATTATTACCCAAGCGACTTCAACCTTTGTCAAAATTTTCTACCAAACTTCCTTACATTCCGTATTCCGGATTTCGTATTTCGTATTCCGGATTCCGATTCATATTTTAGGTAAACCCGTTTTCTAGAAGCCTGGATACTACCTGTGGTATCGATTTGCAATAATCTAATCGATAGGAAGTTTTATTTTTGCGGCGCGCCGAGCTGACAAGTCCTATTTGTGTGAACCAAGTCAAATATTTGAAACAAGTTTTGTATGTGTGCCTCAAGTTGTATAAATATTCAAAAGAAGTTTTATATATTTACAAGATGTTGTGTTTAATTACAAACAAGTTGGATATCTCTGCATCGAGTTATATCTGTATGAAACAAGTACGCGGAATGTTGAAGTGAAGGGAGCGAAGCGGCTCCCGTGGTGAATGAATGAATATTAGCGCGCGAAAGACGCGCGAAACCCTTTAACGGGCGTCTGCCGACCAATGTTTAGCCAATAGTCAACTGCCCCACCGTGGGGACAATTTCGGATCAAATACCCGGGGTATGCCCGGCGGGGGCGAATGGGCGCTTTTGGAATTGACTGATACATAACAGTGAAATGGACATCGGCATAACTTTCTTTGCCGAAGGAGCACTATTTTGTGAAGCCTTGATTAATGATGCCGCAGGGGAATGAGCCGAACAAAATGGCGGAGGTAAATAATACACAAGGACAGTACACAAGTAAAACTAAGGGTGCGTTTCTTTGGGAGAATCCAAGATTGGATTTTTGATCCGAGATCATGCGGATTCTTTACCACCAAAGAAACGAAAAATCCCAAAATGGATTATTTTTCATTAGCCGTGACAACCCCAACATGCATAAAAAGTTTGAAAATACAAGCAGGGCGGATAATTTCGGTTCAATTTCACAATAAACTCACCTTGATCGTTTGCCATGACCCAGCTGATAAAATAGCGAGAATATGGCGGATTTTCCACAAGACGACCGCTTGCCAAAAGTACTACTTTTTGTATCTGTTCCCAAAGAAACGCACGGATCATGAATCCTAAAAATCCGGATTTAGATTTGATCTAATGTATTCACTCGGAGGGTGGATTCTTTAGATTCATAATCCGTTTTCGGATTATAGTAAAGAAACGCAAAATCCATTTTTGGATTCAAGAATCCGGATTTGGAGTTTCCCAAAGAAACGCACCCTAAGTTATTGGTCAAGCTCTTTGTCAGCTCTCAACCCCATTTGCAATTTGGCGATATTTCGAAGTACTTCGGTCCTCCATACGTCGCCAAAGTGAAAGAGGCAGCAATATTTGTGCAGCGTAATAGTCGAAATTTCGCCCACGTAGGTGGCCTATCCATCCAGAGAAACGGTACGTCAAATCTCAAGTAGTCATTTTTGCTATCGTTATGTTTTTTTAGCGGGGTCAGTAGTGGGGGTCAGTAGGGGTAGTCCATGGACCGGTCCATAAAGTAGTCCATGGACCCGGTCAGTGGTAGGGTCCATGGACCGGGGGTCAGTGTTTTCGGCTCACCCCTTTTATGTTGTTAGCCCAGAACGTTTATGGGAAACGCAGGAGTGTTGTTGCAGTGTTGTTGCCCAGCTCAAGTGTATCATCACTTTACTATCAACGCTTTGATCATATTTAAGAAATCATCAGAATAATGGTACACACATATTTTCGCCATCTTTTACTAGGTGAATTTTATTTCTGGTACCTTTTCTTTGCACACAGTGATGGTAAAATTAACATATTGTAAGTTACAAAATTACTGAATTTTGCAACTTTGAAAACCCACGGAACACAGTCAGAATGTCTTGCTTTGATCGGGTCGGTGGTGAATTGTTAATACCAAAGGGCCTGTTTTCCAATATCATTCACTAAAACACCTGTAATAGGCTTCCCAGCAAATGCACTTTTATCAGGATGCAGCCCCCGTGTTCAGCAATACCATACCAAACTGCCCACTCCTTAGGAGCTATGAAAGCGTTGTAATGCTACAAAGGGTGTTAGGTCGGCGGGTTTCTTTTGCGGGTCACAGGTCACGGGTCACAGGTCATGGGTCACAGATAAGAGGTCACAGGTCACAGGTCATTTTTCCGAGAACTGTACCACAAGAGTGACAACTGACTACTTAAACGTTCTGTTTATTCAACAATTTATTAACAATGTTCACAAAAAATGACATCTTCACATCTGATGTTCTTGCTTGCAGCAATTCCCACGAGACAAATCACCCTTTATTTGAACATCATCTGACTGCCTTTATGTTCAACCCTTTATGGATTTAGTGTTAAAACAATAATAATAATAATAATAATAATAATAATAAATATAAAACTTATATTGCGCATATACAATACAAATATTTTCATATGCGCATAACAAGCGATAAGATCAAAATTAATAAGTCGGTTAAAAAAGTTATCATAAAAATGTATAAATAAATCAATTAAAAGCTATCTTAAAAAAGTATGTTTTGAGAGCTCGTTTAAAAGATGTGAGGATCTGAATGTTTCTGATCTCCGCCGGAAGACTGTTCCATAGTTTCGGAGCAGCCGACTGAAAGGCTCGGTCACCAAGCGTAGGTAGGCACCGCGCCTTGGCTGGTACCAACAGAGTTGCATTCCTGGACCTAAGATTATATCTTGACTGGGGAGCGATAGCAATAAGATCGACCAGATATTGTGGTGCAAGTCCATGGAGGCACTTGAATGTTAGCAGCACAATTTTGAATTCAATTCTGTATTTGATGGGCAACCAGTGAAGATCTTCCAAAATGGGAGTGATATGACAGATGCGAGGAGTGTTAGTGACAAGTCTCGCAGCAGCATTTTGAACTCTTTGAAGTTTATTCATATGACTTGCAGGAAGGCCATATAAAAGACTGTTGCAGTAGTCCAATTTACTAGTGATAAACGCGTGGATAAGGGATATGGTAGATTGACGAGGCAAATACTTTCTGATTCTACGTAAGTTGTAGAGATAATAAAAAGACGAACTGCAGATGTTATTGATATGGCTAATCATATCGAGATTAGGGTCAAGCCATGATCCCAAGTTTTTCACCTTTGTTGAAGGACATATTCGAGATTCACCAACAACAAGGTGTGAGGTAATTACTTTCTCAAGTTGCTGTCTTGTTCCAAGAATAAGAAATTCTGTTTTGTCGGGGTTAAGTTTTAATCTGTCCATCAGCATCCAGTTCTGTAGATCACGAATGCAGGATTGTATAGATGACACAGCAGCAGTTTCGTTGGTGGAATTGCCAGGTTTAAAGGCCAAATATAACTGAGTATCATCAGCATAGGCATGTACATTTGGCAAGTGGTTATTGACAATATTGAACAGCTTACTGGAATAAATTATGAATAATAGAGGACCCAGGCAACTGCCCTGGGGTGCCCCAAAGTCGATATCGAACCGGTCTGATAGTACACCATCAACTGTAATTTTCTGAGAGCGATTTGATAAATACGAGGCGAACCAGTCTAAGACTTTTCCAGATACACCAAATTCTGTGCACAAACGGTTTAAGATAATTTGGTGGTCAACCGTGTCGAAGGCGGCGCTGAGGTCCAGAAGGATAAGAAGCGTAGCGTGTTGTTTATCCATATTCATTAGAATATAATTTTTAATTTTGAGTAGGGCTGTTTCAGTACTATGGTTAGGACGATATGCCGATTGGAGCGTAGGAAACAGGTTGTTCTTAACCAGATGGGACTGTAGCTGATCCGCTGCTGCTCGTTCGACTAACTTAGAAACAAATTGGAGATTACTTATAGGGCGAAAGTTTTTGAAAGCCAAATCAGAACCACACTTCTTGAGCGTAGGAGTTACAAGAGCCTCTTTCCAGCAGGGAAAACACCAGACTGTAATGACTGGTTAATAATAACTGTTAGCAAGGGCACGGGGTCATCCAAACATTCTTTGACTACTTTCGTGGGGACAGGATCCAGAGGACACGATTTCGTTGGTACACTAAGCACAAGTTTCTTGACAGAGTCTATAGTGAGGAGCTCAAATTTAGAGAAAAATCCTGAGGAAGATGAGGGTTGGAAACAATTTGCCGATGGGGCTAAGGTACTGTGATTGTTGTGAACTGTGGCTGCTACATCTAACTCAGAGCGAATGTTCGATACTTTCATTTTACAAAACAAAGTCAATGAACTATTTGCTAGAAATAAATTAATGTTAAAAAACATGAATACAAGCAGGTCAATCTTTCACTGGTGACGCAACAATACTGAGCACAAGCACAAACGTAAGCGTGAGAATAAGGGCCCGTATTTCGTGGTAGAAACTGGGCTAAACTCAAGCACAAGCACTACAGATCACACGTGGGTCATTGTTAGTTGTTCCCACTTCTAACCAAAGTATACGTCGACTGTATCCGTCAATGAAGCCGTGAATACAAAAGCCGAAAGGTTTCAGTTTATCATGCCCATCTACATGCCAAATGAAGTTGGGTCTCTTGCCTCGGTAGTTCCTCCGCCTGAGCCTGTTTCTCGAGCGAAGTTCTACTCCCTCCGGGTCCAATATTCTGAGCACATGACGAACAGTTTCTTTGCCAATAACAAGGTTATGATCTTGTTCTAGTCTTTGCCACATTCCACGATAACCATGCAACGATTCTGCTACTGTCGCTTAACTCGATCTCAAACGGCTTGTAAAACAGCGTCGATATCGCTGGTGTTATGCCTTCTACGCAGTCCTCTGCGAGCCAAAATTCTCTTAAGTTGACGCAGACTTAAAACAATTCCGTGAGAGAGCATAAGGAAGGTTAAGGTTTCCCAATGTTGAAGCCCAAGCTGAAAGTAGCTCTCGATAAGGTCATCACGCTCAGTGTAGCCTTGCTGAAGTACAGGTATATATATTTAGATCGGGGCAATAAAGCAAAGACAATTAGGAAAGATATTTTGATTACTTTAAGCAGCTTTTCCGCCATGTTGTGCATGTGCCGTTCTTCTGAGCCCGCGTTGGGTGACGTTAACACGTGCAATGATCGCGAAAACTGAAAAGAAGAGTGTAAAAAAAAAGTCGCGAAATAAAAAAGTGGAGTGTAAAAAAAAAAAGTCGCGAAAAAAAAGTGTACGAATAAGAAGCGATTTTTTAAAACATTTAACGATAAAAAACTGCGATAAAACACATTAATTTCTTATGTGATTGTTCTATTGTTTTTTAACTTTAATGTTAAAAAATCGGGGCAATAAAGCAAAGACAATTAGGAAAGATATTTTGATTACTTTAAGCAGCTTTTCCGCCATGTTGTGCATGTGCCGTTCTTCTGAGCCCGCGTTGGGTGACGTTAACACGTGCAATGATCGCGAAAACTGAAAAGAAGAGTGTAAAAAAAAAGTCGCGAAATAAAAAAGTGGAGTGTAAAAAAAAAAAGTCGCGAAAAAAAAGTGTACGAATAAGAAGCGATTTTTTAAAACATTTAACGATAAAAAACTGCGATAAAACA
>JAEMWC010000600.1:237500-287500 GCA_016490735.1 Pachyseris speciosa
ATAAATATAATCCGAGAGATTAATTGGAGAAAAAAAGAAGACAAAAAAATATTTATTTCAAAAAAAAAAAAACAAAAAGAAAAGACGTTTATAAATGCCCCACCTGGAAATGATAGCTATGGGGGCTGGGTGAGGATTGTTTTAGCGCTTTCGTTTGCTTACAACATTTTCACCCTCATACAGTTGTACCGTCTTCAGTCATTGCTCTTTTTTTCGAAAAAACCTAAGTCAGTATGGTGCCCAATATACCTTGAAACTTTTATATAGGAACCTTGAGCACGCAAAATCCGCTGCTTTCCACTTCTGATTGGTTAAGGATATCTACAACAACTAAGGACTTGGTCAGGCCTACTTTTACAGTAGGCGATAAACGTGGTTAATCTGCTCCAAGAAAGATTTTCTTCCCAATAGCAATGCTTCTCACTCCGTTTTTGCAGCGATGGCTGCACTGCATGGGCCTGTTTGTTTCTTAAGGTTAAACTAGTGTAAAATCTCGCGGATCAGCTCTTTAAGTTGCATTTAATGATCCTACATACGGTCTTTCTTAATAGTTATCCTTACATCCCTCCACATCGACTCAACTGGAAAGAACAAACCAAGTCCCAGACTAAGACTTCACTCCCGTCACCTACCTCCTCCTGTAAGACATCTATCGTCTTCATGGTCAGTGCTTATAGCTTAAGATCTACGATTGCACCTGTCCTTTCTATTCCGAGAGAGTCGGGAACTTTTCAGCACTCGGCAGCAACTACTTTTAATAAGCTCCCTGTAGCTATTAGAAACATAACTGAGTATAACTCCTTTTGTCGTAGTGTGAAGAGACATTTTTTATCTTTATTTATTATTATTATTATTATTATTATTCGGTTCTTTTAACCCTCTTATTAATTATTAATTCCAGTTTCTAGATTCCGGATTCCGGATTCCGGATTCCAGATTCTGGATTCCGGATTCCGGATTCCGGATTCCGGATTCCGGATTCCGGATTCCGGATTCCGGATTCCGGATTCCGGATTCCGGATTCCGGATTCCGTGTTTTAGGTAAACCCATTCTTAATTTCCAATTACCCAGTGGATAATTCAAAGCAATACTTTCCGCCTTTCTGGATGAGAGTAGTAGCTTGTTGAACCATGATGTAGCTTCGCCGGCTTTTAGCGAAAGCAAGAAAATTATGATTCAAGCTTTTCAAATCTAAATCAGGGCAGAGTCGAAAAGCGACCTTTTTCTACTATTAAAAAAAACTGACTCGGTCTCTTGACTGGGACTCGGATTTGACTCGGACTCGGAGTTGACTCGGTGATCCGGTGAACTCTTCCTGAAATCGTCATTTTACGCCGGATTTCAAGCAGGAAAGTGTTCCTGTAACCCAACATCATTATTGTTTCTGTCCTGGTGTACTGGTTCACAAGGGAAAAACCATTGTTCTGTCTTTGTTTAGGAGTCATTGGTTAGCTGCGTATTGTTTGGTCTTTTGTATCGGCTCTTGTGAACCAGTGCACGAGGACAGAACCTCATTATCAGCAGAAAAGCAGCGAGGAGTTAACAGATCGAGATAACACAAGTAACGTAGAAAAATTAATAAACAGTATATTTATTCACGTTAGTGCATGCAAAGATACATACAATTACCATTGAACAACGAGTGAATAAATAAGCTTGTTTGTACAAATACAAATATATTAAATAAGCCAAAACAACAGGACTGATACAAGTTACAATTAACCTTGTATCGATAAACTTTTAAACAACAGCAAAACCAAGGATAGTGACAGAACTTGAAAATAATATTTTAGTTTTAGTCAATTGTCTTGTTTGGAAGCCCCTCAGGGTTTGCTAACTCAGGTTAAAAAAAACTGTCTTTTAGTGAAAATAGCATTTCCCTTCATGGAAAATAGTTTCCTTTTTTTACAAAATCATTTTTAAATGACACGACTTACTGTCATGAAAAACTCTTACTGTATTTCAACCACAGTGCACCCAGACAATCTGCTTATGTAACCCTTTGTTTTTTATAGTAAATGAATGGGATTTATCATATTTTTCATGCTCTAGTGATGAATCGCTAAATATATGTATTGACCAATGCTAAATAAAAGTTAAATTGCCTTACCTGGGGTGTACTGTCAACCTTTTGCCTCAGAGACAGGTTTTAATTTGTCTTCTCCATTGACTTTGCCTGACTGTTTTTTATTGTTGGAAGTAATAATAATAATAATTATGTCTGCTTAAGTTTTGCTTTCTTTGCTAACAATGTAATTGGCTAAAAAATCTTCCAACACTCACAGATACACCCAATAATTAATCCGAGATTCTCTTGCATGCAGATGCCATTTTGGCATTGCTGTTGTGAATTCAGATAAGATCGTGTTTTTGAAACGGGTGATTACCTTGGTTTTTGTCTTACTCATTAAACTCAAATGGAAACTGCTCCAGTGTCTTGGCTAAAAAAGGAATGGTTAAGACGAAAACAGATTTTGTTTTTTACAAAAATCTGACTGTCATTTTTTGTACAGTCAACTTTATTCTAAATGCCTTGAATAAACTGATGTATGTATGTATGTCATGAGCATGTAAACACTTAATGTTTTCCTTAGCACTGGCATAATTATTGAGACCTTAGAAAAGTTTTGGTAGATGTTTTACTTGGTAATTGGGACAGGGTATTGACCTAACACCAGGGGCACCCAACGAGCCAAAGCAGCCAAAAGCTGTGTAAAGGCATTTTTAAGTACATTATGGTGTTTGAAGTCTGTTTAAAGTGATGTTTTGGTTAGCTAGAAAACTTTGATCTGTTCGGATTCCCTAGCTGAAAGGTTAATTACCCGAAAGTTTTAGGAAACAAAATCTTTCTTTGATAAAATACTAGTTGAAGTTAACTTTCTAGGGAACATTTTTTTCTTTCCGAAAATGCTAGCTGACGTTTTTTACTGCCAAAACAGCAATAACAACCTTTCCGAAAATCTCAGGGGTTATGATTTTTACATTACGAATCTTTTAGGCCACGTTTTACTTACGAAAATCCGAGTGCACTCTTCAATCGACGCCGAAAGCTTTAGGCGAACTACCCTCCACCGAACAGATATCTACCGAAACTTGTCGTTGGGTGCCCCTGCTAACACCTTTTGCAGCATTACCCTACAGCGCTTTCATAGCTCCTAAGACGTTGGCAGTTTGGTATGGTATTTCAGAACACATGGGCTGTAACCCGATAAAAGTGCACTTGCTGTGAAGGCTATTACAGGTGTTTCAGTGAATGATGTTGGAAAACAGGCCCATTGGTATTGAGAATACACCGTCAACCCGATCAAAGCAAGACATTCTGACTGTTTCTTGGGTTTTTCAAAGTTTTTCAATGTTGTAACTTTCAATATGTTAATTTTACCAGCATTGTGGGCAAAGAAAACGTACCAGAATGGCGAAAATATGTGTGTAGAACTATGCTGATGATTTCTTAAATGTGATCAAAGTGTTGCTGGTACAGTGATGATGTACTTGAGCTGGGCAACAACACTGCAACAACACTCCTGCTTTTCCCATAAATAAGAAAACTTTCTGGGCTAACAACATAAAAGGGAACGGAAATCGAACAGGTAGAAAATCACGTCGAGATAAGAAGGTTAACATAACCCTGTATTGTTGAAATCAGCCAAAGATTTCTTAAATATGGCCAAAATCTTTACGATGGCATTTGACTGTGCCATGTCTACTTCGATTACGCCACGTACGAGGTTCGGATGGCTCTAGCAAAAAGTAGGAAAAAATTACAATGGTAGGACGGCAATTAAATAATAGTAATAGTAGTAATAATGTCGGCCTTTAATATGCGGAAACGGCGTTAAAAATCGGCAAAATGTTCACCTTTCCGTACAGTTTGTAAACTGTACGACGCTAGAGCCCAGGACCTCCACAGCCTTTGCACATGCGCAGACATGTGCTCAAAATTGGTTCCCAGACCATTTTCGTCTCCTTCATCCGCCATTTTGAATTTTTTTACGGATTGCCGCTGTACACTGGTTCCCAGACTCCCGTTCCCCGTTCCCGGTTCCCCATTGCCCGTTCCACGTTTCCCGTTCCACGTTCTACGTTTCTCCTTCTCCGTTCCCCGTTCCCGGTATTAGTAACATCCGATCTGTTACCTCCTCGCTACTTTTCTGCTGATAATGATGTTGGTCTTACGAACACTTTCGTGCACGAAATCCGGCGTAAAATGACGATTTCAGGAAGGGAAAAAGAGAATCGCCAAAACAAATGGTGGCAACCATTGCAGAACCGTTGACTTTAAATTCTCACCCAGGAATACGAGTCGTCTAATTACACTGCAAACGGCAAGTTAGCTTCATATTTTCTCTTTATCTTCTGTTTTCTCGTCCGCCATTTTGAATTTTTGGGCGGATTACCGCTGTACACTGGTTCCCAGACTCCCGTTCCCGGTTCCCCGTTCCCCGTTTCTCATTCCTGGTATTAGTAACATCCTGGTAAAACGTTGCATAAACGTGATCAGTCTATATGGCTTGCGAGACCCACAAAGTAAACATTGGCGGGCCGGTTGTAGGCCTGTCCCGATTGCGCTGGGCACTTTTTCGGCACTTTTTCCAATTTGGAGCACTATTTTACATTTCCAGCAATCTGGAGCACTTAATTGACTTTTGAGCTGAATTTGAGCATTTTCTTTTTCGCTTTTTGGGAAACATTTCAGCATATTTTTCACAGTTTCCCACATTTTAAATGCAGTATTTTGTCTTTAAAACGTTTTCAGTAAAGCCGAGTAATTCTGTTATCATGAATTTGAATAATTCCTCCTCGTCACCTGACTGGCTGACTGTTGTCATGGAAATGCACGAGCTATGGTCCTTTTAAAGTGCACCTGAATCGAAAATTAACTACCATTTTTTTTTTACGTTTTTAAATAGCTGATTTCATTTTCATTCGTTTCACTCCTTTTCGTGACAAGGATTCATTATTTGTAGGGGTTTCAAAATTCCATATTGCTTGCGGCCAAAAGGTCCCTGTGATGTCATTCGTGTGTAATGTTCAAGCATGGAACATGGCTGAGAAGGCGAAAAAGCTGTAAGGTTTTGCTCACCTGGAACGTTTTGCGCAGCTGGTGGCCCCGGTAGTGAATCTTCGTAGTTCTCAGACATTTTTATTCCACGGAACTCACAAAAACAGAGTGGCGCACTCGACTGAGTACACACGAATGACGTCACGACTATTCATCAGACCCCAGGTTTTTGTCTAGAATTTTAGTGAGAAAGGCCCAACTTTCGCCGCGAGACAAGGCAAGACAAGACAACTTTATGATATTCAGTTTCCAAAGAAAACATTGATAAGAGACCTGAAACCGCACGTAGCGAAAGCTAATCGAGGCGGGCCAGGAGAAAGAAAACTAAATGAAATCTGGTAGGTTCAAGTCAAGAGAAAAAGAGACGTGTTACAGAAGAAGCTAAATTTTGATAATTTGCTACTTTTAGTAAATTATTTTCCCCTCAAAATGTTTCTTAAAACATCAATTTTCATATTGGAGCAAAAAACTGGCTTTGAAATTTCGATTCATGTGCACTTTAACTTTGGGAACAGTCGATTTTGATTGGTTCGTGACTTCCCGTGTTTCTCAGAACTTTTAGCGCTCCTTTCTGTTAAGTACAACTGCTGACGAAAGCATTTAATACAGTTGTAGCTATACCTGTTTACGGTTGATTGCATACAGTTCTGTGATGCTGGGTGCTTTAGAAACTATGCTTGACTGATAATAAAGAGTTTTTGTTCGACAAACTTTGTTATACTTTACGGTCATTTTAGTATTAGCAATTCGAGAGTTACTGTAATGTTTAATAAATAAACAGTAGTGTTGCCGAGTGTTTTAGGACTTGATAAAACAATTGCGAATTTATTAAACGACTTAAAAAGCTGTACTGTGCATCTATCCATTCCTGCACTAAAATTTAGATTTTGGGTTATTTTGGCCTAGAAAATCGGATGTAAAATTTAGCCGTGTCCTTATCAGATATAAAGACAACCATTAAAAATTAATTTCTTTTGTATTTCCATCATAATTACTAATGACTAAGTAAGAGATAACTACCGAGAACGGAGGTATTAATCCATATACATCGCGAGGGCCGCAGGCCCGAGGGATGTATATGGATTAATACCGACGTTCGAGGTATTTATGGAGGGATCTTTATAAACGATCCTTTGTTCAAGGGTCCAAACACCGGCTAATTAGTACGGTCACACCTTCGTCGGATCAAAGCAGATACAATGAAAGCAACCTGACGTGTGCGTTTCTCACAGGACTGTGAAAACGTGTTGCGAATTCCTCCGTGACAAGCGCTAGACTTTTTTGTACTTTGATATTTTGGCAAGTCCACAAGGGACTTAGCATTGGATTTTCTTCGTTTCTTTGTTTCTTTGTTTATGTGTTCTATTGTTTGATATTTGTTTTGGTTCTTGTTTACTAGTTTTTCGGTATATTTGTACGAATGTTTTCCAACGACTCATTTCTCTGTTTTTGTGCTGTCGTTATGGACGGTATGTATAGCGATGAGGAGTTTTTCCTTACTCAAAATAGTTTTTAGGAAGAAATATTACAACACAATTTTAGTATTGATTCTATTTTAGAAAGCCTAGTAGCTAGTGATGAGCCTGCTTTACAAAATTCGTGTGCGGAAGAATTAAAGCAAGTAGTGACTGAGAAAAGCATCAAGGATGGACGGACGAACCCATCGAAGTCGAAGTCGAGCTAAAGAAGAAACAAGAAACAAGGAGGTTGTGATGAAGCTCGAATTTCTGGAAAGAAACCTGTGATATTTAATCAGTGTACCTTTATAATCTCGAAAGACTGGAAACTTAATTGAAAAGAAACATGTATTTTCTCTCTATATTGTTTGTAGTGAAGTACATTTGCAGATGACATTATTGTCGAAAATTTAGGCCGAAATTTGTCAGGAGGAAGCATTTGATTTTCTCAGGAATAGCAAGGTTCTATTGAGTAACTAGAAAGTAAATAATTAAAGAGGGATTAATTTGTAGAAATTCTAATAAATCCTTCGCTTCAGGAATTTATTTGTATAAATCCCTGAAACGAGGGATTTATACAGATAAATCCCCGAAACGAGGGATTTACACAGATAAATCCCGGGAACGAGGGATATATACAGATAAATCCCTCATTTACAATCAAATTCAATTCATCAGTCCCGTTCTTCCCTGCTACATTATCAAGCCCTCCCCGGACTTTCAGTTTGTTAATATTCAACAGGGTTGTAAGTTAAATAAAGGTTGTTGAATAACAAAAGAAAATGTGTCAATCATGAAATAAAGTTAGATAAAACTAGGAATATGTATGAGCATCTGCTAGGAAATAATAAAAAAAACTGCGAGCAACTTTCGTGTACTATTTCTAAATTTCAACCACTTTTTGTAAAAATCGAGCACTATTTGAGCACTTTTTTGCTTTTTTGTGAGCACTTTCACAGGGTGAAATGAAGCGTTTCCGTTTCCGTTTATGTATCGGATTATTAACGGAAACTCGAATTTCCAGAAACGGAAATTTAAGTGACCGTTGCGGGAAACATGCGTGTGGGTTATGTTTCCGCATCTGCGGTCTCGCGGAAATGCATTCCTTAAACTCACATATCCGCAAGGTTTCCGCGGTTACGGATTCTCTAATTGCCGTCATGTTTCCGCGAACGGAAATTTAAGTAACCGTTCTAGGGAAACAGGTGTGGGGTTACGTTTCTGCATTCTTTAAACTCACATATCCGCAAGGTTTCCGCGATTACGGAATAGGGAAACAGGTGTGTGGTTACGTTTCCGCATTCTTTAAACTCACATATCCGCAAGGTTTCCGCGATTACGGAATCGCTAAAAGCCGTCATGCTTCCGCCACACGTAAATAGGACGGACATACAATTATCCGCTAGTTTTCGGATTGAGTAAACTTAACGAGAGCCCGCAATAGGATCGATTAGGCTTTTTACAGGGTTTATGGAAGGGTAAATCATTCAATGGTAAGTTTATGGAAAAGTCTAATCAAGTGTTCAGGCCATGAACGATACCCTGCTGGATACTTCCTCAACGTATGGTATCCCATCAACATTTAACAACCTGCATGTTGCAGGACGCAACTTAAAAAAGCAAAAACTCGGAAAACTTCTTTAGACCTATAACACCTTTAATTAAGTAGATATTTCCATTGTTACTGCAGATAAAAACGTCCTATTATATGCTCATACATAGCTTAATATACTACTATTCTTTTGATACATTATAAAATTGTAAAATATATTTTCCAATTGTCGCTTTTTGTCTAAATTAAATACAAATAGTCTTTCCTTTAAAATATTTAGTTACTTTGTTAAAATAATTTTCTGCTGTTCAGTGAAAAAAATAAATACGATTTAAACCATTGCTACATTGTATATGTTCTGCAAAAGGTAGCTCAATTCATGATAAAACATTTCATAGCATAATAGTTTCCCTTAATTAAAATATGTTAATTTCACAACGTAATCCTATCCCAAGAAACGAATCAAAATACAATGTAGTTTGAAAGACATAATTTTGTACTCTTGTGGAATAATCTCCTTAAACATTATCACAGTACTTTGGAAAAAAGTATTATTTGTTCAGGAAAAATAAATACAATCGCAAAATATAAATATAATAGTGTGATAACGCAAGGGGTGACAGGCCGCACAATCCCTACCGGCGTGAAATATATTTTGTAACCTTTTATATTTTTGCTCTAACGAGTAGATCCTTCAAGGATTTCCCTTTCTTATATGAAAGGATAGGTGATTGTTTGAATATCTGGCGAAGTAGCGGTTGATTTTGTATGAGGTGCCATTTTTTGAGTAAAGCTTCTTTTAAATTGGATATTGATGGTTGATATTGTGTTACAAAAGGCAAGATTTCTTTCTTTTCTTTGTTATTCTGTTTAAGCGCTGTAGCTCTTCCTGTGAATTTTATTCCTGATAGGATTTTGTCTATTAGATTGCGTGGGTAACCTCTGTCCACCAAGTGTTTCTTGAAGTTTGAAATGTTCTCTTCAAAAGTAGCTTTTGAGGAGTTTGTTCTAAGGATTCTTAAGCATTCGCCCTTCACGAATCCATTTTTGACACTTGGTGGGTGGCAAGAGGTGAAATGTGTGTACTGGAAGGTTTCCGTTGGCTTAAAATGTGTTCTTATATCAAGGGTCGATTGTTCCTTGAATCTGTTGCCTTTGTATATAACCGTGTCTAGGAACACAGTCTCAGTGTCAGAGATATCGGCCGTGAATTTGATAGTTGGGTGATGTGAATTTGCTTGTTCGATGAAAGTTTCAATGTCGGGTTTACTTATGTCCCACAATGAAAATATATCGTCAATAAAGCGTTTCCAAACTGTAGGTTTAAAAACGGTTTTGCTTAGGATTTCGGTTTCAATCTTTGCCATAAATATGTTGGCAAAGGAAACAGCCATTTTCGTTCCCATAGCTGTCCCATGAATTTGAAGATATTGCTTCCCATTGAATTGGAAAGAATTTTCTTTTAGAATTAGCCTAAGCATTTCCCGTAGGTAGTGTGTCGGAATGGGAGGGCTGTCTTTGTAAAAGTTATCATATGCTTGGCATACTGTGTCAATGCCCTCGTTTTGTGGTATATTTGTGTAGAGACTTGTCACGTCCATCGATACAAGGAATGTGCGGTTTTTAACCTTTGTGCTTTCGATAAAGTTTATAAAGTCAGTTGTGTCTTTAAGGTATGACTTTTGTGACTTTGATATTGGTTGAAGCAGTGTGTCAACAAAAGATGAAATTCTTTCTGTTGGCCCATCACAGCCGGAGATGATTGGTCTCCCTGTAAGAGTTGGTTTGTGAATTTTTGTAAGAGTGTAGAACTCTGGTATTCTTGGTGGGCAAGGTGTTTGTGAAAGCCATTTTTTAGTCATGTCGTCGATGTGATTTTCACGGTGTAGATTTGTAACTAGGCGCGAGACCTTGCTTTGCGTTTCTTTCACCATGGGCTCAGTGAGAGGTCTGTAGTTATTTTCGTCGTTGATTTGAGTTTGACCCTCTCTTATCTTGTCAGTCTTATTCATGACAACAGTAGTGCTTCCCTTGTCCGCCTTTTTTAGATTGATGTGATGGGTTTGTTTTAATTCATTTAATGCTTTCCTTTCATTGCGTGACAAGTTTTGTTTAGGCTTTGTAATGTGTATTTCAGCAAGTTGCAATTTAACCTCTTCCAAGTAGCTCTCGAGGGCGACTGATGGTTGAACTGGAGGTCTCCAGTCAGATTTAACGTAGAAAGGGTGGATTTCCCTATTTTGTCCATGGAACATATATTTAAGGCGCATTCGCCTTGCAAAGTTTTCAAAATCCTGCAATAGTTGCCGTCGGATTTTATGTTTGTTCGGTGTGTTCATAGGAATGAATTTTAAACCCCGGGAGATTAATTTGATTTCCGCGTCAGTTAGTTTTTCGTTTGAGAGATTTTTAATATATTTTTCCCCTGTAGCTTTTTTGTTACTGACTTTTTTAGTGGAAGGTTGTTTTCTTCTTTCTCTGCGTTTGGCAGTGTTTCTTTTTGTTTTTGTAAAGGAAGTTTTCCCTTTATTTTTGTTTGACCCACCCGTGGTGTTGTTAACACGTCTAACAGACACACGCGAGTACTTTTCACATGTTTTATTCTCTGTGGAATCATTTAGTTGTGACATAAGTTTGTTGACATTTTCGTATTGCTTCTGTAGCTTAGCAGCGAGAGCTCTAAGTTCTGTAAGGTTCTCTGTAGGCTTTGATACATTATCACTGGTTTTACTGGCCTTACGGTGACCCGTAGATTTTTCTTTGTCAAGCTTACTCTTTTGTCTTTCAAGACGGCGGTAATGAAAGTCTGTTAGGGCTTTCACAAAGCCGCGTTCAGCTTTCTGTTTAACTGACTTAATGTCCTTCTTAAATTGTTCGTCTGCGGGTATGTTGGCCCGTGCAGAGTATTTTAGTGGTTTCGGACATGTGTTGTTCTTTAGATGTTCATTCAGTTTTTTAATTGATCCTTCCGTCTTCTTTATTTTGGCTTCTGTGGTGTTGGGCGCGTCTTCGCTTGCTTTCCTCTTTACAGCCTTTCTCTTCTCCGTTTTCTTTTCGGTTTGTGGAGGTTGCTGGTAGCTGGTAAGCTCGTACTCATTTTCCTCGTTCCCACTATCAGTGTCTCCGTGCGCTTGAAAATCCAAGTCGCCGTATTCTGTGTTCAGCATACTGGGAGAGGTGGCTTCGAAGTCATCCTCCATATTTTTACGGAATGTGTGTTTTTTAAGCAAGACCGCGGTTTCGAATCTTACGATTCTCGTCAGTTGCTATGTGTCGGCTACTAATTACCATTTCACCCCGCCTTCATTTAGAGTTAAGTTACTGGAGTTTATCAGTGGTTTTCACACTTGAAAAATTCTTTTTTGTAGGTTCAATTAACTAAGCATTTCCAAACAACGTTCAGAGGAGTATAAAAAGTGTTCTTCAAAAAAACATCGCTCGGCACAATGTGTGATATCCCGAAGAGCCAGAAATAGAAAACCCGGTGCCAAACAATATACACGAGTTTCCGTGCGAAACCGTTTTGCGGAAACGCAATGGAAACATTTTTTCACGTTTCAGCTAACGGAAACGCTTCGTAAACGCGAAACCTTATGACCATTTTCCTCTACCAAGTTTCCCGTCGTATCCGTCTTGCGGAAACGTAACTGAAACATAAACTATCGGGTTTCCGTCACTTATCCGAATCACGGAAACGCCTTATTTCATCCTGTGTTTCTGGCGATTTTTCCAGCGCAATCGGGACAGGCCTAGCCGTTGTAAGTAGTCTATTGAATAAATTTCGTTAATTCACGTTGTAAACCACGAAATGGAAAATATCAAATTCAAAAGTTAAACTTTTTCAGTTTGGTTATTGTAGACATTATATGCATCTTGAGGGGACACACAAACATAAAAGGCATTATGCTAATTGCAAACATACACTCACGGCCTGCCCACTGAGGAAATGCTCTGAATGCTACCAGCAAACACAAGCGACCCGATTCAATGGCACTACTTTCTGCAAATTTCTTTCCATCATTGATGGTTTTCATGCGGCTACGGTCTCCAACGTTTCCAAGCTACAAACTCAACATCGCGGGCCGTTATAACCAACAAGAATAACCTCGCCTGCTGTCTTGCGTTACATTGAACGTGAGTATGCTAATTGGTTTGTTTGTTGTGTTATGGAATGGGAGGGGAGGGAACAAAATGTGGGAAGGGACGAAACAAATAAATAACAAAAATTTCTGTTTTTTCAATACATGTATAGACAAGTATCTAATCTGTGAATTGCAAAAGAAGGAATTCCTTCAATATTATTTTAGTCCGTCACACTGTCTCCAATAATACATCGAACACAAACTTGATGTGGGGTAGGAGTGGCCTGACCGGCAAAACTGTGCAAAGGCTACGACACATGTTGACATGTACAGGTCAAAGAAAAAGATCCGTTACAAATAAACCTTCATACTAGATCTGCTTTAAAGGTAAAGAGTTTAATATCTGTAATCTGGAATTGTTAAACAGGACTTGATAGGAGATTTGAAAAGCGGTTGGAAAAGGGTTATGTTGTATGGAGAAACGATGACAAGCGAAGAAGTTGCTGAAATTAGCCGGCTCTCACGACTGCGTGGGAAGCTAGCTGAAAATTGGAGCGCAAACTACTTACATTTTTAGCCGAAATTGGGAATGAGTTTCTATTAAGGAAACGAAAATAATGGAGGAATGGGGTAGGGGGTTTCCTGCAGTTTCCTGGCACTTATTGCGGAGTCCGCGATGTTAGAATGGAGCGTTCAATTTACAACTGGAAATTTTGAAAGTGATACTCAGGGATGTAGCCTGCGTGGCGGGCGTAGAAGCTTGTAGAAAGGGGTTAGGGAAGGAGGGACAGGGAGAGGGCTACTCCCCTCTCCCTTTTTCCTTCCTTCCCGCCCACTTTCTACGCCTGTCACACAGGCTATGAAGGACGGGGAATTTACCTGTTTTGATGACATTTTGTTTAAGACCAAGAGGTTGTCTGAACCCGAGAGGAACCGGCATAACAACTGCAGCTGGCAGATCCTTTAGCTTGTACGTTGCAGACTGAAAACGCAGATTCGCTCGAAAATGACAGAAATAAGGTTTAGCAATCTGACATTCTCCCCTAGCTGCATACCTAGAGAGGGAAAGCGAGAGGAAAGAGTACGGAGTGCGACGGGACGGGAGGGAGTTAGCGCGCGCGCCCGCTTCCTCAGTTCCATTTTCTTTTCTATCGCCTTCCATGCAGGCTTTGCGCGGCCTGCCGAAGACAGGTTCAGTTGCTCCATCCAGACTATTCTGCGACGAGTTGTGTACAAATCACTTTTATCTTTAATCCACCTATTCTATGTATTAGATAGTTACTGAGGCCGGAAGCAATATGTGACATACGGCTGTCGGCCGAAGTAACTATCTAACATATTTACTATTCAATACCCAGTGCCATTGTTCTCTCTCTGCACTAAATCGCTGATTGCAGGCGCCTCTTCCGCTTTGTTCCTGAACGCACAAAAGAATGCAATTAGCACTTGTTGATTAGCTCAACTGGGAATTGGTGATTGAGACGCCTTGCATCCCAATAAAAGCAGTAGCGTTTGAACATCTGTTTGCGTTTCGTGTATGTGTTTTCAACAAGCAGGTCTCTGAACTACTGTAAAACAACTTGCAGTCTGAGAAATGCGGTTTGTTTCGCACTTATCATAGTTTTTACTGTAGATGCCTTAGTTTTAATAGTTGATTTTGTGTTTTGTGTTGCTTTTTTTTGAGCATGTGATGTTTTCCAACTAGCGGGTTTGTTGAACAGTTGCTCCTAATGATAATTTGAATAGATCTCTTTGTTCTTCTTTGTTTTCCATGCGGAAACAATAGACAATGAGATATACCGTGGTTTTTGCATGTGCAGAATAACTTTTTCCTTCAGTTGTGACCAGACATGAAAGAAGTGTACGGCAATGGCTTCACATCAGACGAGGATGAAAAGGCGATTTTTGAACACAACAAAACCGAACTCGAAATACTGGCGAAGATTCACCTAAAGCTGGTGGTTTGGAGAACGAGGGTAAGTTTTATTAGCCCGTTTAATTTTCCTGCTTTTAATACATGATTTAATTGAATCTCGCCATGACATTTTTACACCTTTTGCCCTTCATTAACAGAAAATAGAAATTCCTTTTAATTTACGGGAATTCAATAACATCTTCGTAAGAACATTTTCACGAATAAATTTTCATTTTAATCATCCGTTGGCTCATTTGCGCAGTTATCATGCTCATGCACTTTCAATAACATAATTGGAATGTCATTTTATTTGTCGTAAAGTCTATTATGTCTTCGGAAAAAACATTAACATCAACTACACTGTCGTTTACATTTTTTTGAAAGTCATTAGTGGCAAGTACATGACCGTCCATAATGACTTTCAAAAAATGTAAACGAGGGTGTTATTGATGTTAATGCTTTTTCCGAAGACATAATAGCGGAGCACCATACCTATAGAAACCCGTCAACTGCTTTTCTCATGGCAAAAGCGGCTAGCGGTATTGCTCGTGGGCGCGCACGACGACGACGACGGTGGAGTTGCCCAATAATTAATAATATCCTAATAATAACCATAATAATCCAACATGGCGGCCATACTCCACCTGACCCAGTTGGGTCCCCAGCTCATCAGCTAGTTTGCAGCATGCAACTTTGATATAGGACATCCGTGTCATGGCCAATTGACAGCTGTCAAAACAAGGTTTCCGCTGACCAGCATCACGTGGCCATATCGCGGGCTCAAGTTTAGAGCTCATATAGGTCAGCTGTTTTTTGAAGCTGACCGCTGACCACGTACTAGTTTTCGATTAGATCGTAGGCTCAAGCCAGGTTTATTTAACCAAAACGAGGCACCCAAACCAAAACGAGGCTTAATTTTCCGCGCGCTTTCGGCGGCTCGTAATTTCACATTCAGTTGGTTTCTTCATTTTGACCAAAACAACTTCATCTTCTTCGAAGTTTGCGAAGTTTGTCTTTTAATTCGCGTAAAAGGCATAAAAATCAATAAATAATTAACAGATACTCCGGAAGGTGAATTTTCAAGTGATAAAAAGGATAGCAAAACATTTGCCTCAGGAAAAGCTTAAAACTTGGATCGACTTGCATAATCGACGCCCGGATTGTGTGGTTGAAAAACAAAATGATTCAAGGCTTCAAGGACTTTCACTTTACCGCGGCACCTCGCAGCTCACCAAGAAAGGTCACTTAACAGTTCACCGGCATAAATGGGAGGAACGAGTAGCTCAAAGTTAGTGGAAGATGTTCATTCTTTGGACAAACCGTTTGCTATTTTTCCAGATGCGTGTTTTAACTCAAGTAGATTCGTTTTTCCACCTCTACAACACAGGTGACTGAATTAAATGAATTGAAGCTTAACATTAAATGGTTTAATCGTTCTTATTTTTGTTCAGGAAAGCAATTTGTATTTTTCTCTCGACTGGATATAAATAACAATCATCTCTACTCGTTTTGCAAGCAAAGAAGTAGTTGAATTGTTTGTTTGTTTTGTTGTTTTCATGCAAGCGAACGAGTGTTTTCACTCCGCTTGGCTGACTGTTTTCAGTGTTTTTCGACGTCAGTGCCTCAACAGCATTGAAAAAACTTTTGCCCCTAACTTATTAACAAGTAATCGCAATGAGTCCTCGTAAAATTAAGCATTAAGCCCAGGCTAAACGATCAAACACTTCATTCAACATCGTGTTGGAAGATAATTTAAAACGGCTTTCTATGTTTGATCCAGATGAAACATTTTCATCCAACATTTCGCTCTACGAACAAATGTTTGATCGTTTAGCCAGCCAACCCAACCAAGAAAGTGCACAGTCAGTAAAAAGCAAACCAAATGAAGAACGTGAAAATTTCAGCGATAACACGCAAAAAGTGTCCTGTGTACTCGCTTTGTCTTGTGTTTGGTCAAACATTGTTTGTTTTCCTGCTAGCAGAGGTTTCTCGCCCAAGGAAATTTGTTTATCGGCTAGTCACCCAACGTTATGTTTGTCAAACACAATGTTCAGGAAAATGTTTGATCGTTTAGCGGGGGCTTTAGTATTACTTGTGTTTTGCGCAAAGAAGACAATTTCAGCAACTTCTGAAAACACAAATAATATCAATTCTTAATTTTTCTCGGCCCAGTGCGATTACCTATCCAACCATCGGTTTGTTTTCCTTTTTCTCTTTTCTCCGATATTGAAGCTTATGTCAAAATTGCTTAACAATTTTTATTAACTTGCCACGAAATTGTCACTTGTCTATTTTCCCTACCTTCTCCAAAGAAACCTACACCAGGCCTACGCATCGTCAGTGAATTTGTTTCCTTGTAATGTTTTGTTATTCTGTGGTTTGTGAATCGCGGTCAATTCCTGTTGACTGCTCTAAACGATCAGGTTCATACTCTACGGACCGTTATGTAAAAACTTAAGATTGCTTAGTAATTTTTTCTAGCTTACTAGAAGCTTACTTGTAAACTTTCTTCACCCTTTCCAAGAATCTTCGAACAAACATAGGCGTCGTGTTGTTTTGGAACGTTTTAATGTTTTGAGGTTTTTGAACCGCGGTCAATTCTTGTTGACTGCTCTAAACACAAATACTGGCGCAAGGAAAGCCATGCGAAGTTGCTCAATACCAGTAAATAAAATAATAACCATGGAGCTCCGCTTTTAGGCTTGGCTAAATCTATATATTAGACTTAACGATCAATAAAATGACATTCCAATGATGTTATTGAAAGTGCATGAGCATGATAATTGCGCAAATGAACCAACGGATGACTAAAATGAAAATTTATTCGTGAAAATGTTCTTCTGAAGATGTTATTGATGGGCAAAAGGTGTATTAGTGAGTAATGTGTGGTGTTTAATTTTGCTTCAGATGAGCGCTTTGTGGGAGCCTATTACGACAACCGAGTTGGAAGAATTTGGAAGAAGATGGGCCGCTAAAAACAGGCGGAGGAAATGGCGCTGGGTCCTTAGCGTATTTAAAGATTGGCGTTTTTTTGGCGTAAAACAAGGCCGTTTTAAAAGAGCCATATATACTAAGCGTCATAAAACAAACAGGCTGCAATATTTTTAATATTGCAGCCTGTTTTTAATATTGCAGCATGTTTGTTTTAGCACGTTTAGTATACATTACCCCTGAGAATTTCCCTGCTGACAAAAAGGACCGCCCCCGTTTTCCTGACACAGTTGTTTTAGCATCTTCAAAGACTGCAATCAGTGATTTAGTGCAGAGAGAGAACAATGACACTGGGTATTGAATAGTAAATATGACATAATAGCGGTAAGGAATAAAAATAAGCAGAAAAGTCTAAAATAATTGTGCCCTTAAACTGTACACTTCATTCTATATTCTTATCCACTGAGTTACAAAAGACAACGGTTAGGCACTACTAAAACGGTTAGGTACTACTAAAAAACCAGACTCGTGTCCACAAATTATTGTATAATCAATACAGTATCTAAAAAGCGAAAAATGCTAATGATCCCGATTAAATGAAAGCCCATACATCTGTAGTTGCCGGGTACTCCAGGCCACTCCTACCCCAAAATTTTATAGTCGCGTCATGTTAGTGTTCGATATAATTATTGGAGACAGTGTGATTTGAAGGAATTCCATTTTTGCTATTCACCGATTAGATACTTACAGGAGCCCATAATGGGCTCCAGATACTTATCTATACATGTATTGAAAAAACAGAAATTTTTGTTGTTTATTTGTTCCGTCCCTTCCCACATTTTGTTCCCTCCCCTCCCATCCCATAACACAACAAACAAACCAATTAGCATACTCACGTTCAATGTAACGCAAGACAGCAGGCGAAGTTATTCTTGTTGGTTATAACGGCCCGCGATGTTGAGTTTGTAGCTTGGAAACGTTGGAGACCGTAGCCGCATGAAAACCATCAATGATGGAAAGAAATTTGCAGAAAGTAGTGCCATTGAATCGGGTCGCTTGTGTTTGCTGGTAGCATTCAGAGCATTTCCTCAGTGGGTAGGCCGTGAGTGTTTGTCTGCATGTGGCGGTTTCAAAATTTAATATTAGCATAATGCCTTTTATGTTTGTGTGTCCCCTCAAGATGCATATAGGTGGTTTGCAGCCGATCTCTGGAGACACAGATAACAACGGTGAAATGAACAACTGCTGGTGGACGAACAAAAGGAGCTAATGAGAGATCTATTGTTTACGTCCACCAGCATGGCAGCGATGACGTAACGTGGAAACCACCTATAATGTCAACAATAACCAAATTGAAACATTTTAAGTTTTGAATTTGATATTTTCCATCTCGTGGTTTACAACGTGAATTAACGAAATTTATTCAATAGACTACTTACAACCAGCCAGCCATTGTTTACTTTGTGGGTTTCGCAAGCCATATAGACTGATCACGTTTATGCAACGTTTTACCACAACACAAGATTTCTATTGCATATTTTCATTAAAAGAAGTTAAGACCCATTGTTTAGAAGGCCAGTAAAAGAATCCGAACGGTAATTAAAAATCTTTTCGCCAATTTTTAGAATTATGCAAATGAGCTTTGACACCAACGATAATTATGTAAACACATGGATTTTCGTCAATTGTGAGTTCTTGGTGTGTGGAAGCTAAGGCGATACCCGCCGGTTTGAAGCAATAAACCAGTTTATTGGAGTATATACTTTGCTCTGATGTGGTTTTTTATCATGATTTAGACCAAACTTTTGAGATTTCTTTCCTTTAATTTGGTTAATTTTCGATATGCAAATTAATCAAGGCTCAAGGGAAGGGTGTCTTCTAATCACGCTGGAATGCGTAAGGTTTTTTTTGTAAGTTTCCATATTTTGTCTGTGAACTAACTGAATATACCTTGTAACTTGTAGGGAAATAGAATTCAGTGAGCTAGATTTTTGCAGTCAGAGGGCGCTTGACAAAATCTGTGAAATTTAAACTTTCGATCGCTATCAGTTCGCGCAGGTGAGCCAAAATTCAATTTGGGCCTGTGGCGGCGCAAAAATAAAGACTTGGAAAATAATTATACCATTTTTTAAACATGTGTACCAAACCCTTTTCATGGTCAAACAAGAGGCCATGTTGGTCTTTACTCGGCCTTCCCGCAAAAGGCAATTAGAAATTGCAATTTGCTACTTCACTGATTCACCTGCACGGTTGTAATATTATGAGAAAGTTAGAATAACAAGATCTGAATTCCTTTCCATATTTTATTTTCACTATTGTATCATATTCATCATGAGAAGATAGTAGCACTGCCTTCCCTAATACAACGCATTCTTCAAGTACAGTCAACAAAGCTTGTGTTATGGATGTCTAGAAAACGATGACCCGAAAAACGCCGGCATAGAAAACCGACTAAGTAGAAAACGATGACCCATAAAAACAATGAATGATGAGTGGTTTTTGTCTGCTTTTGATCCCAGGAGTTTGTTTCCTGATATAGGTCCGCTAGCTCGCACTAAAGACGATTACAGAACGCAGGCATAAACGTTACTGGAATCTCGGTGAAATGTGAGGAGAAAAAAATATTCAGCAGGGTGAAACTGTTTGCTGAGATACGTCACTTGAAACAGAGACATGCTAAAGAGTAAGGTTTCTGCAGCCAGTTCTATAGTTGGATTTCACGTCACGCAATTTAAAAATATAATCGCTTATCATTCAAAAATAATGTCAAGAAATTGAGATATTGTACAAACCACCACAGTCCCCAAAAAGGAAATAATCTTAGTAAATAAACTACCTGTAAAAGTCTCAGGAGTGTGTGATATCCCGTTCTTGAGTTATTCAGCAAAATAAAATGTACCCCTCAAAATTACAGAGGTTTATGCACATGTCATCGGCTTCCCCGTGGGGTCGACCCCCGGGCTACCCAGGGGGATTGTAAAATCAGTCAAGCAAACTTGAGGAATTTCCCGGGGGTTTGGGAATCTCTCAAGACAAAGCCCCTGGGTGAGGTGTCTCTCACTTGAAAATCCCCGTGACATCCTTTTCAAACTTGTGAATTCCCCCACCCCCTAATCTTTGATCGTAAAACAATGTGAAAATTTCCCCTACCCTCGGGCAAAGAATCCCATCCATCTCCTAATGTTCCCCCACATATCTCCCTGGTGGGCCCGGGGGTCGACCCCACGGGGAAGCCGATGACATGTGCATTAGTATGTAGAAGCCACGGGCACGATTAAAACATCTGAACTTTAGTTTGGCTATGTTAAAACATTTCGTCTCGCTGTTGAACTTGCAAACAATCGTATTGACACTTGGTTTTCAGTCACGCGTAAGTCACGCAAGTAAAAAAAAGTAAAACCCTCAACCGTTCAATAGATAAAGTGAAGAAATTGAGATATTGTAGAAGGGTAATAAATAAACAATATGCCCAAGCTTCATGGCTGTGCAACGTCCCGTACCCGAGTTATTCGTCAAAATGTACCACTCAAACCTATTGGATTTAGTATGGAAACACCATGATGGAGCCCCTCTTCATGAGCTCCAACATGGCGACCGGAAACGAGTGAAAAACATCTGGAACTTACTTAAGCTATCTCAAAGGCTTTCTCCGCTCTGCTGAGCAAGCAAACTTTCACATAGACGGTTCTCTTGTCATATTGGCTTTTAAAACCTCAAAAACACACGGTGAATCGATGTTTTCATGTACGTGATATGCTTGTGGGCAGACATCTGTTGTATCACACACTGTGAAAAACTATAAAATTCAAACTGTTTTATTTTTAAAACAAAGCAAGGTACCGATCTGAAAACGTGGAAGCAGATACATTTCTAATATGTCTTTTACGTGTGGAAGATAAAAATGCAAAAATCTGTTTACTTTTGAGTTTTAGTTTTTGATGACGTCAAGTGAAACCAAGAATTAGTTGTTCAGACCTCGTAAACACAAGGTGAATCGTCATTTTAGTGTTCGTGATGTTACTAGTAACATCATGGCGGCCGATGGCGGCCTTTGTTTTGTGCAACCTCATCCCCAAGGCCTTCTGAGAGGTACTGTTAAATTTAGCTTGCGCTTGCGCAGAAACGCCGGAAGTGAGCTTTGTGGATGAAACTCGACGAAAGAGAAGAACGAAACCCAGATCTAGACTCGGCCTACCGTCGGCCGAGTAAAAATAAAGGAAAACTCTTTTGGGTCGCCAAGTCGAGAGGACCGCTCTTAGTGGGACTGCCTCTTAAATGGCATGAACTGTACCAAAGATATTAATTTTCACGGCAACACTAAATTTAGTATTCGCCATGGTGTCATTTCTCTCTTACTCGCAAGCAATGTTACATACTCGAATAGGACTTTTGGATTTCTCTTTAACTTATATCAAAAACAGTTCTGATAGTGGTAGCCGTCATTGTTTGTAGTTTATTTTGGTATATAACTTTTGTCTTTTGCTAGCGAATTGAAGGAATAAAGTTTTTTACACCTAAGGGGAGTGTAATCATGCGTGTCACTGATTTTAAGATGGTGGCGAACGGGAAATATAGCACTTTCACGAAGGCAGATCTTTCTTTTGTTTCAAAAGCAATTCAAAAATCAGCTCGGATTTTGAGAAGTAGATGTTTTAACCTTTCAGATGAGGAGAAAATTATTTAAATGGCATCAACTGTACCAAAGATATTAATTTTCAAGGCAACACTAAATTTAATACTACTCCGACATGCTTTCCAACCAGCTCGGCAAGGGGAGTGCTGTACGCCGATTTCCGCGGAATTTTAAACAAATTCTCCGTAAAATCACAGTATCTGCCAGAAGACGTAAAATCAACGCAACAAATACGACACGTATTAGAAATATCTGGCTTTTTAGCTGGTAGTTTAACCGTTTTGTTTTCGGTGTCGAAGAGAGCGTGTTCACCGCCTCCATTGGAAAACGATGTTTTGAGATCACGCGACTTTGATGTATCAAATGTCCGTTCGGGCATTTTCATTTGCCATGTTTTTTATCAGAGGCGGAGTATGGAAAGCCAAATGGTCCAAATTCAAGAAGCAAAATTGGCGTCACATTCAACAAATTTGCTATCAAGGTTAAGAGGGGTTTCGATCAAGCTCGTTACAAAATCAAGTCAAGCTCAACAATTTTCTCTCAAGGTCAAGACATCTTTTAAACAAGCTCAACAAAATAAAGTTATCACATTCAACAAATTTCCTTTCAAGGCCAAGAGATATATTTGCTTCAAGCTCAAGAAATAAATTTAAGTTACTTTCAACGAAAAAATTATCGCAGTTTCAAGCTGCGTTCGGTGTTGACCAACAACTTAGCCTCATGTTCAAGGTCAAGCCGCGATTGCATCAACAACCGAAATACGTTGTCAACAATTACACCAAACACTGTCAACAAAGGGTTTACCCAAAATATGGATTCCGGAATCCGGAATCCGGAATCTGGATTCTAGAAACTGCAGTGCGAAAATCAGAAAGAGCTCAGATAGAGGACGATATTTGAAGCCAAATGTTTCTGAAAATGATCAAACCAATTACTATCGTCACTGTATTTCGCCTGTATCCCATAAACTGGTACGGAAAATTGGCATCAAAATGGTCCTGTGTTGCGTCCCGCTGTGACTAGCACCATCGTGTATGTAACACGGATGTAAATAAAAGTAAGATGTTTGCTTATTATTTTAATTTCTTTTTTACTGTAATATTCGCAATTTGGTTGCCTTGTGAGTAGGGATCATCCTACTTTCGAACAGCGTTTCGAACAAGCTAAGAGTAAGATATGTATATGCGTGTACATGGCCGTAGCTAGCGAAGGGGCAAGGTGGGCAGTTGCCCCCCCCCCCCCCCCCCAAACATGTTGGAACTATTCTTTTAAGATCCTCTCTTGCTGGAGTGTTGGGCAGATAGTTTAAACTTTACTGATATCACATTGAAACTTTTCACAATCGCTTCGCTCAGCAAACAAAAGAGAAGCAATAATCAAACACAATAGACTGTCAACATTTCCCACAGTTTTCCATGAGAGCGAAACAGAGCGATAATAATCTCCAAACTCACGAAACCGCCAAGGCTACAAAAATGACAGGTGCCTTAGCCAACATCTTCATGGCAAAACTTAAAACAAAACCTTTTCGCCAAAGCAATATCAAGCCAAGAGAATGGAGACGTTACATCGATGACGTTTCTCCCTTTGGGATCATGAAAAACAAGGTATTTGTCTGTTTATTGAACAAGCCAAAAAGATTTCAGCTGAAATATCAGAGAACGAAATAACTTTCCCAGACACAGTGGTTTTACTACAGAGGAGATAGATTTGACAATGAATCTATCCTGGACATCAAGACCCACTATAAGCCGACATCAATACACACACTTCACGTCGTGTCACCCACCAGGATGATACGACGTGTCATGAGACTTCTTCATAAGACTTCTTAGAACAGACTCTTCATAAACAATATTTGACTGGAGCCTCTCTAACTTCAGATCGCGCCTTAGGGCACGTGGCTATCTAAACAATTCGTATAGAGCGATCAATAACAGGAGAGTGAACGTCACTAATAAAAAGTTGGCACTCCAACAAGGCAAAAAAAAACTCACAAGAAAATATTGCCATGTTTGTCACTACATACCATACATCAGTGCGTGACCCTAAACAAGCCGGCATTAGGAAAAAACTGGGGTTTAATACAAAAGCAGCCGTTGCCGAAAATATATCATATAAGAGAAGTAAATCTTTTAAAGATCTGCTCGTCAGAGCGAAAATCTAAACATAGGCTAAAGAGCGTCGCAACCGCAAACCCTTTTAGACACTCAATTTTCTTCCCTCGTTCTTCTGGTTCAGTCTTCGCTCGTTGTTTCGCCCGCCCCAGATATTTGAGAGCCTAGAACAGGCTACCGCAAACCACGAAGGTAGTCTGTGTAAGCCAGTCATGGCAATTCTTTAAATTGAGCGATATATCAATAGCTTACAAAACCTCGGACTAATAAACATCTACTTTTGACAAAATATCTATGAAAGTAGTATTTCCGAGTCTCTAGATTTCAAATGTTCGGAGAACGTTCCCCCAGAGCCCCATAATGGCTTTTGCCTTCGGCGCTTGGCTTCATTGCCCCCCCAGACAAAAATTTCTAGCTACGGCCTTGATGTGATAACTTTATTTTGTTGAGCTTGTTTAAAAGATGTCTTGACCTTGAGCTTGACTTGATTTTGTAACGAGCTTGATCGAAACCCCTCTTGACCTTTATAGCAAATTTGTTGAATGTGACGCCAATTTTGCACCATTTGGCTTTCCATAGCGGAGTTTGTTAAAATAAATTAGAATAAGAGTTAAATTCCTGTCACGCCCCCTGAACGCGAGTCGCGGTGATGTTATGACAGTCCCCCAAACCGTCCCCCGCCCTCTAAGTAAATTTTACACTCGGTAAGACACTTCGAACTCGACGATCTCACCGAAAATAGAGGACTGTGAACAGTCTATGAAAACGAAGACCCCCCAACTTTTAATAAATAACATTTGCTAATAATAATTATTAATTAATACTCTCCAATGGGAGGTGACATGCCCTCTCATCCAGTAACCTCGCTCCCAAAAAAGTGTTCTTTTCTGGGATTGAAAGTAAAGCCTCAAAGTCATATTTTTTCTCTAGTGCCTAAACCCGGGGCAACTCTCATATGAAAGGGGAGATGATGCTTGTCGAAAATTTGGAATTAATCCGGTAAAATGGGGTTGCAAGGCCTACACGACTCCTACTCACATGTTTGCCGCTTATATGTCGGTCTTTTGACCGATTTAGCTTTGTATGTTTTCAGCGGGTTTACATTTTATGGCATACTCAAAACAGAGCCAATAAACTGGCATTGACAAAAGGAGGAAACTACTAAGAACCGCAGTTACAAGGCGGAGCGAAACGATGACAAAAGCAAAACCATAACGAAAGCTAAGGGATAAATTTCACGTGCTTCATAGCTCTCTTAGAAGCTACAGTGCTAAAGAAAGGATCGAAAGACAAATAGCCGTGATATAAACACTACATCTTGCTGCAAAAATAAATGGTCAGGCCCGGCAATATGAATATTGCAAGATAAAGATTATTATACAGCTCAAAATCCTATCCTTACAAAGATATCAAGACTGGCTGTACGGTCAACGGACGCACTGAAATGAGCCAAATCAAACCTAGATAAAATGCCTCAAAGGGCGAGAAAACCACACTCAGTCGCTAAACAGAAACAACACGGGTTCCAGCAAACAAGCGTTGATAACCCAGAAATGACCTTTGAGGTCCAAATACAAAGTATGCGACATTCAAGTACATGGCTCATTTTAGTTACTACCATGCAAATCCTCTAATTCATCTTGTAACTCTGCTAGAGACAAACAAGAAGCTAAATCGGCCAAAAGACCGAAATATAAGCGATAAACATGTGAGTGGGAGTCGTGTAGGTCCGGGTGTAGGCCTAGTTCCAACCCCATTTTACATAGTTGAGACTTTGCTCTTAGCCCCCACCTCCACTCAGAAAATACCATTTTTGGGCTGGAGGGGGAGGTATAAGACTAGGGAACAGTAGGTTGAAAAAAGAAAAAGTAAATAACATTCTCTAATACAAAGAAAATTCTCTGTTGTGAAAAATATATATATATATTATCAACCTTCAACCCCTCCCTTTATAAAATAAGGGATCGAAAAGGAGAATACAAGTATACATTACATTTAGTTGAGACGTTACTCTCAAGGTCTTCGTTTTCAAGTGTTGGGGTCTTTGGGGTCTTAGGGGTCTTTAGAGGTCTTCGTTCTAAAGACACCCGAATTGTACCCCTCAAAATTACAGAGGTTTAGAATATGTAGAAGCCACGGGCACGATTAGAACATCTGGACTTCAGTTTGTCTGTCTTAAAACCTTTCGTCTCGCTGTTGAACTTGCAAACAATCCTGTTGACACTTCTGTCTACATCATGTTAGTTGTTCAGACCTCGTAAACACAAGGTGCATGAATCGTCATTTTAGCGTTCGTGATGTTAACATGGCGGCCTTCGGCCTTGTTTTGTGCAACCTCGATCCCAGGGGCTTCAGAGAGGTACTGCTAAATTTAGCTTGCACTTGCGCAGAAACGCCGAAGGTGAGCTTTGTGGATGAAACTCGACAAAGACCATAGCCCGTTTCACGGATAATGACGCCATATTGAATAAATTGATTTTGCAAAGGACTATGGGTCAAAAAGGAGGCATAATTTCCAAGATGGCGTCGCTTGAGCGGGGAGATGCGGAAAATGATGTGGATTATTTTAAATGCTGGGGAGTAGAAAAGTTGAAATCCTGTTTTTCAGAAAGAGAAGTCCCACAAACAAACAAGAATTATGAAACCTTGCCGTTTTCGCACGTAAGGTGTTCGAGAAAGTCAGAGAGAAGTAGAGAGAGAACGCGTAATAAAATCAAGTCTAGAAGAAGGGAGACTCAATCTTCCTGACCCGGAAACGTTACTCAAAGTATGAGAAGGTAGCGTATTCAGCAACCCTGAGCTATCACAGATCAATGTGGAAAGATATTGGGATGAAAGTGAGTAAGTTATAGTGTTTGACTGAATTCAAAGCCGGGCTAATTGTCATAGTGATCTCCAATAACTAATAAGCAATAATTCCCTGGTCTCGAAATTTTTGTTTGAAGAAAAAGGATGTTGTTGGATGAGTTTATTGCATTCACCAGCTCATATTATACAGTTATTGCAGAACAGACCATGCACATATAGGTGGCATAAACTCTTACCAATTAACAGTCTCCCTCAATTAATAATATTGATAGTGGAATAGAGAATTAACTCTGAAGTGTAAGTTAAAGTGCTACTTGAACCCATGAATAACCCACTGGGCGTTAGCCCTAGTAAAGGGAAACAGGGAACCACACGAGGCAAAGAAAAAATCTTTTGACCTCGGTGGGAATCGAACCCACGACCTCCGGATTAGATCTACCGTTACTCTGCCGACTGAGCTACAAGGTCGCACAGAGAAAGTCGGGGACGATTTTAGATGGTGAATCGCGGCAAAGAGAAAGTAAGGGTACATATGAATGTTGTGCCGCGTAGCACTAGGAACACAAATAGTGGAATAGAGAATTAACTCTGAAGTGTAAGTTAAAGTGCTACTTGAACCCATGAATAACCCACTGGGCGTTAGCCCTAGTAAAGGGAAACAGGGAACCACACGAGGCAAAGAAAAAATCTTTTGACCTCGGTGGGAATCGAACCCACGACCTCCGGATTAGATCTACCGTTTTAACTTACACTTCAGAGTTAATTCTCTATTCCACTATTTGTGTTCCTAGTGCTACGCGGCACAACATTCATATGTACCCTTACTTTCTCTTTGCCGCGATTCACCATCTAAAATCGTCCCCGACTTTCTCTGTGCGACCTTGTAGCTCAGTCGGCAGAGTAACGGTAGATCTAATCCGGAGGTCGTGGGTTCGATTCCCACCGAGGTCAAAAGATTTTTTCTTTGCCTCGTGTGGTTCCCTGTTTCCCTTTACTAGGGCTAACGCCCAGTGGGTTATTCATGGGTTCAAGTAGCACTTTAACTTACACTTCAGAGTTAATTCTCTATTCCACTATTTGTGTTCCTAGTGCTACGCGGCACAACATTAATAATATTGATACCCACATTTAAATTCATAAAAACAAGGCCGTAGGTATCAAGACAGGAGGAAAGGAGGCACTAAGAGATGGAAAATCACTATTTTTGTCCGGGCATATTAAAGAGCCTAAATACCATGGAATCAGTGGCAAAATTGCCTACTGTTTTGTAAAAGCAAAGGTTTGTGAGAACAGCTGCCCCTGATTGTAATTTGCATTGTCAAGAGGTGGATATGAATACTGATTTCCTTGAAGAGGCTGTAGTGCGACTCCTGCTCTACTACAGATCTTATTAATTAGACAGAATTTAACCTTCTGAAATTAAAGGTGTAAAACAAATTTACATTTCTAAGGCTATGTTGTTCAATGCAATGCTATCATCTCAATGAACCACTATCCATTGGTTAGCATATTTGGTTTTGTGAAGACGTATCCTTTGAATAGCAATTCATCTAGTGCACAGTTTTATCCATTCTTTTCAAGATTGTGCTTGATGTCCAATTCAGGGTCCCGTGATATGTTGAGGAAAAAAATAAGTGAAAGGATTCTAACCTCTCAGTTTCAATTTCGAATTTGACTGGGTTCTAGTAAATATCTTTTAAAAAACTGTATCATTAAAAAAATAAATTAACTGTCTCATAACTACAAAATTATTGACAGTGCAGACTTTGTATGATTGGTTCTTGAAGGTTAACAATTACACAAATAACTACTGCCATGTGGTCAAATAGGTCAAACGTGTCCAATGGTAGCTCAGATATTAAGATGTCAAAGTCCTTCACTCTGCCAGTCACTAGCTCAATATGAATTCGCGCATTTGCCACCTGCTTAGTGCGAGCATTATCTTCCAAGGAAAACTGCTGCTTCTTCTTCAGAAAAAGGGGGATAACAAGGTTTGCTTTAGGAAGCAGATCGAAGCTCTTGTATTTTAAAGTCTCGGTCTGCAAGGACGGTGTGTCCAGGTTCAAATTTGGATAGAATCCCACAAGTCTTTTACCACACAAGTCTTTTATCACTCATTCCTCCTCCTGCCGCACATGTTACAAAGGAAACTGTTCCCACAGGTGTGCAGGCAACCAAAAGCTTAGCAGTAGTTCTTCCTTTTTAAATATATCTGTTCATTAGCCAGGGCTAATGAGGGCCTCTGAAGAGGCAATGACATTCTTTTATTTCTTAAAACAGTCAGGTTAGTAATTCTGTGCTTGTCCTCGTAATGGCCAGAAGATGAGAGGCTTAAGCTCTAATGCAAGAAAAGGAAGCCATGTGGACAGAATAAGTGTCACAAGACTTGAAGATACTACAAAAAATTGACCAAGGAATTGGCTATTTAAACTAATTCGTAACTTCATCAGTGTTATCACATGCTTGTTAACTTCCAGAAATGCGAGATCAGTTCTTTAAAATCACATGCGAAAAATATCACCTTTCTGGATTTCTCCGATCACTGGAACAGCCAAACACGGCACAGTGGTCACCTCCACCCATATATTAATTTAACAATATCATCGCGTGCGACTTGAAAAAAAATTCCACAATCCACAAGTTCACAGCGTCAACAACAAGCCAGCGGCGAAGCGATGCCCCCTTTGCCCCCCAATGATCCCAACCTTCGAGTTACTTTTCCGGGTCAGGAAGATTGAGTCTCCCTTCTTCTAAAGTTAATTTTATTACACGTTCTTTCTCAACTTCTCTCTGATTTTCTCGAACACTTTTGACTACTTTTAGCTCCAATTTACGTGCAAAAACTGCAAGATTTCACAATCCTTGTTTCTTTGTGTTTCCTACAGGGACTTCCCTTTCTGAGCTTTTCTACTCCCTAGCCTTTAAAATAAATTTACACTCATTTTCCGCATCTCCCCGCTCAAGCGACGCCATCTTGGAAATTATGCCCCTTTTTTGGCGCATAGTCCTTTGCGAAATCAATTTATTCAATATGGCGTCCAATATCCGTGAAACGGGCTATGAACAAGAGGCTACAATTAGCCTAAACTCGGGCTTGCAAAAAACAGTATTGTATCCCTAATTTAGCGCTAAAAAAAAGAATAGAGAGAGACGTCTGTCTTTCTCACATCGGACGCGTTGCGCTTATCTTGTGTTGGAGTCTATTTCTTTAGACCCCTATCAACATATATCTCCCTAAAATTACAAACTTGCTTTAACAGCTCAACCATTGAAAACAATAATTCAGTGTAACACTTTTAAAAAAGAAGAAGAAAAACAGAAACGAAAAGAAGCCCGCGATATATGCTACTAACAGATCCCGGGTTAGCTGAGTCAGAGGCAGGAACAATGACCTCTTGGCCACAGAGGTGCATTGCAATGTAATATGATAAAATAGTGTATTGATTCCAAAAAAAACTAAGCACACTTGTTTTCGCTTCGATGGATATTTGTTTGAGAAAGAAAGCGCTTATCGAACGATGTAGTTTTATTTCGCATAAACGTTAATGGAGTCTCTGTGAAATGTTAGAAGAAAAATAATCAACAGAGTGAAACTGTTTACAAATACGTCAATCCAGGGTCATTTGAAACATAAGTAAGCCGAACGTTTAGCAGCGGTCAGTTTCAAGTCACCCAAGTAAAAACTAATCGCTTATCATTCAAAAACTAATGTCCAAAAATTGAGATATTGTGGAAAAATAGCAAATAGACCCCCTATAAACACATATCCCTTGAAAATTGCTTTTCAGCTCAACCATTTGAAGGGCTCGGAGCATAACCATCCTATGTCGAATTTTGAGTCTTTTTTCGATTTTGCTTGGATTTGTCTGAATTTCTGCATGTGAACTGCAATTCGATGGAAACACATTGTATGGTATTTTTTTGACTGATTCATCCAGAATCCAGAAATGCATTTTTTCTTACGTACACCAAGAAACCAACCTTCCATGGGAGTGGTTTGCAAGTTGCATTACATCTTCTTAGTAAGAAAAAATGCATTTCTGGATTCTGGATGAATCAGTCAAAAAAATACCATACAATGTGTTTCCATCGAATTGTAGTTCACATGCAGAAATTCAGACAAATCCAAGCAAAATCGAAAAACAACCCAAAATTCGACATAGGATGGTTATGCACCGAGGCCTTCATTTATAACTTACAACAATTATAACACTTGTACAAAAAATATTTTAAAAAGAAGATGAAAAAAAAAAAAAGGTGCCGATAGCGGGAATCAAACCCGGAACATCTGCATTACAAGCGGTAAAGATGACCGCTTGGCCACGATCATTCAGCATAGCTGATGAGGTAAAAAAATTAACAATGTGACTGATCATCGCAGTTATGAACACTACAGCAGCAGTTGTGAAATAAAGCCTGAATAAAATTCAGGCTTGTACGGGACTCGAACCCACGACCTCTGCGATACCGGTGCAACGCTCTACCGACTGAGCTAACAAGCCATCTGGGAGCTGGTCGTTTTGTTGGTTCGTAATATACCCGTGAGTGGTGAATATATGAGAATGAATATATGAAAATCATATATTTGCACTGCGGATTGATGATTAACAATGTGACTGATCAAACCAAATGAAGAATGATCCTCGCAGTTGTGAACGCAATTTATGCAATTGCGAAAAGAAGCCTGAAAAAAATTCAGGACTTCAACGGGGTTTGAACCCGTGACCTCGCGATTACCGGTGCGATGCTCTAACCAACTGAGCTATGAAGCCACTGACGTTGGGAGCAGGTCAATTGTGGGTTCATATGTTCCCGTGAAAGAAATGAGTGTGAATGATATATGAAATGAATCATATATGAACTGCGGAAATGAAACCAAATGAAGGCTTCTTTTCGCAATGGCATAAATTGCGTTCACAACTGCGAGGATCATTCTTCATTTGGTTTCATTTCCGCAGTTCATATATGATTCATTTCATATATCATTCACACTCATTTCTTTCACGGGAACATATGAACCCACAATTGACCTGCTCCCAACGTCAGTGGCTTCATAGCTCAGTTGGTTAGAGCATCGCACCGGTAATCGCGAGGTCACGGGTTCAAACCCCGTTGAAGTCCTGAATTTTTTTCAGGTTTCTTTTCGCAATGGCATAAATTGCGTTCACAACTGCGAGGATCATTCTTCATTTGGTTTCATTTCCGCAGTTCATATATGATTCATTTCATATATCATTCACAATGTGACTGATCATCGCAGTTATGAACACTACTTAAGCAGTAGTGAAATAAAGCCTGAAAAAAATTCAGGCTTGTACGGGACTCGAACCCACGACCTCTGCGATACCGGTGCAACGCTCTACCGACTGAGCTAACAAGCCATCTGGGAGCTGGTCAAAAAAAATAGGTAAAAAAAGTTTACTTATTCCAAACCGACCATTATTAGTTAGCGCTTGCGCAGAAACGCCGGAAGTGAGCTTTGTGGATGAAACTCGAAGAAAAAGAAGAACGGACGGTAATTTTAACCTCGAGCACTCTACGCAGCCCGAGTAAAAAGCCCGCGATATGTGCCACTAATAGATATCGAACCTGGGTTAGCTGCATCAGAGGCAGGAACAATGACCTCTAGGCCACAGAGGTTGATCGTAATGTAATAGTGTATTGATTCCAAAAAAACTAAGCACACTTGTTTTCGCTTCGATGTATAATTGTTTGAGAAAGGAAACGCTTATCGAACGATGTAGTTTTATTTCGCGTCTCGGTGAAATGTGAGGAGAAAAATAATGAGCAGAGTGAAACTGGTACAAATACGTCAATCCAGCAAATTTCATTTGCAATTAGTTCTGTTCTGAGAAAAATAACCTTTTATTCTTAATATAAGACTTTTGATTTAGAAGAGTTTTTCTGAATCGTGAGAATGCGTCCGCTTCCACACGGACTTCCGGTTCTCATACAATGCAAGCAATGTGTTGCAAGAGTTGGAGACTATTGACAACATATCAGCGAATATTGATTGTAGACGAACTGCCGTGGCGAAGGAAACTCAGAGCCAACAAGCCGACATGGAAGACATTTTGTTGTTTACAGAACTTACAAACCTGTGCATATATTTTCCTCACGCTGTAAAAAAAAAAAAAAAATAAATATATATATATATATATATATATATATGTGTATGTATATATATATATATATATATATATATATATATAAACAAGGTTAATTTGGGAACAGAAATCAACACAACTAAGTAATAAAGTGAAAATGTGGCTCAGCCAGGAATCGAACCTGGACCTCCAGATTACCGGTCGGATGCCTTAACCGCTAGGCCACTGAACCAACCACACTGGGAACACATTACTTCGTTGTGTTGATTTCTGTTCCCAAATTAACCTTGTCTGTTTGTATTTCTCAGAAATCCCTAATGAATCGCCATCCAAAGGGGAATAGGCTGGTGATCCCAAGTAATTAAGGCAATCAGTATACACGGTATACACGGCCATACTCCGCGCTTCGTTCACTTTCTTGCTTGTATCAAAAAATATTTTCACTTCAAGCTTGGATATGTTTTCTGGAACTGAACAATTAAGGGTGTGTTCCTTTCGGAGAACCCCTAAAACGCGTCCGCTCCCACACTGACTTCTGGTTCTCATACAATGCAAGCAATGTGTTGCAAGAGTTGGAGACTGTTGACAGCATATCAGCGAATATTGATTTTAGACGAACTGTCGTGGCGAAGGAAAACTTAGAGCCAACAAGCCGGTATGGAAGACATTTTGTTGTTTACAGAACTTACAAACCTGTGCATAAATTTCCTCACGCTGTAACAAAAAAATTACCACACGCGGCCATACTCCGCGCTTCGTTCAGTTTCTTGCTTGTATTAAAAAATATTTTCACTTCAAGCTTGCGACATGTTTCTGGAACTGACCAAGATTAACACATTGATGTCTCAAGTACCGCGGCCGAGGGTGGCCATTGAAAATCAAAACTGAAAAGTCGAAAGTGAGTTTTCACTTGCTGTTGTCAAGTACCCACTTCTTAGTTTTGAATTCGCCACTTGCGAGTTGGGATTTACGACTTGCGAGTTGTTGTTTACCACTTTCGAGTTATGATTTACGACTTGCGACTTTTTTTTTCTTTTTTTTTTAATTACTAAAACATTTTATTTAATTACTTGCGACTGGCTGCTTACCACTTTCGAGTTAGGCTTGTCACTTACGACTTGTTGATTACCACTTACGAGTTACGACTTTCGACTTACGACCCCTCCCCTTCAATTTCTTTGATGACCGAGAAAACAGTACAGTAGCCTGGCATTAGGGCATTTCAACAAAAGCCGTGAGTAATGGCGGACGAAGGTAATTCGGCGAACATTAATTTTATTGTAAAATTACACCAATTTGCAATGTCTTCTTAGCTTTATCACCATTTCTTTTTTCTGTTTATCATCAGATCTCAAGGTGGCAATCGAAGAATTAGTTCGAGAGAACCGGACACCTTAACTTTGTCTGTTTCACGTATATATTGAAGAAAGATCGTTTCACAGTTTTCTCGCACCAAAAATTTAGGATCTAAATCAATTATTAGGCCATGTCAATTTCACTTCAGAGGAAGTATTTCAAACAAAATTTATTGAAAAGTGAGTAGGTCGAGGAATTCATTATCGGACATGAAAACCCATTATCGGACGGTCAAAACACGTTCAGATTAGTGGTCTTAGTGGCATTTCTAGGCTTAAAATAATAATAAAGAAATGCTTAGTGGATCACCTGAGGTAGCTGTAGGGAGATTTTCTTTAGTTTACGAATCAATTTTACCACGCGAAGCTGTTTTGTAACTTTGAAACCATTGCGCGCCTTTACACAACTTGGAAAAAAAAAAAAAAAAAATTGCTGTCCGGTGATCGATTCGTGGACTCACTGAAAGTAAGCAGACGGCACCCAAAATAAAGGCCGATATGGTTTGTGGGATTCAAGATGGCGTTGAGGAGCGTTAAGTCTTCCGTTGGTGAGAATGAAGTGTCTGTGCCCGGGGGAGGGAGGGGAGTACTCCCTATGATGGCCTATATGGGGAGGATGCGCACAAAAGTGGTACCTCTGGCCTATTTTGATGCCCTTTTTAGTGAATTTTCTTCTCGTGGTTGGTCATTTTAAGCGTATCTGACATTCATGGGTGGATTGGTTGGGTGGGTGAGATCAAATATGGACTGGTAGCGGCTGCCAGAAGCGCCTTTACAGGCTGACGTTCGATCTCACCCAAAAGAAGAATTGTAAACCGCCATGAAACTGTGTGATATGTGCGGTATATAAATTCACTACATTTACCGTTATCATTACCATAAAAAAGAGACGCCTGCAATTTTCTTCTTCGTTTCAGGAAATGACTTTTTTCTCCGAAATGCGCCGACGGATTAAGACTGAAAATCTCGATCGCTAGATCGAAGGAAGACCTGATCTTTATAAGCAAAGTTGGAACAACTCGAACTAGCCTATTCTGTTTTTGAGTCTTCCATTATATTTTCAGCTGTCCGATGATAAATTGTGTCCGATGATAAATGCGAATACCGTATTTTGAAATGTCTTGAGAGGGATTTCAACAAAAAGCAGAGGTTAGTTGAATTTTTGTGCTGTCGGGAAGAGCTCTCTCTTTTCCTGTTGTTAGTTGGATTTTTGTGCTGTCGTGAAGAGCTCTCTCTTTTCCTGTTGTTGTTGTTGTTGTTTTTTGCTTCATAAGCTAAGATTCTAGATAGCTATGTTGTATTAACATTTTGGCAAATATTCTTATTAGGCTTAAGCTTATATATTAACCCTTTAATATTGAAGTTTACTGTTCTCTCAGAGTTTCGTTTTGGAATTCAAAATTATACAAAAATAAATAAAAAAAATAAAAAAATAAATTAATAAATAAATCACCCATTGAATACCATGATTTCCATACTAGCAGAGGGCTCTTTTCCTTGTATTCAGCGTGCAGGAGGAAAGAGACCTTTGCCATGGGTCGAAACAGTCTGTGTTGAGCATGCGCTGCGGTTTCTTAGCGACCGAACTATTACGTGATGCTTTTAGCACATGATCAAATGACAAATGCGCCTTAAACATGACCGCGGCCACGCTGAATACAAGGAAAAGTCAGGCCTCTGCAAGCAGGGAAACCATGATTGTATCATTAAACTTGTGAAAGAAGATTGCATTCATAGCACTTTATTTCATTAACCGGCCAGAATCTTTGGAGTGCTCTAGAACTGAAAACATTATAACTTACAGAACACTGTTCTGAGTAAACTTCAATATTAAAATTAATATACCTGGTTCATTTTAATTGTTTGTATAATTTTGAAATCGAAAAGGAAACACTTACAGAACAGCAAACTTCAATTTTTATTTGCCAATATTTAAATACAACACATCTAGAATCTTAGCTTATGAAGTAAAAAAAAAAAAGAACAGAACTGAAAAGAGATGGGTATTCACGACAGCACAAAAATTCAACTAACCTCCGCTTTTTGTTGAAATCCCTCATCTTCAGATAATTCAAAATAATGTCGGGAGATTTGTTGTCTCGAACTAATTCTTCGATTGCAACCTTGAGATCTGATGATAAACAGAAAAAACAAATGGTGATAAAGCTAAGAAGACACTGCAAACTGCTGTAACTTTACAATAAATGTTCGCCGATTACCTTCGTCCGCCATTACCCACGGCTTGTGTTGAAATGTCCTAGTGCCAGGCTACTGTAGTGTTTTCTCGGTTATCAAAGAAATTGAAGGGGAGGGGACTAAGTCTGAAGTCGAAAGTCGTAACTCGTCAGTGGTAATCAACAAGTAGCAAGTCGTAAATCATAACTCGAAAGTGGTAAACAACAACTCGCAAGTCGTAAATCCCAACTCGCAAGTGGCAAATTCAAAACTAAGAAATGGGTAGTTGACAACAGCAAGTAAAAAGTCACTTTCGACTTTTCAGTTTTCAATGGCCACCCTCGGCCGCGGTAGCATCAAGATCAAATTCCAACACTCGCTCGTCACGTAATTTGAAGCGGTTTTTCTCAGTCAGGACGGTCTTCCGGTGCACTTTCGGACTTGGAGCAAGGAGAAATGATTGAATTTACCTGCTGTTCAGAGCCTGTGAGGTCTGTGCGGCTTCCTAGTCGGTAGTTCAGTTTCGCGATGTTAAAACCTTTCGTCTCGCTGTTGAACATGCAAGCATTTGTATACACACTTCTCTTAACATATTAGTTGTTCAAACCTAAAACACACGAGGTGAATCGACGTTTTAATGTGCGTGATATTTTCCGTAACGGCATTCTTGTAATTTTGCAGTTTCGTTCACGGAGTGCTATATTTAGTTTTAGCGCCTGCGCAAAAACGCCGGAAGGGAGTTTTGTGGATGAATCGCGACAAAGAAAACGACGAAGAACCAAGCGCATATCTATACTCGGCCCGGCTTACGGTGGCCGAGTAATAAAACGACGAAGGACCACGCGCATATTTAGACTTGGCCGACTTCCGACCGAGTAATTATTTCTCTCAGGGGTAGCTAATAGTAGAGCGGCAAAAACAAAGCGAGTGCGAAAATCTCATCCCGCACACACGCACGCCGGTGCGCGTTTGTCCCGCTCTACGTGGATCCCTGGGGACTACCAGTGGTGTGCTGTTTCAGAAGATATCGCAAAGATATTCTCGGTTCTCACAGTCTGATATTTTTGCGAAAAGGGGGAGAGAAAGGGTTTTTGATTTTTGTGTCCAATTCTACAAGACAAAAAGTGCGTCGGGCTCGCTGTCTTCCAAACTTTCGACGTTAGCTTCACGCTTTAAAGAAAACATGAGATTCTCCATATCTGTCGATTTTACGAACTTGTTTTCAGCTTTTAAATTATTGGCTCGCCTGTTTGTTTGTTGCTGTTTTAGCCATTCGTGCTCTGTTTTAGGAATAACAGAATATATGGTTGAGCCAAGATTTCCGGAATTTCCGTTACAGAATCGAATGGAACAGAAATTGCCGAAACGTTCTTTTCGAAAATTTCGGGCAGCCTCGCGAGCTTGTCCGGAAATTTCCTCTTCCATTAGGCATTTCTTTTCAATTCAGAAATTCAAAAATAATACCGTTGTACAACAATACAACAACAAAAATTTTTATTTGTACTCATTCTTGCTAGAAAAAAAAATTGACAAGTTTAGAGTACTTGCTGCCTGGAATAACCATAAGGGCTAGCGGAGCCAGGCAGCCAGTTGACATCAGCAATAAATAGAAATAAATTATAGGTCAACAAGAAAACTGAAGCACAAATACAGACATAAAAAAAAGGAAAAAACGCTCTTTCTACGCTATGAAGGAAGCCTAAAATAACTAAATTTATATATGAATACAAGGCATTAAGACTGAGAAAAGTGACAGAATTTAGCAAAAGACTAATTTACAGGTGTCACCGTTCTATTTCATAAAGGAAAATTTCGTTAAAATTTCATTGATTTGGGCGAAGGGTGTTATTATTTCTCATTTTATTCTGTCCGAAATTGTAGTCTGGATCCATCGTCTGAGCCTGATTTCGGCGTCATGTTGGGTGCAACGTCCAGGGCTTGACGGGCTGCGCGCGATTTTCCCGCCAAAACTGTCCCACAGCAACGCATATGCTGCGTATTCCGAGAAAAACAGCAAATCGTTTTCTGTTCATTCTGATATTAGGGCCAGAGTGAACGGACTAAGACGTCATTCCGTTCATACCGTCTATTGCCAGTATTCCTTTTCCGCCCATAAAACGTCCTAAAAAGTTCCTTAGAAGTTTGCTCCTTAAACGCTTCTTAAAGATTGATTCGTTACTAGAAAGTTTTAAAATGGATTCCAAGGAATTCCAGATGCTGACAGATCGGTAATAAAAAGTTCTCTGTCCAGAAGCAGTTTTAAAAAGAGAGACATTTAACAATTGTGAACTCCTGGTTGTGTATCTATTTACATCACAACGTTTGGTAAAAAAAGAGCTTAGGTATTCAGGGGCGCGACCATATATACATTTAAAAGCCAAGATAGCATTTCGATAGTAGAGCTGACTGGATACTGGAAGCCACCTACGGCGTTTTAGTTCAGGCGTAACATGATCGTATTTCCGAATTCCACTTACTATTCACACGCAAAGTTTTGTACCGATTGCAGTCTGTCAATATCTAACTTCGAGCAGTTGGCCCACACGTTTGAACAATTGCGTTGTCGTATTTTGTCCTCTAGACTCTTTGACGATGATGACGGGGCAGCTCCAGTTGATGTCACCGAATGCACCAGGGAGCCGACTGCGTATGATCACCCGACCAATAACAACATAAAGTTCTGGGATTTGCCAGGAATGGGGACTCCAAATTACCCAGACGTGGAGACATACTGCGAGAAAGTAGAGCTGGAGAAGTACCACACGTACCTAATATTCACAGCCACCCGATTCACCGCGAACGACTTGACATTGGCCAAGAAAGTACGATCGATTGGAAAGAAATTTTTCTTCATTCGCACAAAAATTGATGAAAATGTTCGAGCCGAGAGACGAAAGCGATCATTCGACGAAGAAGCAACGTTAACGAAAATCCGAAGCAACTGTTTGGAAAGTCTAGGTGACCTGCTGAGCAACGAGCAAGATGTATTTTTGATCAGCAACCACAAGCCCGAGAACTGGGAATTTGCTCGACTAACCCAGGCTATTCTAGATGCATTGACGAGATACCAGCGAGAGAGTATGACCTTGTCCCTTGGAAAAGTCATAACAAGATCGTCGAATGACATTTTTCAAAGAAAAGTTGATGTTCTGAGAGGGCGCATATGGAAGGTTGCCTCATTATCTGGTGTCTCTGCAGCGGTTCCGGTACCAGGATTGTCGTTCGCTGTTGATGGCGCTCTAATTCTGAAGGAACTCAGTTTCTACAGGATCCAGCTTGGTCTTCCAGAAATAGGATCCGCTGAATTTGCCAAGCTCCATCTCGCCACCAAAGAGAAGGTTCTCAGTGTTGGCCTTACCACTGCTGCACAGCTGAGCGGCCTGTTGGCACCCTATGCTGCAGAGGCAGCCGTCGAGGAAGTCGCCCGTTATATTCCGATTGCTGGTTTGGTCATAGCCAGTGGTATGTCGTTTGGTGCTACGTATTATGCCCTTGGCAAGCTCTTAACAAATGTTGAAGAAGCAGCAAAGTTAGTGCTGAAGGAAGCTGCCAAGAAGACAGCCGCCGATTTGGAACAGGACTGAGGTTGACGAAGTTTGTTAACTTGTTAGTCTAATATGCGCGCCTCAGTTGACTGCAGTTAATTGACATGCGAATGATAGAATCTCGGTTCAGGCTCTTATGAAAATAGGTCCGCAATGCGTACATGTGTGGCTTACAAAATTTAGCTGCGTGGACGTGAAGCTGAAAAACTATTAGTATGTATCTGTTCTCTTATCAAGTTTCTATTACTAGAGGTACTTGTGATTACGGTTACATAGTTTTCCATATTGTTTCTGTCAATCAATAAAACAAGATAACGGTTGCATTTGCTTGATTGCGTGTATACGATCCTTGTCGGGGGATACGCCTTGTCCTGAGATGTGGAATCCATAATAGTCCAATTCAGTGACGCCAAATAGACACTTGGCTGGGTTGACTGTAAGGTTTTTCTCTTGGAGACGTAGCAACACATTTTCTAGGGCTCTGTCGTGCTCCTCTTTAGTGGTACCATGGACGAGAATGTCGTCAGCAAATGTTCCTCACGTTATGGCATCCCTCAAGGACCTGCCCAATTACGTGTTGGCATATCTCAGAGCCTACTGATGCTCCATATGGCAGACGCTTGTAACGGCGGAGGCAAACATGTGTTTTGAATGTTGTCAGGTGACGAGATGATTAAGCAAGTTCAATTTGGTGATAACATTCCTTGAGATCAATTTTAGAAAAGAACTTGGAGCCGTTTAGGTCTTGTAGAGTTTCTTCAGATGTTGGGTATGGGTACTGTGTACGGCGGAGAGCCTCGTTGGGTTTGCACATGTTAACGCACAGTCTTACATCACCATTCGGCTTATCGACAATGACGACTGGTGACACCCATGGTGTTGGACCTGTGACCTGTTTAATGATATCTTGATCTTCAAGTCGTTTCAGTTTGGCTTCCACTCTGGCACGGTAGTGTAGGGGTGTAGGACGGGAATTTTGTACCACTGGTTGTACAGTAGGATCAACATTGAGCTCGAGTTGGTAATCTTTTAGTTTCCCGATCTTGCCACTAAACACTGCTGGGAACTTCTGTAAAAGGGACTGGTATTCGCCATGTACAGGTGGATGTTTCAGTAGTGGTAGAAGCAGCAACATGCAACATTCCTAGCCGGGTTGAGGTTTCACGACTAAGGAGACAACCAGAATTCCGTGCTTTGAGCACCATGAACCTTGTCAGGTCCATCTGCCCGGACGGAGTTTTGATCAGTCCAAAAAACGATCCGGCGAGGGGAATCGGCGCAGGGTTATCTTCTCCATAAGGGCGAAGTTTCACATCTGATGGTTTCAAGGGCACTGTTTTTGCTGCACTGATCGCCTCATATGTTGCATAGTCAATGGTGTTCGCTGTGGCACCATAATCAATACAGACTTGGACTGGGGTACCTTCGATGGTAACTGTGATGTCTGTCTTTGCTTGGTTAGGGTTGAGTTGAAATGCCTCATGACTTTCATCCTCATCTGAAGAGTAACAAACATAACGGGCCTTAGGTAGCTCTGCCTGTTTGCCATTTGGGCGGCCTGGATGTGTGGTTCTTTTCATACACACGCGTCCAAAATGGTGTAAGATTCCGCACTGGGAACATGTCTTACGAAAAGCAGGGCATCTGGGGGTTCGTGGCTGGTGGTCGGGTTGGTTACCACAATGTGTGCATTGTTGCCGTTTGTCTGAAGTAAAATTGGCTTGTTCTTCTTCGCTGATGGTTGGTGTTTGTCAGTTGGTGAGCGATTTCCGAGTGTTCCTTGGGCGAGGCATTCTCGATGTTAGCCGCCTGAGAATTGGCCGACTCCATGGAGCGAGCAGTATCTAGCAAGGAACTGAGAGAAACAGTGGATTTTTTCGCGAAGGAGGCATCGGCGAAGTGTGTTGAAGTGACAGTGTTCAATTAGCTGGTCCTTAATGGCCTCGTCGAGCGAGTATTTGTCGAAGTCACAGTGCTCTCCCAGTCGACGTAGACGTGTTACATATTGAGAAATCGCCTTCGTTGGGCGCTTGATGAACTTGGCGAAAGGTGTGTCTTTCGAATTGTAAACTCTTCTGAGAAGAGAACTGAGTGTTCAGCGCAGTAAGCGCCCCCGTGTAGCTAGTTCCAGTGTCTGATAATGCAGCGAAGATGTCTTGGACAGCCGACCCGTCAAGGTGAAGTAGTAACGCTCGTTTGCGATTGTCAACAGAGATTCCTCGAGCATCGATGTAGTATTGTAGTCGCGTTTTCCATCTGTCCCAGCGGGGACCCACTCTGCCGGTCTGTTCGAAGGGATCGAACGGTGGTATCGATGTGATCTCGGCCATCCTCGTCGCCAAAAAATTGTAACACAAAACAATAAACCAAAGCATTTGGTGGAACACAACTCTATTCTCAACTATTCTCCATGGCGGACGAGCACATGTCCTCTTGTCCTGCGCACAACTATGGCAAGCCGTTGCTGCCAAAAGCCTATCGAGTTGTAAATTATGGCGCGTTTTTAGTGTCAAAATTCAAAACCTCGTTTCAAACATGCTATTTTTCTATTCAAATATTCGATCCTGTAATTAAAACCTAGGGCTCTTCAATTCAAATATGGTATCCTTCTATTTCGATTTCCAATTCGTAAATTAAACTTCTTGTTTAACAATTCAGATACGCTATTTGGTGTCTGAAACATGCATGGTTTCAATTCAAAGCAACATTTCTTCAATTCAGTTATGCTCTTTTTCGACTCAAACGTGCAGTCCTTCGTTTCAAAAATGGTTTTCTGCTAGCCAAACATCCAGTCGTCTAATTCAAACCTGCTATCGAGCAATTCAAATTTCCAATCTCGCAATTCAAAATAGTCAGTTTCGCGAGTAAAAATGCTATCCTTCTATTCCAATATACAATTCTTCACCGCAAATCTACAATTCGTCAATTCAAATACACTATACCATAGTTCAAACAAGCTTTTGTCGACAGAAACATGCAATCCTTCGTTTTGAAACTACCGTTCTGCAATTCAAACACTCTACTCTTCAATTCAAACCGACAATTCTTCTATTCCAACGCGTAATCTTTCAAGTCAGACCTGCTTTTCGACTATGGAGACATCCGGTCGTTTAATTTGATAACCCTGTTCATCACTTCAAATACTCCAACTCGTTTTCCAAACATTCAATTATTCAATGCGAACGTGACATTTGACACTCGTCATTTCAAACACGCAATCCTTCAATTCAAACACTCAAACTTTCATCGCAAACACGCTGTCCTTCGTCGTCGCCTGGAACCTAGCCCGGCCACGCATGCGTAATAGGAAGACAAATTCGCGGCAGAAGCTGAGCTGAAGGCGGGAATCGGCGCGAAGGTAACTTGTACTTTTTGCACACGGCTTCTATTCTGTGCTCTAGAATTAGCTCTGTATCATCTTGATTTCTTTTCTCAGCTATGTCTGTCGCAAAATGCAAGGAATTACTGGACGAAGTAGCCAAATTATGTGCTCAAACTTCTCGTCAAGTTTACTACTCCTCAAACGCCGGCTGTCATGAACAGAAATACACCTACTCCTCAAACGCCGGCTGTCACGAACAGAAATACACCTTCTGTTTCATCTGCCACTGACTCGTCAACTTCTGTTGCACTTGGATTCCAAGAACACCGTAGATTATTCGGGTTTAACCCTACGGCCTGTCAGACGACAAGCAAAAGACGAAAAAGGAAGAATGGTGGAACGTCGAAAAAGGTGAAACGACCCACATGGACCAGGACTTTCATGTGCCTGGGGAATACAAGGGAAGAAAGAATGCCAACCCCCAAAGAGTACCGAGAGCTCAAAGCTGCTGATCTGGGTGAAAAAAGATTAACATTCTTCGCTGACAGATAATAAATTGAAAGACGCCTTCCCCAAACTGGAGACAGCAGGAGGCTATACACTGCTGTGCGGGAGTCACACTCAACAGCTTGAAGTTATCAATCCTCCTTACAATATACCGAGACTTAAAGAACATTTTGTCGGTCAGGGAAAGCTGTTCATTAAACCCCTGCAAAAGGATCTGGACATTATCCCGACTGGCACCTCTTGGGAGGATGAAGAGGTGAGATGATTTAAAAGCAGGAATGTATAACCTGCATTTCCTTGCTTTTTATTTAAGCCTAATAATAATAATAATAATAATAATAATGTTAATAATAATAATGATAATAATATGATAATAATACAGTATACACCTGTCAGATACAGAAACCCAAGTAGTGTGTTTTGAAATACCTACTTTTTTCTAAAATCATAATACATGTATTATTTTGACAGATCTTATTCAATGTATATGTGGCTTTGGCTCCTTTGAATGTTTAATTTTTTATTTACTGGGTAATTTAATTTATTACAATTTAATGGTAAAGATAGCATGGAAAATACAATCAATATTTGACTATAATGGACACTGATAAAGAAAAAAAGGGGGGGGGAGTTCTAAAACAGCTTAACTGAATTGAATTTCTCTTGAAATTAAGTAATCTCCTACTCCCTTTTTTAAAACCGGAGATGCTAGAAGCTGTGAAAGATTTCCACGTCTGTAAAACAAAATGGCACTGAAAAATTTATTTCTGAAATAAACATGATGTTTCGGCCAACTATATGCATAGTATACACAGGACCACTACACATCTATGCTGAACTTAAAATATTACACATCAAATTTTAATAATAATATTGTACATGATACATGCCATACCACTGAGTTTTTACTTCTTTATGCCCACATATAAACCCATTGCATACAGTGTTATCTACATGTTTTTTTTAAATAAGTGGAGCTGTTATTATCTATGACCAATACACGTGTGTGTGTGTGTGTGTGTGTGTGTGTGTGTGTGTGTGTTTCAGGAAGATGACCTGGTAGAAGTTTGTATGAAATGCAACAAGTTGTTTTACTTGTCAGAATTAGCTGGCCATGTGGAGAACTGCAGGTGAATCAAGCACTATTGAAAAAAGTTACTCGTTCTTTATGCAATAATTATTGTCAATCACTGGCCATTCATTATGACCATGCATGCATTTTTAAAGCTTAACATTTTTATAGAAAACCAAAGCTTTCATTTGCCTTATTTTCATTACATCACACACTTCTTTTAGATACATTGAAAATAAATTAATGTACATGTAAAGACAAGACTTTAATCAGCAAGCTCAATGGAAATTGGAACCGTGACTTTGTCTGTGATAACTGAACTATTGAGCACAAGTTGCAGACATAAACAATATAATATCTTGCTTAATTAAGGGTGTTGTTGTGAATGTCTTTTGTTAATTGTTTTATTCATCTTTAAAAAATGCAGACTTTGCCAAAGATCTGTTCCACCAGCTTTTATACTCTCCAGGGAAGGTTGTACTCTCCAAAATGTTTGTTTTGGGGTGTGTGGCCCAAACCTTGAAACTGGCCTTACCCTATCCCAGACAGTAATATGAGTTAAAAAATGTGAAAAAATGAGGAAGGGCTTATTTGCTTTTAATACATTATTTTATCTTAGCAAAGAACATGGCAAAAATTCACCAGAGGAAGATTCCAATATGTATGTTGAAACTCCAAGCAGTCCACAGTTATTGGTTCCTGGTATACTGCGTACTGAATGCCTGATGTGTCCCACTGATGCAAATGTAAATGTCTCTCAAAGTTCTGAAAGTACATCCATTACTCCGCCGGCCATAGTGAACAGTTCACTTACATGTAATGATGACCAAGCAGGAGATGAGGAATTGGAAAGAGACTCAGTAACACATGAACCTACATGTAGCATATCAAATAACATTGAACGCTTTCACGCCTCCCAAATAAATAACTGTTGTATCTGTTTTTGATGTATACACTGTACAGCTACTGTCGGCTATAATGGAGAAGATGATTTATGTTCTATTCTAGCATTAACCTTTGTACTAAAGCAACTGTTTTTAAGTATAAGTCAATCCCATAACTGTCACTTTCTTGAAGTGGATTAATTTCCGCAGCAAGCAACTGTGTCTTGTGTTGATCCATTGTAAGAGTGGGTGGTACTTCAACAACCTCTCCATCAGACTGCAGTGGCCCATCGTGTTCTTCATTAGGTAAAGGTCCTCTCCAATCTATACCATACCCCTGAAAATTTTCCTGTTGACAGAATTCAATTTTTCAGTGGGGGACATTTCAACTGAAAATCAATAGTAGAGTAGTGGCTTACCCCAAACATTTCTTCCGACACAGTAGTGCACGATGCTGCACTCTGCTGCATCCCCAAATCCAAAGCTGTCTAGGGGTTCTATTGTGGGCGGATGAAAGGCCGTGATTGATCCATCCGTTCACAAAATCATCCAGCTGCGCATTAACACGGGGGAAAAATATGTAATGCAGGGAAAACGTGTACTTCATCACTCACATCCAAGACTCTGTTCTCTTCCATATGGCAGAAAAGTTGGTAAAAGGTTGCGGTCTTTTGAAAATAAAGATCCCGCCATAGTCGCTCAATTCGCTGGTTGTGAACGCTTTTTCCAGCGATCATGCTACCCCTTCCGGGACCACGCCTGGGATGGGTCAACATAAATAGGGAGACGTCCACGTTCTCCCCACCCTTGTCCGAACGTACTCGTGACGGCAATCCATATTGGCGAACTGCTTCAAGGAAGTGACACAGAACAGTTGAGGCAAAGTTGTTAGCGGAACAGCGAAGAAATACTGGAATGCGCGAATATCCGTCGATTCCGCCATGAATCACCATTCTCCATCTATAAGACAAATAGTTTTCGAGAAATTAGCATTGACTCGACTTTTTTTGCCCCCAATCTATGGCTTATCTAAACCGTTCCCCGTAGTAATTAGTTAATAATATAAAACACTCATGAAAAACATAAACATTGTCAGGCATACATGGATATAATACTGGGTTACATCTTGGACCAAACGGTTTCCAGTCGTTGCACGAATATGGAGCTGAATGTATGTCCGCTATAACGCTGAGCAGCAGCAAAACATGCCAGGTAGGAGAGGTCACCTGATTACAATTGTGATGTGTCTATTGATTTCATACCTTATCAGCTTGTGGTTACCGTCAATGTGCCACAGTGCATTTGGGCCACTGACTGAGTAAGCTCGTCGTTGTGCAGTGGTCATCCACCGAGTAACGGTTCCCTCTGGATCTTCTTTTTGCATCGTTTGACGCACCCTAAGCTGAGATACCCGATATCCTCTTGCACGAAGGTGACCTAATATCATCCTGTAACCACTTCTAGGATTCTCTTTCTTGATGTCCCGAATAAGTTCACAGAGATTCTCATCAGTTATGTCTGAAAATGGTCTGGATGTGTCAATACTGTACTCGATCTTACGGCGCCTGACCGTGCTTAGGGACACCCCGAGTAGTGTACCCATTTCCACTGCGTTAAACCCGTTTGCAATAAGGTATTCCAATTGTTCCTGGGAAATAACGAACTTTGGCCTTCCACAATTTCCACTGTAGTATTTACTCAAACGAACGTTCGACCACTTTTCTTTTTCTGAATCTTGAGCACGAATAATGGTGGAAACTTCTCGTAGTTTAGGAATAATTTCGTTGAAAACGTTGTCGCAACCCATAGGAGACAAGCGAACTGCATGTTCATAGAGCATTTCCGACTGATAACGTAAATAGTCCAGTGTTTCTGATGTTAAATTTCCCGCTTGTGCAAGTCTTGTCAACTCATTTTTCAACGATACAGTTCGAGAAGGTGCTCTGTAACTGTTGCAGCCATTTTCACCATAGGAACGATCATAGGAACTCATTGAAATTCCCGCCTTTTTCTCGCCTTTCTTCCTACTACGCATACGTGGCCGGGCTAGGTTCCAGGCGACGACGAAGGACAGCGTGTTTTGCGATGGAAGTTTGAGTGTTTGAATTGAAGGATTGCGTGTTTGAAATGACGAGTGTCAAATGTCACGTTCGCATTGAATAATTAGGGACTTTAAGCATCGACAACGGGAACGGCAACGGCGACGTGAGACTGTGAGGGAAAACCCAAATGTCGCATTGCGCATGTCTGGCGCGAAATATTTTGACGTTCTGCTTCGGGGCCCGACGTGAGAAAGCTTAGTTTGGCGTTGAGTGAAAACGTGAGTAGCATTTCACATATTTTAGCTCTATTTTTGCCCCCAAATTGATAATTTTAATATGGATTGATACCTTAAGATACCAAGGAATAGAATCATTGAGTTGTTGCTTGATTTTTTTCCCCAAACTATAAGCTTAAAAACTTTCATCAGTCGGCTGTTTCAAAACAAAAAGCTAGCGCCGATGCCTCCGAAATTAGAAATGATTTGCGAGACTCACACTGTTTATCGACAGTTCTCTCTAACATTACTTTTTCGCATTCGAAATAAGACATACTAGAGCTGTTAATTTACACTAAACCTGGCCGAGAAAAATAACTAGTGATCAGTGTTGCTCAAAACTAACGTCCAAAATTCTCTATCATATCGTAGTTTTCAGTTCAAATTCCTAGATGTAAAGATATGGAAATTGACATGCATGCTCCTTCTGCTAAAGCGTTTCTCGCAAATCCCGGCCTTCGCTGCAGAACATTTCAATTGAGTTCATGTTAATCTAGTCGCTACTTCTAGGTAATATATTGGTGATTTTTATTTTGTTTTATTTTATTACATTACCTCGGCTAAAAATGTGATATCTAATCTCCGATAAACACTTGTCGTTTTCCAGCACTGATTTGTTGACGTATTCAGTTTGTACAACAGTAAAAAATCTACATCGGTCATATCATCATTAAAATGGCTGAACGCGAAGGAATATCTCGAGAGAAGTTGGCGTCTTCGGCGGCTGCTTAACTGCTTTCAAGTTCACTCCACAACCGCGTCCTCTCCCCAGTATTTTCTCGGTTTTTCCGTCGCCGTTGCCGTTCTCGTCGTCGATGCTTAAAGTCCCTATTGAATGTTTGGAAAACGAGTTGGAGTATTTGAAGTGATGAACAGGGTTATCAAATTAAACGACCGGATGTCTCCATAGTCGAAAAGCAGGTCTGCCTTGAAAGATTACGCGTTGGAATAGAAGAATTGTCGGTTTGAATTGAAGAGTAGAGTGTTTGAATTGCAGAACGGTAGTTTCAAAACGAAGGATTGCATGTTTCTGTCGACAAAAGCTTGTTTGAACTATGGTATAGTGTATTTGAATTGACGAATTGTAGATTTGCGGTGAAGAATTGTATATTGGAATAGAAGGATAGCATTTTTACTCGCGAAACTGACTATTTTGAATTGCGAGATTGGAAATTTGAATTGCTCGATAGCAGGTTTGAATTAGACGACTGGATGTTTGGCTAGCAGAAAACCATTTTTGAAACGAAGGACTGCACGTTTGAGTAGAAAAAGAGCATAACTGAATTGAAGAAATGTTGCTTTGAATTGAAACCATGCATGTTTCAGACACCAAATAGCGTATCTGAATTATTAAACAAGAAGTTTAATTTACGAATTGGAAATCGAAATAGAAGGATACCATATTTGAATTGAAGAGCCCTAGGTTTTAATTACAGGATCGAATATTTGAATAGAAAAATAGCATGTTTGAAACGAGGTTTTGAATTTTGACACTAAAAACGCGCCATACTAAATCCTGGTCCAAATATCTTTCAATATCATCGAGTTAGAAAAGTTACATGGTCAGTTTTGAAATTGCATGGTCGAGTTCTGGAGAACCATGGTTGAGTTGCATTTTGAAAGTTTGAGTTCTCGCTAGCGAGAATATAAAAACTCGCTAGCGAGAACTCAAACTCGCTAGCGAGTTTTTAAATTCTCGCTAGCGAGTTTTTAATTTCTTGCTAGCGAGTTTTCAATTTCTCGCTAGCGAGATTTTAAATTCTCGCTAGCGAGTTTTCAATTTCTCGCTAGCGAGTTTTTCAATTTCTCGCTAGCGAGTTTTCAATTTCTAGCTAGCGAGATTTTTTCAATCGTGTGCAAGCGCAATATGCGGACGGATGTTGTAGACGGTGGCGGAAGCTTTAGACCATAGATGGAAGTTGTTGGCCGCGAATGGAAGCCGTAAATTTCGCAATTTTGAACTGTTGTTTTCTTTGAGGGCTCGAACTGGCGGGGTTCAAGTGTACCCATATTTCATTGACCCAAAGAACATGATGCAAACAAGACGCTCTGTGAGCGTTTATAACTCGGTACACTTTGGACACCTTGTGAAGTGCAGAAGTCGAACGCACGCTTTCTGATTCTCGGAAACAATCCGTTTGAAAAATGAAAATGGTTT
>JAEMWC010000600.1:292500-302500 GCA_016490735.1 Pachyseris speciosa
CTAGGTTAGCAGCAACGAACGGTGACGGTCGTCTCGCAGAAAGAGATGAGAGGGCTAAAGCACCGAAACGTCCAGCGTTTGTGGATGGTAAAGATGATTTGGACGCATACTTGCAAAGGTTTGAGAGATTTACAGATACAGCCAAGTGGCATAAAACTGGCTGGGCATCGAAGCTCAGTGCTCTGTTGTCTGGGCGAGCACTCGAAGTGTACTCACGTCTATCAGAAGAAGCAGCTGGAGATTATGACAGAGTAGAGATTGCGTTGATGAAGAGATATGATCTCACCGAAGACGGCTATCGTCGTAAGTCCATAGCATCTAAACCAGAAGTTGATGAAAGTCCTGATCAGTTTATTGTGCGACTGGACAGATACCTGCTACGGTGGCTAGAGCTTTCAGATACTGAGCAAACCTTTGACGGTCTAAAGGACTTAATCGTGAAAGAACAGTTTATTGACTCCTGCCCTAAAGATTTGGCCAATCACCTACGAGAAAGGGCACCTGAAACCCTAGTACAGATTGTGAAGATCGCCGACCAGTACTTGGAGGCTCATGGTAAGCATTTGTTCAGCCCAGTGAGCGGAAAGCCGACAGTACAGCCTGAGAAGGGGCGAAGCCAAGAACACACAGTCTAATCCAACACCTCTCCAGTGCTTTAAGTGCAACACCCGTGGTCATAAAGCTGTCAACTGCCCAATTATAACAAAAAAGTGTTTTCTGTGTGGCAAGCAGGGACAAGAAGCTAGAAACTGTCGATCAGGTGGACGAAGGTTGGGAGGACACAGTAAGAATGGTAACCCTGTGCAACGTGGTCAAGTGAGTGCCAGTTCTCTAGTTCAGCCGCCCGAGGTTAAACCTACAGCAGAAGAAGTTAAGTCCTGTGTTAAAGATGGTAAGCTGCTGTTAGCCTGTGGTAAGAAGATCCCATTGTTGAGTAGTGCCTGTGTTGAACCTTTGTCTGGAGTGAGAAGTAAAATGCCTGTCGTGAAAGGTAGAGTCGGAGAGAAGCCGTTGATATCCTGAGAGACACTGGCTGTAGTGGAATGATGGTAAAGAAGGATCTTGTGTCTGAGGATCAATTCACTGGCGACTTTAATGTTATGCTACTCATCGATAACACAGCAAGGAAAGTGCCCATTGCAAGGATTGATATTGATACACCTTATCTCAGGTGCACCCTACTTACACAATCTAAATGGCTTACACCCGTACATTCTAAATTTAGATCACTGGGTTCAAGCCATCTCAACTGATCATCTAAGTCTTCCCAGTAGCCCGTTAAATATGCATAAACATTTCGACCAATCAAATCACTTAACTGTTCGGTAAACAAGCCGCAAAAATGGCGTCTATGGCCTACAGTGTACTTGTTGTGCATTGATCTGGCTATAAGCGTTCGGTTTTTAGACGTCCTTTTCTCCTGATTATTTGCGTGCTCGCCAAAAACGGCTGATCGCAAGTTACCTCAGGCTTAAATCACCCACGAAATGCGTCGGTTAAAGCCCGTTCCCTTGAATGTGAAGAATATTGGGCGCGATGGAAAGAAGACCGGGTCGGTACAAAACGTGGACCCCCCTTGTGGACCCCCATCTGGACCCCTTCTGGACCCCCTTCTGGACCCCCTTCTGGACCCCTCGATTTTTCTGTTGAAAAATAATAAAATGATATTTAACAGTCTTCGCTTTGGATTTCAACTTCGGCCGGTTCGTTGATAGTTACAGACAGTATTACAGTAATCGCGAACATTACCACAGCCAGTTGCCATTTTCATCCCGAGAAAGACTTGCTTTGAATTTCGCTGAATTTGCGTTGCTGACTTTTGTTGTTGTTACCAAATACTTTAGAATTTTCTCGCAAAGGTTAGATATTAAACGTTAAATACGCAAATTACTGTTCGGCTTTCAACTGGGTTTCGGAGAATGTGAACCGAGCTCAAAAACTATCTTTTTTTTCTGTTTGGATTAGAATAAGCACTGCTAGTTAATGTTATTACTGCAGCAAAAAGGTGAGCAATGTTTTCTTCCACGCTGGCAAAATATAGTTGAAAGCTTGCTCTGAAAATCCGCTGAATGATGATGGAATGAAATATGATCACTCTGGTTGCCTAGCACGTGACATAAATCTGCCAGCGATAATAATTTTCACATTCTCCGAAAGCCAGTTGAAAGCTGAACAGTAATTTGCATATTTAACGTTTATCTAATGCATATGTCATCAGCTTCCCCGTGGGGTCGACCCCCGGGCTAACCAGGGGGATTGTAAAATCAGTCAAGCAAACTTGAGGAATTTCCCCGGGGGTCGGGGAATCTCTCAAGACAAAGTTGTCTCTCAGCGGAAAATCCCCGTGACATCCTTTTCAAAGTTGTGAATTCCCCCACCCACGAATCGTTGATCGTAAAAAAATGCCAAGATTTCCCCCTACCCTCGGGCAAAGAATCCCATCCATCTCCTTGTATTCCCCACATATCTCCCTGGTAGGCCCGGGAGTCGACCCCACGGGGAATCCGATGACATGTGCATAATCTTTGCGACAAAATTCTAAAGTATTTGGTAACAACAACAAAAGTCAGCAACGCAAATTCAGCTAAATTCAAAGCAAGGCTTTCGGGATGAAAATGGCAACTGGCTGTGGTAATGTTCGCGATTAATGTAATACTGTCTGTATAAACTATCAACGAACCGGCCGAAGTTGAAATCCAAAGCGAAGACTGTTAAATATCATTTTATTATTTTTCAACAGAAAAATCGAGGGGTCCAGAAGGGGGTCCAGAAGGGGGTCCAGAAGGGGTCCAAATGGGGGTCCAGAAAAGGGGTCCACGTTTTGTACCGACCCAAGAAGACCACCGTTTCCATTCCACTGAAAGTTGATTTTGGGAGGCAGCCTGAAAAGAGTACGCAGGAAAATACATGTAACAAGGGGATCGACAGTCCAGAAGAACAAGATGTCCCTCTTCATGATCTCGAGAACCAGCCGTCCACATCTCAACAGCAAAATCGTGTTTTGAGTACTTCTGGTAACTGGGAAAAGGTACGGGAAAAATTGCTGAAATTCGTATATTTCAGAACAGCAACTCCCAGACAATTTAATCTGTGTAAACTGCGAAGAAGGTATCGCTACAACACGATGTGAATACTGTGGCCCTCACCAGTACTTTTGTGTTGGATGTGCACGAGCTTTACATGGCAGTCGAAACAAGTTTTATGTTCTTGGGCAGTGGAAGGTCAGTATGAAAGTTATGAATGTTTTCTGGCCGGTTGCATTTAAGTTAATTCTAGCTACTTTTTAGTGTAACATATCTAGTTAAACTGCATTTTTATCTGTCTCTTGCTGTCTTGATAATAGGATGGCGTGTTTGTCCCTTTGTATTCAGACGAGGCAACTGTTGGCTAATTGGCCACACGTGCAAAACCTCAACAGTGAAGCTGTTCCGACTTCTGGATGCCTCAGGTCAGTTCATAATTTCATTAGAAGCTATCAGTATTAATGTTAACTGTTCCTTTTCATATTTCCCTGCTACTTACGTGAAATGTGTTAACTATAATGAAATGATTTTAGGCATACATATGCAAATGTTAATTAATCTGATTCTCAACATGTCAGGGGCACCCACCACCCACTATTAAATAACAATTGGTAGCTGCAAATTTAACAGATAAGCAATTGTTTAATACGTTCTTGCACGGAGAGTGTATTACCAGCTGGAGAATCAGACATAGTTGGATGCTACTCTGGTCAACCAGCCTGTCAGCAGTATTACATGAATTCATTTGGATACAATAATAATGATGACGTTGATGATGTTGATGATGATGACGACAACAACTTGCTATGGCTGTTGCAAAAATTAATTACCATGCAGATCTTATTTGTCAGCCATTCTCAGTTTACTGAACATGACTAGTACGATATATTAATAAACTGTATTAGGCTGTTAGTAATGTTTTTTTTTTTATCTTATTATTTTGTTTACTACTTCTTGAGTTGTTCATTTCTTTTTCTACTCCTTGACATGTCATGAATGCCAGGAAATCATCACCTGAAATATGTGCAAGTGTGTGATTGTGAGCCAGTTGCTGTCAGTCACTCTTGAAATGCCAGTTCTGGCCGGGGTCACCAGCAAATCCCACCACAGGATTTAGCTTCAAACTGATGGAGTTTGTTGAGAAGGTCTTTCTGCATTGTCAAGTGTCCCTGCTAAACATCTCGGAAGTGATCGCAGAACTTAATCCTCAACTACAACCAACACACGTAGGTTTGCATGAAGAAATGACCAGATACATGTATTTTTTGATTCACTGATTCTGATTGAATTGTATATATGTTTTTCAGGTTAGCTCAATTTACAGTATTCTTAATTCAGAATGCTTTGAAGAATTCAGGTATGTGTGCATGGTTGAGAGTGTCAGACCTGCTATGTAGTGTACAATATCTCGTAACATTCCCAGCTAGAGGCATGTTACTCTCATACAGTGTTCAGGCACAGCCTAACATCTATTAATGTGATACAAAGATACCTGTATGTTGACCATTTGTCTTAAGGTCAAGATTTCATTTGCATTAATTTATGAAAGACATTTCTTGCCATACAGGTGCATAATTTACTGACTCGTGAGAAAGTCCTAATTGACATTTTGTTTGTTTATTTTTTTTTACATGCAGGTATTTCATGTATCAATACAGACATTGTACAAAGTACAACGGAAACTTATACAATTGAGCTTGGTGCCCCTTATGTCCTAGGGTAACTGTACATTGTAATTTTGTTCTGAATAATAGCCTGCAAGAATTTCACAATCTTATCGAATCACTTATTTTGAAGCACACAAGGTGCACTCTTCTATTAGTTGTACTGTAATATGTTTTTTTTATTTCGAACAGGATGATGGTGTTCTCATTGAAAGCATGGATGGGTGCTTTGGACTGTGTAGAAAAAAGGAAAAAGGGAATAATTTAGGAACACCCAAACATGGAACTCTCCTATTTGCAGATCAGGATGATGTTGACAACTTTGTCAACAGTTATGGCAAAGCTGGAGCAGACATGGAGCAGGTAAAAGCATGTCTGTACTTAAGACATTGCTGCAGTGCTCTTACATGATGGCATAGAGGTTGATGTGACAGGTATGATTTTCCTTCTTGCCCTTTAACTTCAATTGTGTCATTTTTGTAATTTTTTTTCATAGAACTGCAGCAAGTTCCATGCTGGGGAAGTTCTCTCAGCTTTGAGATCAAAGGGAAAAAGCAAACTCTTTGATGAGAAAGGTGTGTTTGGGCGAGTATGCAGACACGACTTTCCTAAAGGATTCCATAACATAAAGCATGGTGAAAGGTAATGAGTATGTAGATATATTGTAAATATACTGTTGAGAGAGAGACATTTGTACTTGTTAATTATAATATTGTGCTCTTGTTAATTGTACATGTATTGTCTATCAGAGAGATACATGCAGGATGTAGAGCCATTATTATGAATTTGTCAAGCTGGCACTTGGTACTACTTTATATAGAATGCAAGTACATTGTATGATTCTTTACACTAGTATATATAACATCACCATTGTGTCACTTTGTTATCAATTAGTACAAAATGTATGTTTTAAGTCATTATTGGAAATATAGTCCATTAGTCTTAGATTATGTCGGTACTACTTCTTCAATATTTGTTTCATTCAACAGAATATCATACTCTGTTTATGAGCTTAAACGGGTTAGAAGTCTTAATGAGAGCACCAGAAGCAAAGTAATCATCATGTATGATATAGCTTGTCTATTAGCAAACCATTTGAGGGTGAGTTAAGCTTTTGACGATGGATGTGGAGAGCGTTAAATGAAAATCTGAAATAGTATTGATAAAATAATGTGGTATAATGTCAAAAGTGTTGCCTATTAAATTTGGGTTAAAATAAAAATAATTTATTGAAACATAGAATGGCATTATGTAAACAGTGGAATTGAAATGATAATGTAATCCTCTGGCTCACAGTTAGTTATTGCTTTTAATTAGTAAATTTAACGTCATTTTTGTAGTTTACACAATTCCATTCTCTATTTCATCATTTCCTTTCATGGTTACTGGCCTGCTTCCAATATGTATGTCTTCATAGCTAGTGGGTAGAGCATTGCAGTGCTAATGCAAATGTCATGGGCTCAAATCTCAATGGGGCCAGATTTTTTTCTTCTTTGTATTTGGTTATAAAATAAATTTATGTTATTGCTTAAATTGCTTGAATATCTGTAAGGATCACATGTTCATTTTGGAATAATTAATTTCATCACTACTTAATTTTTCATTGACATGATCATATGTATTAGTGTTCATCTCAGGAAAGCCTTTTGGAAGGTGTTGATGTTTCCATACCCATATCCCACTGTTATGGGCACAAGGCATCATGCCAGGTTAGTATACATATCAGTTTTACTTGAATGACCTTGTGACAATGTGTAGAAATATGTGGCAGTACCTCAACACTGGTTATACAGTTATAATAATAAACATCTCAATAACATGGTTTCTTACAGTCAAAACCACCAGTGCATGCCACCTACATGTAGTATTTGGGAGTAATTTTGATTTATGGAGAACAGAATGTATTATTCTTTCCAAACTTTCAATCAATCATCCAACCTTAGCCTGTGTGTGACTTCATGTGAAAAATTGATTGTTGACTGGTGTGTTTGTAACATGTTCACATGCATGCAACGGTTGGCACCATTTGAGTGTTTGTTCACTCTGTAAACATGCTGTGTCACTCAAAGCTCCATTTAGTTTCACAGTTGTCAATGACCTGAACTTAACAATTTAGTTTTCAAATTGAATATTATGGACAGTTCTGTTGCCGTGGAATTACCTTAAGCGGCCACTTGCCTTTTCTCCATGGGTGGCCACAACTGATTTTCACCGGCTCTCATAATTCTAAATTGATTTGGTAAAGTTAAACTGGTCATTATGATGAGCTTGGGTGCAGGTGTCTTTAAGGTGGAAGGGCACTGGACACAGGTGGCAGCAGTACAATGACTGTAGTCATGGCAACGTACCATACAAGCACCATTTGAAGCCATCAGGCACCATCATGCTGAATCAACTTCAGTGAACAGAAATACTTACTGGACCCATACATGTACATGCTCCTGATGAAAGAGTGGTCACCCCACATAAGCCTGTCAGCTTAGGGAATGGCTGCTGGCCAGAAAGCCTTGTCTTGAGGTTTACTTTGCCCAAATTAAAACTTTAGCCACAGAAAATGAAAATGAAACCTTTAAGTACATGAATTAGCTAACTATCCGAGGCAAGGTCTATACTTTACAAGTTATATAGATCTTCATTTTGATTGTCTGTAGATCCAGTACAGTCCAAGAAGGATCAAGGGAATTGGATTGACGGATGGTGAAGGGGTGGAAAGGTTATGGTCCTTTCTGCGCAGGTTTTCCTCTGTCACTAAAGAAATGAGTGCTCACAAAAGAACAGATGTTTTGACTGATGGGCTTCTTCACTATGGCCAACATTTGTTATTCAAATTTGGTAATGTTTAATTTTATTGCATACATAACTTTCACTATGGTAGCTTCTGTGGACTATGCTGAAAAGTAAAATCGATAACATCTAGTACTTTCTATCATAGTTTCAATGTTCCATTTTTTGAGAAGTGCATGTTTTAAGATGTAGGTCAAGGTTGATTAGTCTTATGGCACATATTGAACTCTGATTCCTGTTAATATTCGTAGGTGTTACTCTAAAAGCAAAGTTTGCAAGGGCACAAACTCTTCTTAAGGATGCCACTGCAAAGCTTGAGGAACTCACTGAAAAACTGCTAGGTATACAATTTATTTCATTTTTTAGTCATTGCATAAACAGCACAATGACCACATGCATTATTTATGATTATTGTAATTCATGTATTTGCCTGAACTAGGTTGTGATGTTGATGTGATACAAGAGTGGCAAAAGGAAGAAGTGGAAGCATTGAAACCAAAAGAACAAGGTTCCTCAGCATTTAGTCATAATCAAAAGGAAAAACATTTTTTTTTTGTCACTTATATAGTATTTATGTATTACAGGATTAATACTGCAGTGGGATGAGTCATATGTCAGCTTGCTTCTCCTGTCCAAAAAACGCAGGTATATAGTGTGTGGAAATACCACCTACATGTACAACTGTACTAAATTCAAGATTTACACGTATTGTAGCCATACTCCCCGGTGAAGGGAGTGCTCTGGACGTACAACGTCTTACATGTATACGAGGACGCTCAGCTCGAAGGGGTACCTCTTTCAGGCTTTAGGAATATGAAAGGGTAGGGATTTCATAAGTTGAGGTATATCAAGGGTAGGAAGATCTATCATTTAGGTATATAAAAGGGCCTTTCAATAAATATTTCAACGGACGCTCCTTCTGGTTGAGTGAATTAAAGCTACACAAAGAGGACTTTCTGTTTTAGTGATTTATTGAAGATTTGTCAGTAATTGCGGTTAAAAATTTAACTCTTACTATATATGAGGTGTATGAAGGGGGTACCACTTTTAAGAAAAAAGTATATGAAAAGTGTAGTGTTAGACTGAACATTATGTGTACGTACCTTCACCATTTATATTTTTTTCAGAAATGAATTGAGCTGTGTACAAAATGAAGATCAAGAGAAAATCAAAGACATTGAAAAGAAAATCAAACGGTAAGTGATATCTGCGAATACCTTCCTTGCAGCCAATTTACAGGAGAAAAAATACTTGAATAATTACGTTCTACAGACAGCGAATTTAGGTGTTAACGTTTTAAACAGGCAATAACTTACACTAACTTATATTTATTGTACACAGGAACGAGAAGGCCGTAGTAGCCATGGAAAAGAAGCATGACATCAGAGAAAGATGGTCCGATGTATCCCGTGTGTTTGTCACCGTTAAGTCACGCCACTACCAGAAGAGAAAGAGCGAACTCCTGTTGAAGTTACATTGCATGGCATCCGAAAGATGTTTCTTGATAGAACTGAAGCGGAAGTATGCTGGTAATGAACTGAAGAAACTGCTATGAAAAAATTAGGAACATGTACACTTTGTTGGCCATCTAATTATAATCCATAAAATTGCTACTACATTACCGTGTTAGTTATTGTCCACTTTTTACTTTTCAGATGGCCAAGCAATTGCCATAAAGCTCTCAAAGCAGATCGACAAAGTCGTGGAGTCTATCCACAAAACTTTGTCCGATGTAAAGGGGTATCTTGCTGATGATTTACCCCGCATTCTCTATGAAGATGCCATGGATCCTAGGAGCAGCATTTACTCTGCAATCCAAGAGGAAGGGGACACCGTGCCCGCCCTCATTAGAAGGCAAATGATTGATCTGTTTTGCTTACAGAACAGGTGTCAGGAAGAGCTTGACCTTTTAAAGGAGGAAATGAATCGCCTTGTTTCTTTTCTCCAAAACGAAATTAGGTTTATAGACGAATCAGTTGATGCACTTCTGCGTGACACTGATACCCCTTTCAATGCAGGATTGATAGCTTGCCTTAAAAGGAAACGGATGATTCATTGTAATCACGTTTCCTCGCTGCTGAGTTTATGGGGTAGGATTTGGGATTCCCCTAAACCTATTGATCACACTGCGCTAGTAAAAACCTATGCTAATCTGAGTGGTATAGACTATCTCCAAGAATGAGACATCAGACGAGCTAAGTGGGGAATCGATGATGGAGGAAGATGTGGGCGATGAGGTCTTTGTGTTGGAGCTGTCATCAGACAGTGAACTATCTGATTATGAATAAAATTCAAGTTGTTGTTCAGGGTGGGAGAAACTCGAATTTAACCATAGAAACTTACAATTAGAACATGGCACCACTAATACTGAATATTTGTGTTCAATTAACCCTTGGTGTCAGAGCAGGTGAAACCCCAATGACGTACAAAAATTAGCCTGACACGCTTTCAGTGAAGATGAGCGCAACCCCACCCGGCCAGTATCGCACAATACTGTAGTGTACCATTGTCAATCCGGATCATCCTTAT
>JAEMWC010000600.1:317500-335000 GCA_016490735.1 Pachyseris speciosa
AGCAAAAAAAGCGGCCCATTAGATGTTGCCCACTACAGGGATGTAGCTGGGTTGGATGATGCTTTGATTACCACCTACCGAAAGTACACAATGTTGCCAAAGATTCTGAAAAGTACTTATCACTAGTGCACAAAAGTGTTTAACAAAGACATTGCCTCTTTAAGAAGATAAAGCCTCTATCATTTTAACAATACAGCCTGTAAATGAATACTTTTATGATATATTACTATATAATATAAGTACGTTATATTACAAAAAATTACATCATTGTATATGTGGTTATTGACATGTTAGGGCCTTTTGAAATATTGTCAGTCATGCTCTCTACTTGTAATATACTTTATAATGGATAATACATTAATTTGTGGACATGCAACTTGGACCACTGAAAATTATCAACAAATCAACAACAACAACAAAACTTTTAAGCCAATCATCATCTATAGTTTGAAATTAGTAACAATTGATAGCTGTAATTTAGGATTCTCTGTTTGTCACCAAGCTATAAAATTGCCTTCCTGACAGGCACTTCATTAGAAAAAATGTATAAATTGTATGAAAGTTAATGTTTGAGAGAACTTTAAGAAGACTTGATAATGCTTTGATTTCCTGTTTGTTTGTTTTTTTTTGACATATGGGATACTACATATAATTTGAGTGAAATCACTGGCTTTAAGCATAGTCTCTATATGATGGTGAATTCAAGGATTTGATTGGATAATGAATTCACGAGTTTTGTGCTGTATTTTACATTGTAATGAAGGGACAGTTCATTTTTGTTTCAGGGCTCTTAGTTGTTATGTGATTGTCCACATGAAATAGTAGTATTGTTACATTTTAAATAATAGTGTTACTTCTTAAGGCAGGTAATATTCAGGGGCACCCAATGACAAGTTTCGGTAGATATCTGTTCGGTGGAGGGTAGTTCGCCTAAGGCTTTCGGCGTCGATTAAAGAGTGCACTCGGATTTTCGTAAGTAAAACGTGGCCTAAAAGATTCGTAATGTGGCAATCTTAACCCCTGAGCTTTTCGGAAAGGTCGTTATTGCTATTTTTGGCAGTAAAAAACGTCAGCTAGCATTTTCGGAAAGAAAAAAAGGTTCCCTAGAAAGTTCATTTCAGCTAGTATTTTCTCAAAGAAAGATTTTGTTCCCTAAAATTTTCGGGCAATTAAAATTTCAGCTAGGGAATCCGAACAGATCAAAGTTTTCTAGCTAACCAAAACATCACTTTAAACAGACTTCAAACACCATAACGTACTTAAAAATGCCTTTCTACAACTTTTGGCTGGTTTTAATGGCTCGTTGGGTGCCCCTGAATATTGCATTGTTAAATGCTTCAGGTATTTTAAAATGCTGGTCATCTGAAATTTCCATCCTCTGCAAGAAATACAATGGCCCATAGGGTCCTTTTTTGATCAAATTTGTCAATAGTAACAACATCTTGATGATTGTTAAGTAATTTGTAGTTGGATTGGCCTTGTTGGTCTAGCCAATACCCTTTTAGTTTGTAAGCAGAGGATGCTTTTACTAGTTTTGATGGATTCTGGATGGAGTAGAAAAGCCAAAATTCCTCATCTTCCAACTCAGCTAACACTGGAACAATAAGCCCTTGTGCTTTTGTGGAGTGCTGTATGTTAGAACAAACAGCTAGCCATGCATCATCTTCATAATAACAACTGCATTCATTTAAATTTAGTCTCTCTTCCTGGTCCAGTCTCAACTCCACAACCTCCACATCTTGTTCTTTAATCTTGTCCGATAGTGTAACTACCCTCTCTGCACACTCTCTGTCCACTATCCTGGACAGAAGTGTGACTATTGTTTCAGGGCAAGTTGCAGAGGGGGTAACATCCCTGCTGCTTTGCAAGTTTACATTTGTATTGATTACAAATTTTATTTCACTTTTTTTCTCCATTATGGCCTAGAGTTGTTTAGTGCCATAATGGAAAGGTTTTTTAAAGATAATACCATCTGGGAGGTTTTCTACTGTAAAACCCCCATGTAGATACGGCACCCTACTGCCTGGCTTCTTTATTGCTTCACCTAATGTGCAAGAGAGAAATTCATTAGTGTCGATGATGATGATGACGATGATGATGAAAGTGACAGACAATCATTGCAGTGAATTTCCAATTTGAGTAATTGGAAATTCACTGTCACGATCATTTGTCACTTTCATATACATCTGCTGTTCTCATATGAATTATTTCATAATTATATAGTACGTCAATAATAACAATTATAATAACAATAATAATAATAATTATCCCCACAGTTATTCCAACTATATTTGGATATCTAGGATGCATGAAGGGCAATCTTGAGAAAGCCCACCAATATTTAGGCAAGAGAGTGAATGCCATAGTGACACCATACGGAAGATGACAATCCTGGCCTTGGCATGCACACGTTAATTTATGTGGAGACTTTTAGCATGCTTAAGGCTTGGAGAACTGGCTGTTCTTTGCCCAACAGCTTTTTCCATTGCAGAGTTGACTCTCTTCAGCTTTGCACAGTGAGACACCATTGATAATAATAATGATGACGACAATGATGATAACAGTTAAATTTTTGATCAGATAATGAGCAAAGCTACATTCTAGGGCTTTCAAAAATGCATCAGTTAGTTGCATGCTACCATCTATACTATTTAATAGTGAATAATATGTATATGCTTAACTTACTGTATTTGGAATTGAATAACTGTTGTACATCTTTGTATGTGTATCTCTCATTGGTACAAGCTAAAGAAAGAGAGAGGTACAGGGTAGTCGCAGGTCTATTTTTTTAATGTATTCACCCTATTGACAATCATGAAGAATCTAACTTGTAAATTTGATAACACAATGTCTGAACAGGATGAGCTATATTATTAAGCCCTATTTTTTCAAAAACAAAATAAATAAAAAAGAGCTTTATTAAAGGAACATTTTCACTTGATGTACATGCATTGCTGATCACCAGTATTCAAACAAGACAATTTAATGAAAACCTACATGAAATTAATCTGTGGCATTTCAAGGACTTTTTGAGGCCATTACTGCTGAAGCGTGTGTAATGCAAGCTTTTCATTTACATTAATTCATAAGTAGGAGGATCATATTCTACTTTAGAATCATTTAATCATGCTTCTGCTTATACAATGAATGTCAAAAAAATCAATACAACTCTATATTGCTAATTCAAAGAAATGAATACAAACCAAAGTGGTCTCTGAATTGGATATTGATGTCAGGATTCAGGCATAAGAAAGAGTACCCTGCACTTGATCCAAAGTTGTACACTTGGCCTGAAGTGTCTTTAAAAATCAGAGAAGATTCACAACCCAAGTCCTCTAGAAACATGATCTAAAGAAGATGAAAAAGTAAAATGTAACTCAAAAGGGCATAATTATAAAGAGATTCATCTATCCTAAATTTACATATTTTGAATGTTTTGTAATTGAGCTTTGGCTGGAGATTATTTCACAAAGTAATTGAAACCCTTACCTCATTTAGAAGATTTTTCCTGTGAACATCTATCAACTTAGATTTCCGTGTCTCACTATAAGCTCCAAAACATCTGGGGATTTTAAACTTTGTGCACTATGTTTGAACTTGTCTTTTTCTGCAGATGCCATGTCATGCCATTTCTTGGCAGCTTCTTTGTTCTTTTGAACCAAAGACAACTTCTTGCACTCATCTAGTGAAAAATAATAATTAAAAGTGCCCATTTCCATTGAATATCAATTGAATTTGTGTGATATTACATTGCCATAATTTGCATGATTTTCAACTTCCTCAGCAATCAAAGACAATGGATCAACTAAAAATTAATATCAATCACTCAATCAATCCATAGCTTTATTATCGTGTCAAGACGTAGCAGAGGATAAACACCATGTACTAATAAGACTAGGTACAAAATTAAAAGCTATTAAAACTAAAATTAAGGGTCTATATATTTAGAACTGCAAAAAAATGAAGTAAAAGTTTAAATGAGAAAAAAGTTATAATCATACAAATTTAATAAGCAAATGAAAAAAAATGGTAAGTCAAATTGGATTAAATCTTTGTATTATACACTGCTTAACTTGCTCAACTGAGCCTCAAAAATCACTAAAAACTTTATTATCCATTCAACTTTTGATTTTTGATCATCAGTTTTCTTCCATAATAAATTGTTCACTGGATTTATTTGAGAGAAATAAGGTCGATTTTTCAAAAAAAGGTTAGTTTAACAAAACCACTGTTATAAACATCATCAATTAGGTTCTCACCTGACTTGAAAAACTCTGCACAGAACATGTTGTAGGAATGTGAGCCACGTGAACCAGTTGGGATCTTAATTGGCTTTGGAGCTGCTTGTGTTCCAGAACTAATTTTTGCCTTTTGTCTGGCATTTCCAATCCACTTCTATAAAATTAAATGTATCACACTGAAATGATATTTCAAAATGCCTTACGCTACAGTAGCAACCCTTCCCTTTCTGCTGTCTCTCGCCGGCCAGCCTTACAATATCCTGGTAACCGAGGGGATACTCCCAGAAAAATTGGGTGGGGGTGTGCAGCCCACTTCCCAAAAGCCTTACCCTATTTATGACCAAAATCTGCAATTTTCTCTACCTTACTTATGACCTGATCATCGGCTAACCGCCGACCGGTTAGCTCAGTGGTAGAGCACCGGACTAGCGTGCGGGAGGTCGCGGGTTCAAACCCCGGCCGGACCAACACTTAGGGTCTTTAATAATTGAGGAGAAAAGTGCTGCCTTTGTAATAGCATCTGCAAATGGTTAGACTTTCTAGTCTTCTCGGATAAGGACGATAAACCGTAGGTCCCGTCTCACAACACTTGCACCTTATAATCTGTGGGACGTTAAAGAACCCACACACTGTTCGATAAGAGTAGGGGACGTAGTTCCCGGTGTAGTGGTCTATCTCTACCTTTCGTCTGTCTTTGACATTCATGTGTGGGTTGGGTGGGTGGGTGAGATCAAATATGGACTGATAGCGGCAGCCAGAGGCGCCTTTACAGGCTGACGTCCGATCTCACCCTAGTGAAGCATTGTAAACTATCCCTGAAAAGCCCCGACGGGGAGAGGATAAGTAAGTAAGTAAGTATACCCTACTTATGGCCGTTGCGGCTGACACAGTTGCTCTAAACATAATTTATGAAGGGCTTTTCTTGATAGCCTTAATGACCTATTTCTGACCAAAATGGCTGAAAAACTGTACCCTTTGGCGCCGCACATACTTATATAGGCCATAAAAGGCAGTTTCCCAACCCCCCCCCCCCCCTACCCCCACCCCGGGGCTGGTGGTAAGCAGAAGCTCTGAGCTTGTAAACTTGTCAATTGAGGGTGATTAAATGGTGAACACACCGGGGTGTTGCAATACACAGAAGGCATATGTTCTTCTTTCACCGCCATACTCTTATCTCCATTCAGTATCTTGTACATGTATTGCAATTATATGCAATAAAGTAAGCTAAGAAAACTATTGCCACATCGCCTCATTATGTGAATAGTAAAATTGTACATTTGGCTTCGCTGACCTAGGTATTCGATCGATTATGAATCAATGCTTTTTTTTAAAAAAAGAAAAAACTCGTTGATGCAGTACACCGAGTACTGCATAATATTTAAGCTTATGCAGAACAATGACGAACGAAGCACACAACAATGATCAGGCTATTATTATTCAATGAAATGCAAATAAGCTTAAAAGTGGCGGGGTATTCCGCATACATGAAGGGAATGGTAGTGTATCAATCTAACTAAAAAATCAGGGGCACCCTACGAGCCAAATCAACCAAAAGCTGTAGAAAGGCATTTTTAAGCACCTTATGGTGTTTGAAGTCTCTTTAAAGTGATGTTTCCATAAGCTAGAAGAAGTTGATCTGTTCGGATTCCCTAGCTGAAGTTTTATTTGTCCGAAAAAGCTAGGGAACAAAATCTTCCTTTGAGAAAATGCAAGCTGAAATCAACTTTCCACGAACTTTCTAGGAAACTATTTTCTTTCCGAAACTGCTAGCTGACGTTTTTGACCGTCAAAAACAGCAATTACGACCTTTCCGAAAACCTCAGGGGCTATGATTTCCCAACTGCGAATCTTTTAGGCCACGTTTTAGTTCCGAAAATCCGAGTGCACCCTTTAATCGACGCCGAAAACCCAAGGCGAATTACCCTCCACCGAACAGATATCTACCGAAACTTGTCGTTGGGTGCCCCTGAAAAATACCTTACCTTAACTTGATCAACGGTTAGCCCAGTTTCTTCGGCTGTCATTCCAATTCTATCAATATTATCCGAACCGCATGTTTTCATGCCTCCGTCATAATATTCCTGCAGCTTTGACCTTTGTGTGTCGCTGATTTTATTGTATGTTCGTTTGCGAGCTCTGCTTGTATCCTTGTCGGCCATAGTAGTATAGCAAAGAAGTGCCAATAGTACACGGCAAACTGATAATAGCTGAACGTTCAAACCCAGAAAAGCAGACACATCCTCACTTTCACCTCCGCTTGATCAGTAAAGTGATTTGATTGGTCGAAATGTTTATGCATATTTAACGGGCTACTGGGAAGACTTAGATGATCAGTTGAGATGGCTTGAACCCAGTGATCTAAATTTAGAATGTACGGGTGTAAGCCATTTAGATTGTGTAAGTAGGGTGTCTCAAGGGCCAAGTGGAAGCGCAGTGTCTTCCTGATGCTGTTTATGATCTAATTTTTGGCAATGTACCAGGCGCTAGAGCTGCTGACGACCCAAACCCAAGCTGGCAAGATCATCAGTGCAAGAAGCGTGTGCTGTAACCACGAGAAGTCAAGCTAAGAAGGCCGGAGAACGTATCCCGTTGAAGGTACCGAGCACTAAAGAAAGCCCTGTTGTAGATAGAGAAAAGCTCAAACAAATGCAACGTGCCGATGAGAGTTTACAGAAATATTGGAAGCGAGATGATGTAGTTGTGAGAGGCCAGGCTGAGAATTCATTTGAAGTGAAAGGTGGAGTTCTGTACCGTGTTTACAAGCATCCTTATGTGAACGGTGGTAAGCCTCTGAGGCAAGTCATGGTTCCTACGCAGTTAAGAAATCGAATAATGGAACTAGCTCACGGATCGATCGTGGGAGGTCACATGGGAATAAACTTGAAAACAGCTGATAATATTCAAAGCGCACTCTATTGGCCAGGTATTCAAGGGGACGTGGCTCGTTATTGCAAGTCCTGCGATGTATGTCAGAAGACAGTTAACAAGGGTTCCGTACCGAAGGTTCCCCTGGGGAAGATGCCATTAATTGACAAGCCGTTCAAGAGAGTAGCAATCGATCTGGTTGGACCTATTGGTCCCCCTAAGTGAAGTATATATATATATATATATATATATATATATATATATATATATATATATATATATATATATATATATATATTGACATTAGTAGATTTTGCAACCCGTTATCCTGAAGCTGTCCCGCTCAAGAACATTGATACTGAGACTGTAGCAGAAGCGTTGGTCGATATCTTTCGTCGCTTGGGAGTGCCTGAAGAGATCTTGAGTGACCTCGGTACGCAGTTTGTGTCTGACTGTATGAAGGAAGTGACGCGACTACTGAGCATTAAACAACTCACTACGACTCCTTATCATCCTATGTGTAATGGTCTGACAGAAAAGTTTAATGGAACTATGAAGAGCATGCTAAAGAGATTGTGCAGCGAGCAGCCGAGACAGTGGCACCGCTATATCAACCCGTTATTGTTTGCATATCGTCAAGTTCCTCAGGAGTCTACTGGTTTTTCGCCGTTTGAGTTACTGTATGGAAGAGCTGTCAGAGGGCCAATGTTCATTCTTAAAGAGCTCTGGACGAAAGAGCTGGAGGAACCTGAAGTGAAGAACAGCTACCAGTGTGTGTTTGAGCTACGCGAGAAACGGAAAGATACCCTCAAGCTTGCGCACACCGAGCTTCAGAAAGCCCAACTTAAAGTCAAGCATTACTACGATCGCAAGACTAAAGTCAGGAAGTTTGTACCAGGAGATAAAGTGTACCGACCGACCATAACAAGCTTCTAATGCAGTGGAAAGGTTCATTTGAGGTTAGTGCTGTAGTGGGTCTCAACGATTATAAAGTGCGTGTCAAAGGAAAGGAGAGAGTTTACCATGCCAACCTACTGAAAAAGTATTTTGAGCGAGAGAATCCTCTACCCGTAGGAGCAGCTGCTGTTGAAATGAACATTGACATTAGTAAGAACGACGAGGTTAAAGGTGAAGTAGAAGAAGTTGATCCCGTAGATGATGTTGACTTTCTGGAAATTGGTGGTTATGTCGCTAAAGAGTCAGTCAAAGATGTGGCCACTGGAGATAACCTTACTGAAGAGCAAAGAGCAGAGTTCATGGACTTAGCAACACAGTTTCAAAGCTTGTTCACAGAAGCTCCAGGTACAACAAGTTTGGCTCAGCATCATATTAAACTTACATCCGATCAACCAGTTAGATCAAGACCTTATCCCGTACCGTATAGCCTGAGAGAATCGCTGGAGAAGGATATTACAGACATGATGAAGATCGGAGTTATAAGAGAATCAAGTTCGCCTAACGCTTCGCCTGTCGTGGTTGTTAAGAAAAAAGATAACACAAATCGGATATGCGTGGACTATAGGAAGTTAAACAAGTTAACCGTGTTTGATCCTGAACCCATGCCGACTGCCGAGCATTTGTTCCAGAAGTTGAGGGGTGATAAGTATTTTACGAGAATTGATTTGAGCAAGGGCTACTTTCTATACCTGAGGAGGACATACCGAAGACTGCTTTTGTGACGCCTGACGGATCTTACGAATTCCTGAAGATGCCGTTTGGTATGATCAACTCAGCAGCGACCTTAAAGAGAGCTATGAAGAAGTTATTGCATGGAGTGGACAACGTTGAATTTTACTGGGATGACATTTTGAGTACGTGGGAAGAACACATCAAGGTGATTCGAGAGTTGTTTACAAGATTATTAGCAGCTGGAATGACCATAAGACCGACCAAATGTGTTTTTGGAGCTGTTGATTTCCACGGTCACCGTTTAGAGGAAGGGTTAATTGGTCTTCATGAAGGCAACGTGTCGAAGATTAGAGATGCTCCAAGACCAACTACCAAAAAGCAGATAAGATCGTTCATGGGTTCGGCCGGATACTACAGAGATTTTATCCCTAATTTCGCAGCTTTAGCTGCCCCGCTGTCGGACCTCGGGTGTCTGGAAAACTCAGACCTAGAAAACTCAGACCTCAGACCTAGAAAACTCAGACCCCCCCAATCTGGAAAACTCAGACCCCCTCAAAACTATACAAATTTTCAAAGTCAAATAAACGTGGGCAAAATGAATTATCGCCGTTCAGTGCGCTGAAATGTTACACGCTCTATTTATCGCAGATAACAAACATTTCACCTTTGTCGTCTCATGTTATTATAATCGGCTACGAAGCACGAGACCTAGAAAACACAGACCCCCCCCAAACTGGAAAACTCAGACCCCCTCAAAACTATACAAATTTTCAAAGTCAAATAAACGTGGGCAAAATGAATTATCGCCGTTCAGTGCGCTGAAATGTTACACGCTCTATTTATCGCAGATAAAAAACATTTCACCTTTGTCGTCTCATGTTATTATAATCGGCTCCGGAGCACGAGACCTAGAAAACACAGACCCCCCCCAAACTGGAAAACTCAGACCCCCTCAAAACTATACAAATTTTCAAAGTCAAATAAACGTGGGCAAAATGAATTATCGCCGTTCAGTGCGCTGAAATGTTACACGCTCTATTTATCGCAGATAACAAACATTTCACCTTTGTCGTCTCATGTTATTATAATCGGCTCCGGAGCACGAGACCTAGAAAACTCAGACCCCCCCAATCTGGAAAACTCAGAGGAGGCTATCAAGGGATCTGAGAATGTGGGAGCAGATTATCTGAGCAGAGTTGAGGAATAACTTAAGAGACATTGGTCTACCTCCTCTCTTCTTACTATTTAACTAATTTTTCGTTGTATGTAGAAATTTGAGAAATTTCTTCTCAGGAGGGGGTTATGTTACGAAAAATTGTTGCGTGACTTGCGTCACTGTCTAGAACCTTCGTGAATATTTAATTAGTTGCATCAGCAGTTTTTTAAAGCCGTTTACGCATGATGCTGTAAATAGTTTAATATTGTAATGTTACTTTATTTAGTAGAGCCGGAAAGTTCTAGAATGTTATGCTCATGAGTATATAAACCGATCGGCATAGTTTTAAGAAAGAATGTTTTTTGAGTTAGTAGTATCTACAAGCTGCGAGACTTGGCGGAGGCCGTGTTTAATCGAGTGTGACAGAGGTCACGTGTACATTTGGCAGAGGCCGTGTGACGGAGGTCGAAGTGTAATTTACAAGCTTAGTGTGTGGCTTGTGGAGTTTTGTGCGATATTCACTACGTTCATTTGGAATAAATCTCCTTGTTGCTGTTCCGACAACCCTACGTTCTGCTTGGACTGCAAACACATTCCTCTAACCACATTTGAACTCGTAACATTGTCTAATTTTGAGTAGTAGATAAATTAGACTTTTAACTATAGATTCTTATTTTACTATTTTTAAATTAATAGGCCACTAGTTTGAACAATTTTTATTAATTAATTAATTAATTAAGCAAGTAAGTATTAATTAATTTTTAGGACTACTGTAATATATCTTTAACTCGTCTAAATTTGAGTAGTAGATAAATTAGACTTTTAACCATACATTCTTATTTTACTATTTTTAAATTAATGGTCATCGTTAAATTAACAGTTATCGTATTTTTAATGCACGGCTCCATGGAGAGCACTATTTAGTGAAATGGACTCCGTGGGTAAATAAAGTTTTGATTTGCCGATTTGATTTGATTTGAATGACTTACTAACCTATCAGATGCATGTTGAAGCTAAAGGTGTGTTCACTGATGTATATCTATAGTTTGCATAAACTTTAGAAAACGGGCGCAATGACTCGCGCATTCAGGACCACCGAGTTCTTTTACATTTCACGGACAACTACACGGTGAGTTTATAGTGATTTCAGCAGGTGAATTTACTGTTAAAATCACTGATAGTTGATCCTTATTTTATTTACAGTTGATCCTTATTTCTTGTATCATTGTAAAGTAACAAAAAGGAATAGTACTAAGTAACCCTAATCGCAGCTCATTGAGTTACGAGAGTAGAAAATAACCCCTTGGCAAAATTGCCTTAAACAGGGGCGTAGCGAGCCTATAGGCCCGTAGGCCCGGGCCTACAAATTCTCAGCCTGCCCGTCCTATATATTATTGTGCCGTTGTGAGAGAAAATCAATTTCTTGAAATTCGTCGGGAACGTTACAAAAAGGAAACGCAATATATTAACGTATCTTAGGATTATAACAATTGCAACCATTCTGTAAGGGTGAGATTACGAAAGCAAGGGAAAACTTAGCATACCGGAGGCTATGAAAATTAAGTGCTACCGACAATTGAACAGCGGTTAGGTTAAGCTCCTGGGCAGCCATGGCGAAGCGGAACCAACGATGGTTTCTTCTAGGCATAGTTTTTTTTTCTTTCTGAAATTTTTGTGCGTGTTAAAGGGGAGTTCAGATCCATTCATTCATGGCAAATAAAACTACAATTTCTTGCTTGGGGGATACTTGATTCAGTGAAAATTTTGGCTCTCTGGTAACATTCAGGGTCTATATCTTGACTTCACAAACACTTTTCGAGTCTGAGGAATGCATGAAATGGCGTTTCAGAGGTTTGAAAAAAAAATTTCCCGGCGGAGCATGCCCTCGGATCCCCCTAGAAGCTCGCAACTTCGGCGCTCGATACATGCCTTCGGCGTGAAAACGATTCTCTCGTTAAAAACGGGCCTACAACTATTCAAAATCCTCGCTACGCCCCTGTTAAAGACCCGGCTTTAAAAGAAAGGAGCGCAATAAACAAACTAAAAACACCGTAGGAAGACAGCGTAAGTTATAAGGACGAAATTACCTCAAAGCCTGTTAAATAATACAGATAAATTAACTTTGATTTTTTCTTTGTCAACTGGAATTCACTTTTGAAATTTTAAAGCTGCCTTGCGTTTAGAGTGGCCATGTCATGTTAGTCTTCATCCGAGATGTGTGAGAGCCAGCACTGGAAACTACGTTCCCTACTCTTTTCGATCAGTGCGTGGATTCTTTAACTTCTCTTTCCAGTTTTACGGCCTGGCCAGCGACTTAACGTCCCTGCCCAATACCGAACGCTATAAGATCTTGAGCACGCAGAGCGGACATATCAAGCATGATCTTACCAGGCGGCATAACCCGGCGGCAGTTAGAATGGCTATAAGCTGATAAAAACAGTCCTTTGAGAAACAAAATGTGAAGAGGTCGGTCGTTGAAAACTTCGCGCCTCCCCATTCACGCTAGACTGTAGACAGTCTCTAGCTTTCTTCCCCTGAGTTTTATTTCCGCAACGGATTCTATGAGCAGCGACGAAGCGATGCCAGCGATGACGATGATGACGCGTAGACTGTTCACAGCTGTCTATTTTTCGGTGGGAATGTCGAGACTTCTTGGTTTTAACAGCGGCGCAACCTGGGAAGAGTGTCTTAGCTACCGTGGGGGGCGGGAATGGGGGAGAGAGAGGCGGAAAAATAATTGCGCTAGCCGTGGCGACCAAGATCGCGGTCGCTCGATCAAAGCGTTCGAGCCTAGACAGTCCCATGGAAAATTAGGGGACTGTGGACAGTCTGATCCACGCGCTGCTCTCGTAGCAGATCGGCAACTGATGCCCCTCCGGCCTCCTTCCCTCCGGTGCTTTGCCAGTTCAAGACATTACAGGACTCTTAAATGATGTGTCGTACTTCGGGCGAGTAAGCGAAAGGTTTCACTTCCGCTCCACAACATTTGGACCTTTATTTACCATCCTTGTTGAACATGGGCGACTTTAGTGAATGGGAAATAGTTGAAATGGCAGAGCTTCAAAAAGAAATCGAAGAGAGTGGCGTGTCGAACATTGAAGAGTTCCTCAGGAAGAGACTGGAGAAATGGCGAGAAGTGGAAGTGAACATCGCAATCACTGGTGACTCGGGAAGTGGCAAATCAAGCTTTATCAACGCCATAAGAGAGTAAGTACATTTTACCACGAGCCACTACGACTCATTAAGTTACAATTTCTGTATTAGCGCCGTTAAATTTCGTCATACTGCATTCTGCATTTACTAGTGTGTATGTAATAAGATTTGAAGACTCGTGCAGACTCGCTCCAGGATATTATCTATTTCTAGATTGAGTTTAAATATTGCGAATAGCCGGCTTTTTAGACTTAAACTGGAAAACCGGGAACAGCCAGGGCATAACGCGTTTTCTTTATAGAAATGAGAACTGTTTCTCCCCAAGATTCAGCACCACAGGTTTGCTTCATTTTCGATTTACCAGCCACATCTAGCTACATCTGATTGTTTCATTTTCGAGCGGTAACAAAACCTGAAGTGGTGACAATCAGGCTTTAGTCTCAGACAACCATTGTAAACGATTTTTTCTTTGTTTTCTGACAATCTTGCATGGGGAATACATCAAATAGTGCAGGCATTTATGATAGAAAACTGAAGTAAAAACTTCATTCTACGTGTTTTTTATTTAATCTTAATTAGAATTTTGACTGAATACCAGGGTGTGAAATTCGAACAGACTTCAGTCTATGTCATCGCCCCAGAGCTGAGAAGGACCTTTGGACCTCAGTTGATAGTCATCACCCAGCCAAATAAAGTTTCTATCTGATAAACCACGCGGGATGTTGGAGTGTTGGGAATTCGATAATTGCTTGACAACACAATATTTTCCCGATGAATCTCGCGCTAAAATCACTCACTCACGATAGAAATTCGTTTATAAAACAGATATTTCTCTCACAACGTCCTTAGTTCCATTACAACACACCCTATATTCTACAAGAACAAAAGACAAACAAACTGTACATTGCTTCCGTTTGATTGGCCACAGTTACTAATGATGACAGATTCGATGCCTCTCCTTTTCCGGTCAACTAAACAATAAACTTTAAGATGGTTTTGCTAATTACCCGGGCTGCGCGCGTCTCGCGCGGCGCCCGGGTCTAAGATTACCGACGGTTCTTCTTTTTCGTCGAGTATCATCCACAAAGTGCACTTCCGGCGTTTCTGCGCAAGCGCTAACTATTTTTAACAGAGTGATGCCTGTTGTCACGTATCGGAAAATGTCGATTCACCTTGTGTCTTTTGAAGTCTGAACAAACAATATGTTAAGAGAAGTGTCTATGCGAATGATTGCGAGTTCAACGGCGAGAAGAAAGCTTTTAACATGAGTAAACTTAACTCCAGATGGACTGCCGTGTTTCCTCGTGTCTGCTTCAGTAGACTGCGAGTAGTCTCTAATTTTGGCGATGGATTGTGGGGCGGGCGAAAGACACGTGCGCGCGCGAAGTTGCGAGGAGACGCGACGCGAGGGGAGCGCCAAAAATTAGAGACTACAGACAAAGGGAGTTTGACCTTTCACGGCCGAGTGATTCGGAAGTATAAATCTCATATCGACAGCAAGAATGATACTTGTTGGGCACGTATCGGAAAACGTCGATTCACCTTGTGTCTTTGAAGTCTGAACAACTAATATGTTAAGAGAAGTGTCTATACGAATGTTTGCAAGTTCAACAGCGAGAAGAAAGCTTGAAAAATTTAACTCCAGATGGACTGCCGTGTTCCCCGTATCCGCTCCATTGAGATGTACATTTTGTTGAATAACTCAAGTACGGGATATCATACACCCCTGAGACTTTGACAGGTAGTTAATTTACTATTTTAATTTCTGGACTTTAATTTTTGAATGATAAGCGATTAGTTTTTACAAATGTACTAGCGTCCCTTGATACTGTCCAGAAACGTTCCTTTCTTGTGTTTCAAATGACCCTGGATTGACGTATTTGTAAACAGTTTCACTCTGCTATATAAATTAATTTTCTACTCACATTTCACCGAGACTCCATTCACATTTATGCGAAAAAATCCTACATCGTTCGATAAGCGTTTCCTTTCTCAAACAATTATCCATCGAAGCGAAAACAAGTGTGCTTAGTTTTTTTTTGGAATCAATACACTATTTTTATCACCTTGCATAATGATAAACCTCTGTGGCCTAAAGGTCATTGTTCCTGCCTGTGACGCAGCTAACCCGGGTTCGATGTCTTTTAGTGGTATATATCACGGGCTTTATTTTTTCTGTTTCTCTTTTTCTTGTTCTTTTAGAAATATTTTTTACAAGTGTTATAATTATTGTTCTCAATGGTTGAGCTGTATTTTAGAGGAATATATGTTGATAGGGGTCTAAAGAAATAGACTCCAACACAAGCTAAACACAATGCGTCCGATGTAAGAAAGACAGACTTCCCTCTATTCTTTTGTTTAGCACTAAGTTAGGGATACAATACTGTTTTTTGCAAGCCCGGGTTTAGGCTAATTGTAGCCTCTTGTTCTTGGTTTTCACATGACGTCATAAAAAACTAAAATTCAAAATTAAACAGACTTTTGTGTTTTTAGCTTCATCACGTAAAAGAGATTTTAGAAATGTATCTGCTTGCATGTTTTCAGCTCGGTAGCGTGCTTTGTTTTGAAAATAGAGCAGTTTGAATTTTAGGTTTTTTCACATTGCGTGACACAAACATGTCTGCTCATAGCCATGACACATACACAAAAACATCGATTCAGCTTGTGTTTTTGAGGTTTGAAAAGCCAACATGACAGGAGAAGCGTCTTTGTGAATGTTTGCAAGCTCAAAAGAGAGAAGAATGCCTTTGATATATCCAAAGTAAATTCGAGATGTTTTAATACGTTTCCGGCCGCCATATTTGTGCCCCTCAGAGGGACACTAACATGGCGTGACCATACTAAACTCTATAATTCTGAGTGGCACATTTTGCCGAATAACTCGAGTACGGGATATCGCTCAGCCCCGAGACTTTGGCAGGTTGTTTATTTATTACTCTTCCACAAAATCTCAATTTCTTGACTTTATCTATCGAATGGTAGATGATTTTATTTTTTTATTTGCGTGACTGAAAACCAAGAATAGAAAGATTATGTAAACACACAATTTACGACAGGAGGAACACTGCGGCTCGTGATTTACGAATTCTTCGAGTGTTCTTCCAGTATCCCAAGTGGCTTGTGGTCTATTGCTTTTATATAATAATTCAGAAGACGCGCGAAATTTCCATGAGTTTACTGGAACAATAAACTATAGCTGATTGACCAATCAGAGCGCGCACATTGGTATTGTCGTGTATTTTACTATTCTCTCCTTTATTCAGTAGTAGACACAATTATTTCTCTCAGGGGTAGCTAATATTACAGCGGCAAAAACAAAGCGAGTGCGAAAATCTCATCCTGCACACACGCACGCGTGCGCGTTTCTCCCGCTCTACGTGGATCCCTGGGGACTACCTCTAATGTGCTGTTTCAGAAGATATCGGGAAGATATTCACGGTTCTCACAGTCTGATATTTTTGCGAAAAGGGGGAGAGAAAGGGTTTTTGATTTTTGTGTTCAATTCTACAAGACAAAAAGTTCCTCGTGTCGAAGATTCATAGTTGCGTTACTCATGGTTGCGTGAAACTTGAAAAACAGGAAATTCATATCGTGACAAGGATCGTGGTAGTAATTGACAACCAGCAGATTAATGTAAGTAAGTTTGAGCGACAAGTTGATCACGTGAACATAGAATACATGGACAATGAGGATTGATCCGCAAAAGAGAGAGTCGAGAAAAAACGTGTTCGGTGACGGTCGAGAATTTGTGAGCTTTGTAACGAATAAAAGATATCTGAGACGAGACTAGTGTTGGGTGAACTGTTGATTTCCAACACTAAGTGGCACCTCCGACGGGACTAACGAGACCACGAAAATGGAAACACTTCTAAAGGAGATTGCTACGAAACTCCAACTTCTAGAATTCAAGCGAAACAAGGCTAAAGACATCGTTGAAAAGGGAAACACCGCGACTATTGAGAGGCATCGCGAGGCACTGGTGGCGCTGGCCAAAGAGGTGGATGTAGTCAAGGGGAAGATCGAAGAAAAGAAACTAGAAGGCGGTGAGTCGATGGAGGAGGTATGTACCTGGAGTAATTCAGTAGAAGCGAAAATTGAGGGCGTAGACGCGGAGATTGAATATCTGGGAAAACACTTAAGTGAATCGAGACAGCAATTGGAATTGGCTAAGAAAGAGGGTGAAGAAGCTTTACTAGAAAAGGAAAGAGAAAAACAACTCAAATTCGAAAAGGAAAAGTTGGAAATGAAACTAAAATACGAGGAGAAGTCCGCAGAACTAAGAAAAGGGAACCAAGGGGAGTCGAGTGGTTCGCACGCAAAGCTACCCAAGCTATCAATTACTAAGTACGATGGGACATATGAACAATGGTTGCCATTTTGGAATAAATTCTGCGCGGAAATCGAGTCAACGAGTTTAGCGCCAGTCACAAAATTTGCTTACTTAAAGGAACTTCTT
>JAEMWC010000600.1:340000-347500 GCA_016490735.1 Pachyseris speciosa
TCGGTGACGGTCGAGAATTTGTGAGCTTTGTAACGAATAAAAGATATCTGAGACGAGACTAGTGTTGGGTGAACTGTTGATTTCCAACACTCGGGCTCGCTGTCCTCCGAACTTTCGACGTTAGCTTCACGCTTTGTTTATAAACATGAGATTCTCCATATCTGTCGATTTTACGAAAATGTTTTCAGTTTTTAAATTATTGGCTCGCCTGTTCGTTTGTGGCTGTTTTGGCCATTCGTGTTCCGATTTAGGAATGACAGAATATATGGTTGAGCCAAGATTTCCGGAATTTCCGTTACAGAATCGAATGGAACAGAAATTGCCGAAACTTTCTTTTCGAAAATTTTGGGCAGTCCGGAAATTTCCTCTGCCATTAGGCATTTCTTTTCAATTCAGAAATTCCGAAAAATATCGTTCTATTCAACAGAGGAAAATTTCGTTAAGTCTAAGCGGAAATTTTGGCTCAAGCTACACATATTCTGTAAACGGCGGGAATACTCTCGACCTGAGACCTACAATCTTGGACAATTCAAATGAAAAATTTAGAGCACCCCTCCCCCGATTCAATGATGATAAAAAATGGCGCGTTTTGGGCTGAGCTCGAATTCATCATTAGAGAGCTTAAGCAACGACGACGGCAACGGCAACGGCAACGAAAACGTCATTTCAAAATGTAACTTCTCGTTATTGTAACTCTCGCGTTTTTTCCAACTTGTTTCACTTGTAAAATGCTGGCGCACTATCCTCGAGTTAAAGTAGTAAAAACGGCGATGAACTTGGGAAAAAGAAAGAAGATTTCACCGTCATAAGCTCACGTTCTCGATAAAACCTAAACTTTGGCCATTTCGCGTTGTTGTTTTGCTGAGGCCGGACGGCAAAGAAATGTACCAAAATGTAAAACGCACGTGCAGAGCGATTGCTTTTGCTCATTAAACCTATTGTTTTGTGACGTTCTCGTTGCCGTCGGCGTCGTCGTTGCTTAAGCTCTCTACTGATTGGGGGGGCGGGTTATTATTTCTCATTTTATTCTGTCCGAGATTGCAGTCTGGATCGAGCGTCTGAGCCCGACTTCGGTGTCATGTTGGGTGCAACATCCGGGGCTTGACGGGCTGCGCGCGATTTTCCCGCCAAAACTGTCCCAAAGCAACGCATATGCTGCGTATTCCGATTAAAGACAGCAAACCGTATTCTATTCATTCTGATATTAGGGTCATTCCTTTTCCGCCCATAAAACGCTCCCGGCTACATATCTGTCCGGCGGAAATATTTGTTTCCCAGCAAAGCTCGTATATTAAGTTTTGGAAAAAATGTAAACTTCAAATAACTTCAAATGTCAGTACGTTCTCGTATTTTTGTCCTCAAGACTCTATGAAGATGATGACGGGGCAGCTCCAGTTGATGTCACCGAATGCACCAGGGAGCCGACTGCGTATGATCACCCGACCAATAACAACATAAAGTTCTGGGATTTGCCAGGAATAGGGACTCCAAATTACCCAGATCTGGAGACATACTGCGAGAAAGTAGAGCTGGAGAAGTACCACACGTACCTAATATTCACAGCCACCCGATTCACCGCGGACGATTTGACATTGGCCAAGAAAGTACGATCGATTGGAAAGAAATTTTTCTTCATTCGCACAAAAATTGATGAAAGTGTTCGAGCCGAGAGGCGAAAGCGATCATTCAACGAAGAAGTTATGTTAACGAAAATCCGACGCAACTGTTTGGAAAGTCTTGGTGACCTGCTGAGCAACGAACAAGATATATATTTGATCAGCAACCACGAGCCCGAGAACTGGGAATTTGCGCGACTAACCCAGGCTATTCTAGATGCATTGACGAGATACCAACGAGAGAGTATGACCTTGTCGCTAGGCAAAGTCATAACAAGATCGTCGAATGACATTTTTCAAAGAAAAGTTGATGTTCTGAGAGGGCGCATATGGAAGGTTGCCTCAGCATCTGGTGCCGCTGCAGCCGTTCCGGTACCAGGATTGTCGTTCGCTGTTGATGGCGCTCTAATTCTGAGGGAACTCAGCTTGTACAGGACCCAGCTTGGTCTTCCCGAAATAGGATCCGCTGAATTTGCCAAGCTCCATCTCGTCACCAAAGAGAAGGTTCTCAGTGTTGGCCTTACCACTGCTGCACAGCTGAGCGGGTTTTTGGCACCCTATGCTGCAGAGGCGGCCGTCGAGGAAGTCACCCGATATATTCCGGTTGTTGGTTTGGTCATAGCCAGTGGAATGTCGTTTGGTGCTACGTATTATGCTCTGAGTAAGCTCTTAACAAATGTTGAAGAAGCGGCAAAGTTAGTGCTGAAGGAAGCTGCGGAGAAGACAGCCGCCGATTTGGAACTGGAGGTTGATTGAGTTTGTTAACTTGGTAGTCTAATACCGGAATGCGCGGCTTGACTGCAGTTATTTGACGTACGTGTCATAGAATCTCGGTTCAGGCTCTTATAAAAATGAAAGCAGTACAAGCCCTGGGGCGGTTCCTGAAAGGTGTAATAACTCTATTCCAGGGATAAATCTGCCTTATTCCAGGAATACCTCTTGGAATAAGGCAGATTTATCCCTGGAATAGAGTTATTACACCTTTCAGGAACCGCCCCCTGTTTGGTACCCATGCGACCGATGGCTAGAAGAAACCATGTTTTGGTCAGCAGTGTATTTCTTTTGTTCATGTCTTCTTATAAGAACGAATCCTTTGTTTTCATGCACGAGTAGCTTTTGTTACTGTTAATTTGTGAACAAGTCGTGATCATCCGAATTAAGGATATTAAAAACTTGTTTGCAACCCGGCTTTCGCCTTTTTTTTTTCGCCTTCCGAGTGACATTCGGTTAACGGCCAAAGTACTCAGTGCTAACAAATTCAGAAAACTATACTGAATCATACAGCGTTGCACGTCAAGAAGATCTATATGTATGACGAAAATACATAGAACCATAAACGTTGATATACTAAAACATTACTAGGAATAACAAATTAAATCGAGAAATCTATAAATCTTGTTTTTCTTTGCTCCTTCAAACTACTGTAATTAGCTGAGTTTTATTTAACATTTCGTCAATTTTGTCCTTGGATTTATGAGCGCCAAACCGGACCTGTTTTGATTTCAGAAAGCGCTAGCTTACGTCTGCGCCTTAAATACGTGATGTTTGTAGTAAAATACATGTAACTACGAACTGTGGAGCATACATTGGCAAAGAAGTCATGGCCCTCCTGAGTTGAGTTAAGTTTGAGCTTTCTACTGGAGCTATGTTACGAGTTTTCAATACTACTTTGAACAACGGAAAAAAAAAAAAAAAAAAAAAAAAAAAAAAAAAAAAATATATATATATATATATATATATATATATATATATATATATATATATATATATATATATATATATATATATAACTAAACACAAGGGAAAAAACATTTTTTAAGGACCACCTATATTTCGACTGTGTAGAACAGTCTTCCTCAGGGTGAATGACTGTTAGGAGCGTTACACGCAGTTATAAAAGTGCGGCTCATTAATATACACACGTGAGCGCTAACGATTTTATCGGTAACAAAAAGCGCGCGCAATACAAACACGAACGCTAACGGCAATAATAGGCTCGTGTACTAGAAAAGCCTGACAAGAAATTAATTATGCGCGCAACCTCTGCGGTTCTGACAATAAAAAAAGTCACTTGCGTTAAGACCCTCCGGCGCTATTGTTCTCGATTTGTATGCCCATTGGCCCTCTTTCTCCAGTAAATTGTCGACACTACCATAAACTTTATCAATTATTTGAACTGAGACATCGTGCAAACCATTGTGTCCCTCTGTAAAGAAATGCCTGTATATGAAATCATCGCTGGCCTTATCTCCTGGTTTCCCTCGGACAACACCAAACAATATGCAACTTTGTCTGGCAGTGTCTAAGACAAAAAATCCTCTTGAGCTTAAAGTCTACGTTGGCAGAAAGCTTCGACTCCACTTCTTGCAATCTATTCCACATTTTCCCACTCACTTTGTTAGCGCGACCTGGATAACGCTATTTGATTTCAATTGCTCTCACGGTCTGTAATGTTCGCGTTTGTGACCCAAAGGAATTCTGGGACGCTCTTGCGTAACGGCGACATGGAGGTCCGCCAATTTTCATTTCAGATATTTTTTAGAACCGTGTCGAGCCACCCGGTTCTGCTGGCAAAACATTGCACCGATTGCATTATTTACATGTCAAAAATCGCCAAAACTGTCATGCCAGGTCCTGGAATCCACTCACAAAACGGCAAAAGACACAACTTCACTCCGTGAATGGCCATCACTCGCTCGCATACTTTCGGCGGCCTACTTCGTTTCCACAAACAATGGACTCCCAGCAGAAGGATCCGAAGGATATTATGCCACCACGTGAATTTGCAGATAAATAAGAAATAAGGACAGTGGGGCGAACTTCTAGCTGATCTGACGAATGTAATGACGTTTCGGCTGTTCAGCCTTCTTCAGATTAAAAAGTTTAAAAACTAAGAACTAAAAACTATTTACAATGGTTGTGCTAGTTTGAGGTCCTAGCTTATATAAGTCAGGTGATTAACAAATACTGAAAAGGTGAGTGACAGAAGTTATGTAACCGATCCAACGTAACAAATTCCACGCGAGGGGCCTCTGAACAATCGTGATTAGTGTCATAACAAATTCCCAAGGCAGGGCCCTTAAACAATGTAATAAGTTCCCTACTGAGGGCCCCTGAAAGGCAAAATTCAAACAAATATAACAGAATCCCCCAACGGAGCCCTTGAACGCAAAAGCAATGACATAACCTCTGAAACTATTTAGAACAAAATAAGGAATACAAAAGGAGCTGGGCAAGAAGCAATTCATTTACCAAGCAAGAACATGTGAAATGGACGAGTCATTTTTTGTAATTAATGCGATTTTTAGAGCGAAATTCACGCCTCTTGTGAAGGCCATGTGGGTTAAGCGTGAATAATTGCGTCATCCAATATGCTTCTCTGGTAAGCAGTAATTGGTCTAAATGTGCAGTGGTTTGAAAAGAATTAATTTGTTCGATGATAATAAAATTTATATCAGAAAATTCATGTTGGGAGCTATTAAAGTGGACCGCCAATTCACATGTTCTTCTATTCTTAAGCATACTTGATTTGTGGTTGCGAAATCTAATTTTGAATTCAGTCATTGTCGAACCAACATATTGCAAGTTACATTTACGGCAGGTAGCTAAGTAAATCACATTTTTGTCACACTATATATATATATAATATATATATATATATATATATATATATATATATATATATATATAAATATATATATATATATATATATATATATATATATATATATATATATATATATATATAGACAAGGTTAATTTGGGAATCGAACCTGGGTCTCCAGATTACCGGTCGGATGCCTTAACCACTAGGCCACTGAACCAACCACACTGGGTTGACACATATTTTACTGTACAACACATACACAGTGTGGCCTTATTTTTATGGTAAGGTCCTAGGAGACAATTTCGCAACCAACAACCCTGTCAACCCAGTGTGGTTGGTTCAGTGGCCTAGTGGTTTAGGCATCCGACCGGTAATCTGGAGACCCAGGTTCGATTCCTGGCTGAGCCACATTTTCACTTAATTACTTTGTTGTTGATTTCTGTTCCCAAATTAACCTTGTCTGTTTGTATTTCTCAGAAATCGCTTATGAATCGCCATCCAAACGGGAATAGGATGGTGATCCTAAGTAATTAAGGCAATCAGTTGCTAATATATCCCCTCCCTACCTTACTGTACTTAATTAATTTCCAGGGGGATTTGGCCTTGCATCGCCGATCGATCGGAGAGTAGTGACGTGATCCTGGTTGCAGAAAATGTGTGAAATTGTCTCCTAGGACCTTACCATAAAAATAAGGCCACACTGTGTATGTGTTGTACAGTAAAATATGTGTCAACCCAGTGTGGTTGGTTCAGTGGCCTAGTGGTTTAGGCATCCGACCGGTAATCTGGAGACCCAGGTTCGATTCCTGGCTGAGCCACATTTTCACTTAATTACTTTGTTGTTGATTTCTGTTCTCAAATTAACCTTGTCTGTTTGTATTTCTCAGAAATCGCTAATGAATCGCCATCCAAACGGGAATAGGATGGTGATCCTAAGTAATTAAGGCAATCAGTTGCTAATATATCCCTCCCTACCTTACCCTATATATATACCCTATATATATACCCTATATATATATATATATATATACCCTATATATATACCTACCTTACCCTATATATATATAGTACAGTAAGGTAGGGAGGGGATATATTAGCAACTGATTGCCTTAATTACTTAGGATCACCATCCTATTCCCGTTTGGATGGCGATTCATTATATATATATATATTCATTATATTATATATATATATATATATATATATATATATATATTGGGTAGAATGTATTTCGTAGAGCGCTCAACTCATTTGATTGAGGAGCATTGACTATACCTTCACAGGAGTTCAGGCTTCAGGAGTAATCATCGTTTTATTGCGACAGTGCTGTTTCGTATGGTTCAAAATTATATGACCACACTCATCAGGCAACTTTAACGATTTAGTGTTAAAACTAACAGAATTGGCAGTAAAATATGAATGGTTGTTATGGGGATGCGTTACATTCAAGGCATGGTATCTAGGTAACAGATGCTTTTTGTCTTAGTTGCGTTACTCTAAAGTTCTGGAGCACATATCTGTTTCTGTGGGGGCATGAACTCGCTAGCTCGTTTCGCCTGTTTAGGCTACACAGCTCTTTTCTACAAATGATGATGAATTTTTCATACAGACAAAGATTACATTTTTTGTTCATGTTGCTGTAGGTTTACATTTCTTTAAAATTTTCCATTTCATGTGGAAGAGTACTAAAGACATCATAGAATGGTTTAAGGCAATCCCAGAAAAGGAAAAACACGCATTCATCACCTTTGACGTGTGCGAATTTTACCCATCCATATCTGAAGACCTGTTACTGAAAGCATTAGATTATGCCTCAAGATTCACCACCATCACTCAACAAGACCGCCACATCATTATCCACGCGAAAAAGTCGCTCCTTTACCACCAAAACTCTCCATGGATCAAGAAGAACACAAACGACATGTTTGATGTCACAATGGGCTCATACGACGGAGCAGAAACATGTGAGTTAATAGGAAATTACATGCTGTCCTTGATAGCATCCAAATTCAAAAATGAAGTTGGCCTGTACCGTGACGATGGTCTCGCAATTTGCAAAGCCACTCCGAGAGAAATTGAAAAAACCAAACAAGAAGTAAGCCAAGTGTTCAAATCAAATGGCCTCAAAATCACAATTGATGCTAACAAAAAGATCGTCAACTTTCTTGATGTCACCTTCGACCTCACACACGGCAGCTACAAGCCATACATGAAGCCCAATAACAAACTGTCGTATGTCCACCAACAGAGCAACCACCCCCCCAGAATTACTAAAAA
>JAEMWC010000600.1:352500-455000 GCA_016490735.1 Pachyseris speciosa
TACGGTGACCAAAACCTAATTTTCTCGAGCAGATGGGTTACCATATTTTCTTAACCTTGGTGCTCCGCTTGGCGGCCCGAGGGCCACTGGAGCTCCGCTATCAATATGTTTTCAATTGTTAAATCCGCTGTCTTAGCGGACAACTTTGATGAGAATACACTATTCTTAAAGATTTTGTGCCAGCATATTTCATTCTCACACAGTTACGTTTCTCTTATTTCACAGAAACACAGGGTAATATGTATTTAAACTTTCATAGTTACGTCCATGCTTTCAACTCTCCTAACCAAGGAGATGAGGTATTTTCTTGGATCAATGGGCATTAAAAAAAGTACTGTGCCAGCTTTGGTCTAAAAACTAACACCTAAACAGTATCAATAACAATGAATATAACATGAAAAAAAAATTAAACCATTAAAGAGCAATCAATTTTTCAATTGCGTTGATATTAAAATGTCGTAGAGATATCATCAAAAAGTTGCCTTTTTTAATTAATTTAACTTAAACGTATAACTGCCTCTGTGTTATTCTTGATTTCAAACATTTTGCAACCCAGCAAGTTCTACTAGTGGAGTATTACACGCTATTTATTTCTTTAATTTATGTGTGAGGGTCTCAACGGTGGGTGGTGGTCCCTTTGACGGTAAAAATAAGCCGTAGTTACGGTTGTTGGTTAAAATTGGCTTGCTCATTTGACGGTTGACGGTAAAAACATTGCGTTTTTGACGGTTGACGGTTAAACGTTTGGCCATTTGATGGTTGACGATTAACCCTATTGAGACCCTCATGTATGGGTGACACCCCAACAGAAGAGTTTGCTTGTAGGCTACCTTGAGAGTAGAGCACAGTTGTTGATGCTATTTTCTCGAATTTATTAATAATCCATGAAGAGAAAACCAAGGAAATCACCACTGTGAAGGAGGTTTGGATGTGTCACTGATACTAATTATCTTAAAACTGGGTAAACTTTTGCTTTGGATTTCACCAAGAATGAATGATTTTAGAAGCTATATCAAACACCGGAAAAAAGGGTTTCATGAGATGATCCAAACACCTAGAAGACGGTCTTCAAAAACATCTCGGCCCCGCCTTGTTTTTTCAACCCACTTATTCAGTGTTTGGATATCTGGTGAAACACGCTTCCTTGTGTTTGATGCGTTACTTAAATTTGCCTTCTTTTTCAGAAGTGACACAGTATAAAAAAAGAAACAGAAACGACTAACAGAAATCTCTCCTAGCAAGATATAATTCTACATTAAGACTGTTAGCAGTCCCTTTCAGGATAGCAAGGTAAGACTGTGGCTAGACTGCGAGCAGTCTCTCTTTTGCTCTAAAATCTGTGGAATGAACGAGGAACGAACGTGATATGTAAGTGGCGAAGCCGCAAGCCGGTAGTTCCACAGATTTTAGAGCAAAAGAGAGACTGCTCGCAGTCTAGACTGTGGCAAAAAGAGAAAAACAACAAAAGCTTCAGTTGCTTTAAAGTTCAGATTTTAAAAAATAAATAAATCAACTTTGTTTAACGAGGGTGACACTAACGGTCTATCACTGACAAACCTGTGGCCCTCAAGATTCCGGTTCGAATTGGAATTTGGAAATGTTGGTTTTCGTGCACCCACTTAACTACAATGTATCCAGCAAGGGTCTGATGGCAGTTGACCTGCATTAAACAGTCACTTTCTAAAAGGAAATAACTCAAATATAATACCAATACTGACTGTAGGAATTTGGTATTGCTTTTTCTTTGGCTAGTTTTTACACACAGTATGTTCTACTTTGTCATAAAATTCTATTCAGAGAAGGAGATCTCAACCGAGTAAGTGACCTTTAAGGGCCTTTGATCATAAACTGTAAAGCCTGGTTCACACTTGTGACATAAGCACAAGCGTAAGCGCAAGCATAAGCACAAGAAAACGCTAGTGTGCATTGAGGTGAAATAAGCACAAGAAAAAGAACATTAATTTCCTTTTTCTTGTGCTTATGCTATGCTTATTTCACAAGTGGGAACTGGTGTGAAATAAGCATAAGCATAAGCGCCATCTGGTTTATCCACCAATGTGACTTGCACTGCACATGCGTCAGTCACTAGTGTGAATGTCATTGTGCTTATGCTTGTTCTTATCTCACGAGTGTGAACCAGGCTTTACAAAATGGCATTTCTGTGTTTGACTTGTATTCTGTGCAACATGTATTAAGCTGTCAGCCTGTATTAAGCGGTCACTAAGCCATACCCCGAGGGTGACCGCTTAATAGAGGTTTGACTGTACACAGAAGAATGCACCTCAATCCATGAGGATGACTGGTTTATGATTTTCTCAATTCATATCTGAGTGAAACAGGATTCCAGATTATTTAATCTCTTGTTCACACCAATTCCTAACTTATGAAATAAATAACTTGGAAATTATCCTCCAAAAATACTAAAAATATCTTTAAAATCTTTCTAATATTATTTGAATTACCACCACTTCAGTTATCCACATGTGTCAGTCACTCGGTTTCATAAACTCTCTTTTTGTTTTCTTTGCTGGTTGGTGTATGGAGGGACTGTCTACTTCAAAGCTAGTACCCACAGAAGATCGTTTCCTTTTTGTTGCAAATTTCTTGGCTACTGTACCCACTAGACTTTCATATCTGCAAAATTACAATGTTCACTATTTAATGAATATGAAATTTGAAAATCAGTACATGGGTATGATCATATCACAGGTGTATTAAGAACCAAAAAAATGACCAGCTCCCAGTTGGCTTGTTAGCTCAGTTGGTAGAGCTCTGCACCGGTATCTCAGAGGTCATGGGTTTAACTGCCATACAAGCCTGAATGTTTTTTTTTTTTTCAAGCTTTATTTTCACTAATGCTTATTAAGTAGTGTTCATAACTGCGATGATCACTCACATTTTCATATTTAAAGTGGAACTTTTTCTTTGTGATACTATCAGTTGATGGAGTCCATCTAGTGAAAATACCTTCATATTACTATTAAATATGGACATTTTCAGATCCAAAATTAACTCATATAAACACCACTCAAGGTTTAACACCTCACTTGAATAAATGCCCCTTCTAAGGTACCAGATTTATTTAGTTTTCTGAAGTAAAGTGCATTTCTTGAAGATCTGTTTATGTGAATGAAGTACTTCAGCTCTTCCAACTGGCTACCAGGTCCCAGTTGTTCAAAGCATTATTAAGCTAATCCCGGGTTATTAGAACTTTGATTCAAGTTTAATGATGCTTTAATAAATAATATATTTCCAAAAGATTTTCAACTTGACATTTTGTCTTTAAATTTTATTTACCTTGAGTTCAAAACCTGCTTTAGGTATGGAACTTGGTAAGGAGTTCCATCAACTGACTTCTGGCTATATATGTATTGTGATCTCATTTGCTCAGAGGCCCTTCAAGCTAATCAAGCCAGCCCGGCCACATGCTGACAGAGATAAACCACCACAATGGGGACTGCGTCCCCTACTCTTTTGAAATAGTGTTTTGGTTCTTTAACATCCCACAGGATATTAATTACAAGTGTTGTGAGATGGGACCTACATGTACAGTTTATCTTCCTTAAATCCAAAAAGACTAGAAATAAGTGTTGGTCTGGCCGGGGTTTGAACCCACATGGTAGTCCAGTCCTCTACCACTGAGCTAACCAATCAGCGGTTAATAAGTGAGAGGAAAACTTGGATTAACCATTAAACATGGATCAGGCATTAATCACTCTTCAAGCAACTGGTTCCAATAATTTTGCTTAGGGTTCAGCCTTATCAATACTTGGCAAAACATGCATGGTCACCCAGGTGACAGTAGTAAACTCAAGCTGAACAAACCAGTTTAATATTCTAGGACCTTGCATTTGAACTGTATTGTATACCTTTTTGCCATCTCCTCATCTGAAACAGTTTCTTCTCTTTCTCGTTCCTCTGATCTTGCCATACCTTCCTCAGTTAACATCTCTTTAAATATTTTCTGTTGAAAAATTTGCACAACATTCAGATGATTGTTCTTGATAACAACCACTTACATTTGCAGGCTAGAATAATTTTGATTGTAGTAGCTATTGTTTTTAAAGAATAATTAACCCATTGGCACCCGTGCCAGCCAAAACCGGCCATTAAAAAAATCCCATGCTTCAAAACATTGCAACTTTCTCAATCACACGAATATTGCCTTAACTGTTAGTTGTGAGCACGAAATGGAATGCCCTTTAAATTTGGATATCCGACCAATAAATGCAGAAACGTAGCGATTTTTACCAAATATGGCCTTTTGAGTTTGGACAAGAACGAAACTGACCGTTTTTAACGTCAAAGAGAAACGACTAAAATGCCCCTTTTTGCTTTCATGTTTTTTAAGGAAGTCATCGCCGTAAAACCAAACTTCAACCATCATAACGAAATTCAGTCCTTTTTCTAGCTTAGAAATGACTTTTTTTGTTCATAATCTTCTCCCGAGCGTAGATACAGCCTTTTGTTCCAGTGCATTCGGGCCTTTCCGCCATTTTCAACATCTAGACCACATTGCATGCTGGGAAATGACGAGAATTTTTGACAGCACCCGTTCCTTCTCCCAATTCTTTCACATACAGCCACTCCGACCTACTACCAAAAATTCCTGCTTGTGGTCATCTTCAGTACTCAGAAATTCCAAAATATGTGGCGGTAGGTCGAGAAATTCATCAATAGTCGAGTCCCAAAGGTACTAAGTATTCGACCGGCCAAATTCCCAGTTCGTCGCATGACAAGCCAAATTCAACAACAAAGTACATCACCTTGCTCAGTTCTTTGAGAAAGTGGACTCTTAGCTACTGTCACGCTTAATGATGCTCATCAGGCAGCCGCTAAAGATGAAAAATGGCTGTAAATTTAGCAGAAATCGCAAGCAAACCAAACTTGGGCCATTGTTGTCGCTTCAAGGATAAAAAATAGCTACGTCAAAATGACGTTTTCAGAAACCTTGAGCCTCCAGTGCCTTAGGACAGCACCACTTTTCCCTGGTAGTTCAAATAAAGAGTCACAAATTGCTATTCATCATTTATACAGTGTACATGTAGGTGGAAAATCACTCCGAAAATGTAAAAACAGCCGGTAGTCAATGGGTTAAAGTTACAACTGAACAGGTCTACAGTATCAACAATGCTTTAACTATAAAGCTCTATTTCACAAAAAAAAATTGCCATCTTGTAAATCAGAGAGTACTTACTTCAACTGTTGGGTTGAAGTTCCTGAATGACATCCTTCCATTTGGATAAAGATCCTCACATTTTGCATAACTGGCTTCAAACTCAATGTGGCTTCATGTAAATTTATTTACAACATCACATGGTTAGTACACTGAAATTATTCATGAATCACAGAATACTTTAAAAGTAATGGTAATCACAAAAAGTGAATTTTCAAATGAGGTGTCTGAAAAAAATTATTGTCCACACCCCTAACATGAATTCCTTGTTGCAATTACATATACCAGTAGTTGTGTCTGGGAAATGCACTCATTCTGAATGGATCCAAAACAGAATTATAGAGATGTGTAGGTAAAAATTATGGCTAACAAGGGTACCATAATCTCAAGAGCAAATTACAAACAAAGAGCTATTTTTGGGAAATAGGTGGATTTTTTTAAATATCACGTCCCATGACATCAACAATTTTTGTTCTATGACCTCACCCTTGACCACTCCTTGCAAGTGCAATATAGATGGGTTACTGGCCAAGCGTGAGGTCAAGATGGCAGGATATTGGCAAAGTTCTTTTTTTGCATGTTTATGCACTGAGATGAAGTCGAGGTCCATATTAAACATGCCAAAAAAAAGAACAAGGCCAATATCCGCCATTTTGACCAAACAAGCTTGGTCAATAAAGGATTTATTATATGACTCAAAGAATGCTATTAAAAGACAGTAAAACGCAGGACGAATGGACTATCCCAAGCAGTCAAGATGGCTCCATCTTGACCTTGTGGGTAGCCAATCATAGCAGGAGAATTGATTCATCTTGACCACTGGAAGAGCCAGTCATTACAGTTATTAGAAGGGTGTGATTGCCTCAGTTAAAGTGCACATGAATCCAAATTTCAAAGTCAGTATTTTTTCTCCATTATGAAAATAGTTGTTTTAAGAAATATTTTGAGGGGAAAATAGATTACTAAAAGTTGCAGGAACTTATTTTAAAATGCAGTGAAAGATGGGCCTTTCTCACTAAAATTCTAGACAAGAGCCTGGGGTCTGGTGAATAGTTGTGACATAATTCGTGTGTACTCAGTCGAGTGCATCACTCTGTTTTTGTGAGTTCCGTGGAACAAAAATGTCGGAGAACAACCTAGATTCACCATCGGGGCCGAAAGCTTCAAATACATTTGTAACATTCCAGGTTTATGCTTTTTCACCTACTCCACCATGTTTTATGCCTGAACATACACATGAATGACATCACAGAGACCTTTTGGCTGAGGGCAAAATGTCTCAAATTTCAGGCCACAGCAGGAAGTTTGGAACCCCTACAAATAGCCAATTCTCTCCATGAAAATGAGGGGAACGACTGAAAATGAAATATGGGGAGTATAAGCTATGTGAATACAGCTGTATGATTCATGTGCACTTTGAACAATATAGGGCAGATGTGAATGCTGAATTTGGTCACATGCTATATATTGTAATCTGCATATTAGGAGCAGGAGATTGCAAACAAATTCAACCTGCCCTATCTGTTGCTCTAACCATTTACTTAAATTAATGGAGACCTATCAATACCTCAGCCATTTTACTTACATCATCTATGTTATTTTATTACAAAATTTCAGCTCTATGGAAAAATACGTTCAAAGCTCTAATGTTTCAAATGAGTTGTTCCAAAAATATCCATCCCCCTTTCATGGAAGGGTCATTTCAAAGGGGGAAAGTATGGACCCGTCAAACCATGGGAATTCCAATTTATCCTCCTACTTTCTCTAAAAAACTCTGGCTTTCAAAAGGGCCTCTTGTGAGGGTAGTATTGGTATATTCTGAGACCACAAAATGATTTACTTCTTCAATTTTTTTCTTGCTTTTCTTTCTTCTACCAAGCAACTTACACCGTACCTTCTGTTAAAGAATCAATGCAGTGTGAAAGAATGATCTTCTTTGTAAGCCAATTGAAATGAATGACTTAGTAGTGATTATATATAATTATGTACTATACGCTATGATGTGCATTGAAATCAGTTAATTATTCTTGTCTTCAAAATTATTACATTTGGAAGCGTACACAACCACCCACCCCCCCCCCCCCTTCCCTTCCTCCCCCCTCTCCTCAACCCCATCTCAGCCCTCCCCTGATGTCTCATCTTATCTTCAATTAAGGCAAGTAATGAAAGACTGTCTTCATTCTTGGATTGCACCTTATCTCACGGCAGCCATGTTGGTGGAAAGAAGAATAGTGAAAAAGTCTTTTGGGAATTTGACTCTATTATTATGCAAACCTTGAGCTACATTTTTCTATTGTTTTGGCACCAACATGGCCGTCTTATCACGTGAGTGCAATCAAAGAATTAACAGAATTACTATGGAAAGGCCTTTGAGATTTAAGCTTACATCAAGTAACACGGAAGGAAAAGAAGAAGAGTGAGCAAAACGAGAAGCTATGCTAGTGGATCCAAAATCTATACTGGGTGCATGCAGCTTTTTACAAAGCCGCATGGTTTTTTTGAGAGACAAGAACTTATTACATTGTGTGAATGATATATGAAATAAATCATACATGAACTGCAGAAATGAAATCAATGAAGAATGATCCTCACAGTTGTGAACACAATTTATGCAATATTGCGAAAAGAAGCCTGAAAAAAATTCAGGACTTCAACGGGGTTTGAACCTGTGACCTCGCGATACGAGTGCGATGCTCTAACCAACTGAGCTATGAAGCCACTGACGTTGGGAGCAGGTCAATTGTAGGTTCATATGTTCCCATGAAAGAAATGAGTGTGAATGATATATGAAATAAATCATACTTGAACTGCAGAAATGAAATCAATGAAGAATGATCCTCACAGTTGTGAACGCAACTTATGCAATTGCGAAAAGAAGCCTGAAAAAAATTCAGGACTTCAACGGGGTTTGAACCTGTGACCTCGCGATACCGGTGCAATGCTCTAACCAACTGAGCTATGAAGCCACTGACGTTGGGAGCAGGTCAATTGTAGGTTCATATGTTCCCGTGAAAGAAATGAATGTGAATGATATATGAAATAAATCATACATGAACTGCGGAAATGAAATCAATGAAGAATGATCCCCGCAGTTGTGAACGCAATTTATGCAATTGCGAAAAGAAGCCTGAAAAAAATTCAGGACTTCAACGGGGTTTGAACCCCGTTGAAGTCCTGAATTTTTTTTTTTTTTTTTTTCAGGCTTCTTTTCGCAATTGCATAAATTGCGTTCACAATTGTGAGGATCATTCTTCATTGATTATTACATTGTGCTGTCATTCCTGCCACATTACTGTTCGTGTATCAGGGTACTAAAAAAGTAGTGTAATTCATTAACATACGTGCATAAATAATTAGAATCGCAGTTTTCCTCAGGCCTTACCTGTCTCCATTGTCTGTTCCCTCTAATACCCAGTGAGATTCTTCGATTGCACGTTGTCTCTCAACTTCGAGTTGCCGCCGATAATCAGCTTCTGTTTTCCTCTTCATGAACTATGTATCGTACAGAAAAATCACGCTTGAATAAATAACATACCCTAACGATGCTCAAAGAGATACTTTGGGTGCATTACCTTCATAGCCAAGAGATTTTTCGACAAAGTTTTCTTCGCAGGAGTGACAACTTCGGCCGCCATGTTGGATTGTATAATAGTCCCTAGTCCTTTCGCGTCCAAACGTTCGAATTTATCACCACAGGCAGCCCAGAAACCCAGAGTACATAAAAAAGCGAACAATGAAACAAAAGAAAGAAAAACAAAACAAAAAAATATCCTTAATGTCGTAGCGAAATGACCGTGTGCTGAATTTAAAATAATAATAATAATAATAATAATAACAATAATAATAATAATAATAATAATAATAATAATAACAACAAAGCTCTTTATTAGTTCCAAAAAACAAACTTTCTGGATTACAATAAACAATTAAATAAAATTGAAAAGGCATCAATTAATAAAGCAACGTTTAAAACGTTCGGTCCTAATCTGAGGAAATACATAGAAGTGACCACGATTCATTAGCAATCTTGTTTTACTGGAAGGGTGGAGATCTACCAAAGGACCTTCAATAGAAGTGGTTACACTCTTCCATAACTTATTATCTGAGGCGTCTAAAAGACTTATTAAACATGGGTGAGACCTCCTTAAGGAAACCAAAACGAACTGATCTTTTCTGAAACTTGTCAATTTTGGAAAGATACTTACCATAACTAGCAACACCCCATACTGAAACGCAATAAGTAAAAATAGGTATAATCAAACTATGGAAGAGGTGGTCAACCATATGCCGAAGCGACTTCGTAGCCATGCTATTTGGTTTTTCCGATCCTCAAGTTAGTAGCAGATCTTACCTTTTTACGTAGGTAAATCCCAGATACTTTGATGATTCTTCAGAATGATAATAATAATAATAATAATAATAATAATAATAATAATACATATTTTAAGTTATAAACGTGAGTAATGGCGGACCGTTAAATTAAAAAGTTGTGATGATAATGATAAAGATAATGATAATGATAATGATGATGATGATTATGATGATGATGAGGATGATGATAATAACTTTATTTAAATTTCAGTAGTGAAGAATGATTTCATAGGAAGTGATCCAGTTTTTCAGCTAAAACACTACGTCGCCCCGTCGTCGCCTGCCGTCAAGAAACTGAACATGGTGGCGGGGTAGTTGTCAGTGCCAGAGACTGTCGTCCTCTTCAAATCAGGCTCAGCGCTTCTCTTTTTTCCTTCGAATAAATGCAGTGACACCTTCGAGTGAGGTATGAAGCGTTTTATTCAGTAAAGTGAATTAAACTGCGCGCGCGCGCGCACAAACGAACGTGAACGTCAATGACGGCCGTCATAGACGCTTAAAACGTAAACAACAAACACTGTGCTCTTTCCGTGCACCGCACACTGAACGCCATGGGTGAACCAGGAGTGCCGAGGGAAGTGAAAGGACGGCGCATGTCAAACTATGGTGTTAAGGCCTACACACCTGAACAAATTAAGGAACAGCGGAGAGAGAGCATGAGGGTATGTCAGTGAAACTAATGGACTGCAGTTTAATTAGCAACAACAACAACAACCTTTAGAGCGCTTTTCAATTGAGTGTCGTAAAACCAAAACCAAAGCAATTACTCTGACCAATCACAACAGACGCAAACAGGGCAATGAGCCAATCAGAATACGAAGCAATTGCATGTAGCCTGCGTAAAGCGCGGGAAATACGCGCGTGCAAATCACAATTGGTTTTGGTTTTGTTTTTCATTGGTTGAGAAAGTGGCGCGAGTTTTCCTGGCCAATCACAGAGCGAAGCATTGCAAAACCAAAGCAAAACCATAATTACTTTCGACACTCAATTGAAAACCGCTCTATTTAGACACGATAGTGATTTAAGCGATAGATTTGCTTGTGGGGTCGTGTATCTATCTAAGAATTAAAAACATGCATTAAAAAATAAAAATTAATAGTAATGATATGCATACACTTTCACATTAATAAAACTTAAAATCCTTTAAGTTCCTCCTTTGCATTTGAGTGGAGGCTGTGGAGCGCGTTGTCGTGACTTTGTCTAAAGTGCTGTTCTTACAAGAGCACTTATTAAATGCAAACATTGTTGTAACCAGGCATGGTTTAAGCGATCGTAGTTGTAACGACTGTTTTCTAAAAATGTCGCACTAGTAATCTGCACTCCATGCAGCACTGGAATTGTCCTTTTAATTTCAGTGCATTCAGATTGGAATAAAAATTGGCAAGGCCGGTATATTTTGGTGTTCTTGACTTACAGAACGTACATTTTATAATAACTAACTAACAAGGCGTCAAAGATGCAATTTAGCAAATATTTGACTGTAAACCACTCTAATATATCGCCAAAGTACTGGTAAAATACTTTTACTATCATGAACAGTGTAGTTCTCAGTATAAAAACAAAATTTCTGTTACAAATTTCATTTCAGAGAGAAATCCGCTTTCGAGACTGTCACCTCATTACATCAACTCATAGTGACGCGCTGTCCAAGGCGTGGAAAATCAACTTCTCCAGGCATCTCAGCCGTGCAGAATTATTTTAACACCAACAAACAGGTGAAAACGTCTTTTAACCAAGAGGGAACAACGACCAATTAATTATGGTGCACTTAATTGTTCTTGTAGGGTGTAGAGGTTAGGTTCAAATTATAAAATACACTGCAGTAAAACTTCTAAGTCCTTGTCAGGCCCTGCCAGGGGTTTTGGGTATACAGTATCTAGGGCCATTTTAATTCAGGTATATGGTATTTTTATGTTACAATTCGGGTATAAAGTATCTGGTTCTTCCTGAATTTTAGGTATTCGGTATAGAGCCATGAATTAAATGCTTCAAGAAAATTTTAGGTATCAAGTATCACACATTTTACAATTTTAAGGTATATTGGTATCTTATGGGGAAAAACTGGGTATATTGGTATCCCACTATCCCCCCTGGCTGGGCCTGCCTTGTCGATCCTATAGACGCAACGGGACATAAGTCTTATGAATGCTGGTTTCCGTAGCCGGCTGAGGGTATTGCAGTGACGGGCGGTTAACCCATCGCCCAGCTTCCACCCAGTAGTCTACAGACGTATAATCAGGGACAGACCACAACGTCGGGACTACGTTTCCCGCTCGTTGCGATTTGGACGTAGGATCGCTTACTTCCCCTTCAATACTCTCGTAAGACAAAAGGCTTAAAAGTGCACATGAATCGAAAATTAACTACGAATTTTTTTGAGGTTTTTAGATAGCTTTTAATCCCCATATTTAATTTTCAGTCGTTTCCCTTCTTTTTGTGACAAGGATTGACTATTTGTAGGGGTTCCAAATTCCCGCCATGGCCTGAAATTTGAGACATTTGCGCGCGGCCAAAAGGTCTCTGTGCCGTCATTCGTGTGTAATGTTCAAGCGTGAAACATGGCTGAGAAGGCGAAAAAGCTTAAACCTGGAAAGTTTTGCCCCGCTGGCGGCTCCGAAAGTTAATCTTGGTAGTTCTCCGCCATTTTTATTCCACGGAACTCACAAAAACAGACGCACTCGACCGGAGTCAATCTCGTACCCAGAGTCCCCAGGCTCTTTGGCCAGCGGTTAGTCGCCAGGAGAGACTCTGGGATAATGGAAAAATCAAATTATTTGATTGACTGGTTTCCATAGTTTTATCCCAGATTTTCTGGGAAAATGGCCAGTCCATTATCCCAGAGTCTCTCCGGCTGTCCACCCGCTGACCAAACAGCCCGATGACTCTGGGTACGAGATTGGACCGGAGTACACACGAATGATGTCAGCATGACTATTCACCAGACCCCAGGTCTAGAATTTTAGTGAGAAAGGCCCAACTTTCGCCGCATTTTAAAATAAGTTCCTGCTACTTCTAGTAAATTATTTTCCCCTCAAAATGTGTCTTAAAACACCAATTTTCATATTGGAGAAAAAACCTGGCAACATTACTGCACGATGACGCGATCATCGGAACTGAGGCACCTATTCAGCACACAGACAGAATCATCTAGCCTTTAAGACCGGCTTGGGGGCTAGGGTCTGAGGTCTCTGCCGGGTGTGGGGGTCTAGCTTCCGCTCAGCAATCCATTGCTCCGGCTTACAAACTCAGAGCTAACCCGGCAGAGGTCAATAGCTCCCGTGCAACAACACACACTAGATCTTATATTTCAAACAGCTCTTAAACGCTGCTGGCACGTTTCAGATTATTGCCAGGTAAACATGCATTCTTTTCTCAGCGTTAAAAGTTATTATTCATACTCTATTACCATCTGTACTATAGTTATGAAAGTTCTTGTTTTTGCCGACATATGGTTAAAGCGATGGAAGATGACTTCGCGGTGACAGTTTTATGTTAGTTTCTCTTTAATTTCTTGCAGCATGACAAGGTATCAAACTATGACAGAACTTTCCACATCAAGACTGGCTACTGTAGTAAACTCCATCGGGATGACAGAGAACATACCCGGGGTCTGAATGTCAACGCTGAGGTTCGTAACGGCGCGTTTGGGTATGTTAAGGCCTGTTCAAACGCACTATACACGCACTATACAACACTCGACTTTGTATGATCGACATTGTATAGCGTTGTTGGGTAAGGTGTTCAAACGTAGTATACACGGACTATACAACCACTCTACAAGTATGACGAAACAGAGAATTGTGGTTTAAGATTACCCATAGTTTCTTGTTTGTGTGTGATTTCGTCGACTTCGACTGCGCATGCTCGCATGCAGTATAATGCTCTACAAGTCGAGTGGTGCGTTCAAACGAGCTCGACTTTGTAGAGTATCGCTTCAGTGATCGCGAAACAAAGGAAAAGTCGAGTGGTTGTCGAGTAGAAGTTTGACCAGTTTCAAACATCGCTATACACGATTAGACTTGTCGAATCGTGTATAGTGGGCACTATACAAGGTGTTCAAACGCACTCGACTTTGTAGAATATACAAGTCGAATGTTGTATGGTATACAAAGTCGAGTACGTTTGAACAGGCCTTTAGTGCGAGTCGAAGAATCTTATATACTTTAGAATGTCCAGCAATTTTTGTGCCTGGTCATCTAACAAGAACTAGCTCAAACTGCAACAAATGTAAACAAGGAGACTGTGAGGGACTTGTTAGCTTGTAGTGTTTGTTGTTTATTCGGCCTTTGTTCTTTTCCTCTTTTAAAGTTTAAATCTTAAACTGTACGTTTTACGCTGCTGTTAAGTTTATTAGTTGCATCTAAATGTACTGCGCAATCTAGAAAGGTACTCGATATTATGTTATGTCATGTCATGTCATGTCATGTCATGTAAAGTTATGTCATGTCATGTCATGTCATGTTATGTTATGTTATGTTATTTTATGTTATTTTATGTTATTGTTATCTCATGTCATGTCATGTTAGTTATGTTAAGAAATGTTATGTTCTTGCTTGGCATTTTTTTTTTGAAGCATGGAATTGCTTTTCATGTTAGGAGAGGACTAGCCTAAGAAATTCTGTGTGAGAGGCTAGCTAAAGCTTATAAGTCTGGATCTCTCCCTACAGGAGCAAACAAAGGCTGTCCCAGTACTTAGCTCATCCCTGTATGGTCATCGTCCGCCGCTGGAGACACCTTCCCGTCGACACGTACGGGTCGCGACCGTGAAGCGAGATTTCTACCGACAAAGCGGAACGAATATTCCCTTGTTCTAGCTGATCGATTGCTTTCCTTCTTTACATCAAGAAATTTTTATTAAAAATGACGTGTTTAGCTTAAGCTTGTTTGATTGAAGGCCCGGGTTTTATAAGGTTAAAGCGGTTTTCAGGGAGCCCTACCTAAATAATTAAAACTGGATTCTAGTTCAGAAGCGTGTTTAGGTTCATCCACCTTTTTATACCTTGCCATAGAAAATACATCCAATCAGAATGCAGGAAAGCCATTGTATATTCGTTAGTATTCCATCGAACCTTCCCATCGATCAATGCAATTCAACGGTATCACACCCAACCTTCCCATCCTGCGTTGAGATTCCCGCTCATGCTGGCCGTGCTGGCCACTGTATTTTCTATAGCATGGTATAAAATACTTATGCAACCCTTTCTCGTGGTATACCGTGGAGTATCCCACTCGTCACTTGTATTATATATTCTTGGTATAGACACTCGCCTAAAGGCTCGTGTATATACCTAGAAAATACAAGTGACTCGTGAGATATTCCACGGTATACCACTCCAAAGCGTTGCATAACTAGTATATACGTTTACTTTCGCTTTCATTTACCATCACTCACCTTCAGCCCGGTTTGCTCAGTAGGTAGAGCACGGGACTGTTAGCGGAGGTCGCGGGCTCAAACCACAGACCGCACCACAGCCAGAATATAATCTTGAAATAACTGGTGAGATCATGCTGGCTGTGTGTTCAACATCTGCTTCAGTTCAGATGATCGCGTCATTGGTCAGTGACGTTTAACTGTTGGCCTTGTCTCCTTTGCCTCCACACGTAAAATTAGGGAGCTTAAGCAACGACGACGACGACAACGAAAACGTCATTTTAAAATACAACTTCTCGTCTCTGTAACTCTTTCGCGATTATCCCAATGTGTTTAATTTGGAAAATGCTGGCGATATGTCCAGAAACTAAATTACAACGAACGACGTCAAAGTAAGGAAAGAGAAAGAAAAATTTGCCATCATGCGCTCACGTTCTCAAGAGAACATGAAATTTGGTCATTTCACGTTGTTGTTTGAGGGGGGCAAGGGGGGGGGGGGGGGGGGGTCTTGTCACGAAGTCAAGATAGTAAATTTTCGATTTCTCGAATCACGACTCAAGTGTTAAATTCACTAAGGTCACGGAAAAAATCTGATCACAATGCAGTGAAATTCAGCTATGAACTCAACTTTAGACATTCACGATTTATTTCTTATCTATTCACGATTCACAATCAAGGACTTTTGTATTTCACGCCTCACAGAATACACTTCAATCACGATTCACGGGACAGTTTTTTTTTTTTATCAAAACACGATTCACAGAGCGCAATAAAAACGGATCACGACGTCACGAAAATACCCTTGCCCCCCTCTTGTTTTGAAGAGGACGGCAAAGAAATGTACCAGCGCACGTGCAGAGCCATTGTTTTTGCTCATTAAACCTTTTGTTTTGTGGCGTTCTCGTTGTCGTCGCGTCCTCGTTGCTTAAGGTCCCTATTTTGAAGTGGACGTAAAATAACCCACACGCTGATCGAAAAGAGTAGGAACATGGTTCCCGGTGCTGTGGTCGGCTGCTCTCACACATATCCTGGGGTTGGTTGGAGGCTGGCCTATGCTGGTTTCTGAAACCTCATTGGAGGCCCTATGCGTCACGTGGCACGGAAGGAATGATGATGACCTCTAATCTTATTATATGTCTTAAATCTCCTTTCGATTGTCTTCACTCGTGCACTTTCAGTTGCCTTTATTTACTTTAATTTAGCCAGGATCCAGCCTTGTTCATCTTCATTCGCTTACCTCCATTCACTCCTCCCCTTACCAGGTCACCAAAATTCACTATCGTTTTACTCCTTTATTTCTGTTCATCCATACCACGTTTTCATTCGCTTTCACTTACCCTGATTTACTTCATAAATGCAACCTCCAATCACTTTTACCCACCCTCGTTTGCCGGGTTCATTCCAGATCTTTACACGTGTTGACTAGCCTCAGTTAATTCACCAATGAAAGAAATAACAGTGCTTCTAAAACACATTTTCCAGTTCACATGAGCTATATTAGTAGGAGCAAAGTTTATTCACGAACATTTTCAGTCTAGTAAGTCGGACATTTCTCAATGGAGATAATTTTTAGTGTTGCTGTGATTTTACACTCACCTCAAGGATTTGTCTTGTCATGTTAAAACTCCCTTAATAAAACAACCCCAGGGGACTACAAACGTACAGGATTATTGAAGAACAGTTCTAAAACACCTATCGTTTGTTGGATGATGATGTTAGAGTTACATGTTTTCTCTGAGACGACCGGAGACCAGAAATTACAGCAATATTGTGCTAAAATCACGCCCAGACCGCAGTAAAATTGCCGCCTTGATTTGGTACGCGCTATATAAAGGTAGCTAAAACTGTGACTTAAACGCATTCTCTGAAATTGAATTAGAGTGAGTGAAAAATCGCGGGTATAAACGGATTTTACTTTTGCTAAGTTAAGACCATCCTCCGGATCACTGGGCTACAGTCTGGTATCTGGGACGTAATGTGATCTCAAGGCCTCTTAAAAAGTGATTAGGCTTCTGTGGTAACAGTGGTAACACGAAAACAAACGGACCAATCAGCTACACGCCACCGATTGAAACGTTCAAACTACTCAAGATTAGGCAAAAATCTAAACACTCAAAACAAGTGTTTGTCAACGTATCTCTGAAAAAAAAAGGTGATTTATTATTGTATACTCTGTACAGTGCAAGTCTAGGTTACAAAAAGACGTGCGGTTATTTGACTTCTTAGAAGCAACTTTAACGACTTGACGCACTGTTGCTGTCTTCTGATTCAGTCGCACTCCGGAATGTATGTTAAATTTGCGTGTAATTACCGAATTAATCGTGTTTGATGTTGACAATGTACTTCAACATTTTTGACTAACATCATACAACATCACTCACACGCAGGTTCTCACGCTCTTAGAAAAATAAACAGGAAAGAAACACGGAAAAGTTGCATTAAAAAAATGAACTAACAGCAAATTTGAGCGCGACGGGAGAGTTTTGCAAGCTATGTAATTTTTTTTTCGTTTTCTTTTCGAGTGTGTATTTGAAAATGAAATTTTTTCTCGTGTATCACCAGCTGTTCTTATCAACTCAAGATTATTTACGTTCCTTATCTTGGAAAACCAATCTTGCCTTAGTCACATAAAATCAAATTTCATCAATATTAACTGGCCACATTCTATGCTTTGCCAATTGCAGATCGAGTTAGATTTTTGTTCTTTTCCATACCTACGGGCTTCCGTATCTGTCAACAACATAAGTTAATCACTAAAAGTATTTTAGAGAAGCGAAAAGGCTGAGTGAGTTAGCGATGTATACAAGGTCATTTATTTTGCCAGTCACAGCAAAGTTGACAAGTTCACCGAAAAAAACCCTGACTATTGACAGGGTTCAGAACGCGGGAAAACCGTCATACTTGCTGTCCGGCTGATTGGTTAGTGTAGCCTTATACGCAAAGTGCAAACCGAGTTAAACAAACGTAATTATAGTAACTCACTGTGACCGTTGAGCTAACAACACTGGTCAAGAGTAGCCAAAATAAGCACAACTTTAGAGCTCACTCATGAGAATATTAAGCACATGGCTGCCTATTTGACCTTCATTAATTCATAATTCTGCTTGACCTGGCCCTTGCACACATGCAATGGCCACTATGAGCTGTACTGGATCATCGCAGTCATGAAAGCAACTTTAACAGTTGCGAAATTCAGGTTTTTATGGAATTCGAATTACCCGATGTAGCGTTGATAGAGGCTCTCTGCTCTCGTGTCATGTAAAGCAATTGGGAAGTTTTGATAATTGCTTTTCTGGTCCTGAAAACTATTTTTAGTTTTAGAAATATTAGCCAGACAGTTCAAAACAGTATTAGCGGCGTTGACAATCTATGTCAAACTAAAATCGTAACGCTATTTTTTGTTTAGCCTTCACTTGAAAATGTTTAATTGAATGTATGTAAGTTAAGCTAACACGTTTTCAGGGACAAGATTACATAGCTTTAATATAAACAAAACAGCTAGTGAAGCTCTAGTTTCCTCATCTCCCGTAATCTGGAAGCTTAATATCGAACAACCCAGAAAAGAAGAGATCTATACAGTAGGCAAGACTAGACTGTAATCAGTGGAGTCTGGTCACAGCATAAGAAAAACACTTCGAATTCCTGACCGGAAAAAAACAGACTGTGCTTACAGATGGTTATTCGCAGTCCATAGCAATAGTTCTATCGTAATATCTGATAATGTTGACCCCAATCATTAGTCTGTTTGGATCTTGAGGCAATGAAAATTAGAATTTCTCAACTGAATCCTTATTCAAAAAGAGCTGCGCTTTCGTTTCACTCCTCCAAGTAAATTTGATATGACATTAATTTCTGTCTTGTGAAGATTCCTTAATGTTGGAGATAAGTTTTGGTATTGGACAGGATCATGTCACAGTCAACATACCATGTTTGAATTTTTTAGCTATTTTTATTAGATCTATAGTCTCTGAAAATTTTAAAAGAATTTATTTTTGTTGTGTGTCGTGATACTTTTTGTAAGCTAAAAACGATGTTGTTACAGTATAGTTACGGAAAGTCCAATACAGGGCCTATCACATTGTATACCGGTACATGAATCCGTAGCAACTAACAAATAGCGATATGGGGTCGACAAAACAACGAACTCCACCATGGAAATTTATAAAGATTACTCTCCTATAAAACTGTTAGGCTGAAACTCCCAGCTGAAATGTGTTTATTGACATTGCTTTTTTTTGTTTTTAATTTATTCCGTTGGGTTCAAATAGAGTCAAGTTGCACGATCAAATGGTCACTGAAAAAGATACCACTTGACTTTTCAAACTTGAACAAATTTAATTCGTACTCGTCTTATTGACAAAATGCAGGCCTTACATGAGTACACGAGTAAAGAGTTATTGGAATTTTTTTGCGCTGTATATGTGTTAAACGGAAGCAACGACGTTTCTGAATTCGGCATCACTCCAGGCGTAGTGAATCGAAAGCAATCCATAACAGTTGATGGCGATCGAAGATTGATATCCATTTCTGATACTAGTCCGATAGCAATCCGGCGATAAAGAAAACAGTTGTGAGTTCTATTGGAAATCGATAACGATTGATTTATCGATTATTATCGATTATTATCTGAAACGATTTGGCGCAGTGGTGAGAGCGCTCGCCTTCCATCAATGTGTCCCGGGTTCGATTACCAGACTGGGCGTCATAAAGTAGGCTGAGTTTGTCGGTTCTCTACTCCGTTGTTTGTTGGTTTTCTACTCTACTTTATTTAGAGTTGTTGTCGGCTAGGAAAAATTGAGACTTTAATAAAGTGATTATTAAGTGTAACACGAAGTTGTGTGTATGGTTTTATTGAGTCACTGAATCATCATAATAATGCAATAGTTTTACAATTATCAACAAATCAAGGTCGTGAAAAACCTTAAAGAAGACAGTAATGCCGAAACGTCGGTGTTTCATGCAATTAACACATATAGTGCAAAAAAAAATGCACTGAGTAAATCACTCAAATTAAGCAGTCAAATGGCGCTGCGCAGCATAGACAAGTACCAACTACAAGATGAACTGGAAACGAGCAGGCTTGATATCCGCCACTGTACAGCAAGGGACTGAACGACAGGAGAGACTGAGATGTTACATTCCTCTCCTTACCACGGGAACTAGATTTTAATTATTAACTCCTATCTGAAGACGGTTGCTGTTTCAGTAATAGTTATAGAGTTTTTCTTGAGTCAATGCGACTAAAAAGTAATTTCACTGCTTATCCTTACTGCACATAATTTCTTGTGTTACTAAGGCGCCAACGGGCATGGCCTCGGCGTTCAGACACCCCTGATTCAGCTTGGCCAACTGAAAAATGGTCATTTCCCTCCTGAACAAGCCCGGCTGGTCTATCATTCTCAGCTTATTATGTTATATCAGCAACAATCTTCTTTGTGTTTAAAGATTTTTTTCAGGCTTGTACAGGACGCACAAGCCTGAATTGTTTTCAGCCTTTATTTTCAATACTGTCTATATCACATCTTCATAGTTCTCGATTCTGTTCGTCTCTGCCAAAATGGTGTATTTAGTCGTTTCTTGTGATAAAGCATTACACGCGTGACGTGGTTGAAGGTTCTGATTTTGCTAAATCTGATCGTATTAAAGTTATACAACCCGCCTCGATTAGCTTTGTTAGATGCAGGTTGTCTATTTCTCTAAATTGTAAATTTTAAATTAGTCAAATAAAATGATGATGAAAATGAAGAAGAAGAAGAAGAAGAAGAAGAAGAAGAAGAAGAAGAAGAAGAAGAAGAAGAAGAAGAAGAAGAAGATGCTTTTATTTTACTAGGGTATCTCTTTACAGTTATAAAAACTGATATCCTTAGAGGCCCTAACACTAAAAATACTAAAAGCTACTCCTAACTAAGCGAATGGAAAATACCCTAAAAATAACATAAACATTTATTGCAAAATACGACTAATAAAAACTACAAATTACGATTAAAAACTACACATCCGTAATAATAAAAAGCTTTTTTAGTACATTCTAATTTAACGGAGGGCAGACGGAGCTTTGCCGCGTTCTTCTCTGTAGAATGTCTCTATTAAAATAAAAATAGTCCATATTAACTCGTGAATACACTGGAGGTCAGCAAGAACTGATCGAATAAAATGATATTTGAATGATGATGGTACCTCTTTCGCGGGCATTACCGCTCACCTATATAATTCTTTTTCTTTTTTATTTCGAAATATTGCCTGATAGTGATTTAATGGTCCGGTCTGATAGATTTGCGTTCGGAAAATGGGCTATATTACGCCCGGGAGGTGATTACTTATGTTACGCCATTTTCTGGGCACACACCCTCATCGAGGTAGGCTAAAAGGCAGAATACATGCACAGTAGCCCAAAAACGTGATGTAAGGGCAATATAATGTAAAGAATACAAGACTAGCACACTGAGGCATTAAGAAAGACCTAGGCGCAATAAGCAGCAGGGATTTGTTTTCAGTATACACAGCCCTTAGCTCAGTATTAATATTATAGAATCTTACGTAAATTTGTTCTGCTGCCCCAAGTATAGTATCTATCTTGTATCTAATTTGTTTTTTGTTTTTTTTTTGCTGTCATAATATATAATTTTACTAAGGGGTACAATATTAGTCCCCTTAGATGTGCCCCTCTCCTATTTAGTATTACTTCATTCTCTGTAATTAATAGTTATGTAATTAATGCTAAATGGAGAAAAAATAAAAATACAATACAAATACAATACAGCCCGTAGCGAATTGTTTCGAAAGAAAAAAAAACAACCGGGACAGAGCCTTTTTACTGACAACTAAGCATTAGCGACAGTTTGTTAAGTCGTAACTGGGTCTTTCGGCGAATCAGAAGGAGAAAATGGATTCCAACCTTTTCATTCTTGAGAGTGATCCACACGTAATTTCTCCTTACAGTATTAGGAACCAATATCAATATCATCACTGATAGCAGACCAAAGACGCGAATAAAGGAAATGATTAACTATTAGATATTGCTCGTTATCACATCATGTTATATCATAGTTAGCGGTTCTATAGACAGCCCGGCCTGGATATCACTGAAGGCCAACGGCGCACACTAGTTACAGGTGTGACCCTTGGAAATCATATCTTCTGTTGAGGACAGGAACTTTGTAGTTGCCTCGATCAATGACAGGGCACTTTTCAACCCGCAGTATAGCCAACGTGGCGGTGTTGACAAAGTCTTTTGTGTATGGATCGAATTAGAACCAATAATATATACCCAATACTGATGTATGGATTCAATTAGACCCAATAATAGTGTAGATTACCTATGTCAGTCCTTGTTCAATCAAACATGAAAGCCACCATCTTCACTACCCACGCAAATAATTTAGAAACTTGTGATATCTTGCTAAGCTGGCTAACCTTTCCGCCTCTAAATTTTGTTGGGGGAATATTCCCGAATATTGAACACTTATTCTGAAGAAGAGCGTACCAGTTAAAGGGATTCGCCGAATGATATATTGAGAGATTGGCCCTGAAAAGATGAACTGTGACTTAACTGTGACTAAGGGATTTGTTTGGTTTAAGATATAAACTCACGCGGCTTTTGGCTGGGCCAGCGAACACGTTACCGCATCTCAACCTCACAAAGACTGCTAACAGGTTAAATTTTCTTTTCCATGCTGTTCTCTGGCTGCAAGCCGGCTGTTCTACCGTTCTACTGTCTAGCAGATGAAACAAATTCAGTGCGGATACTTATGCAAAGCCTTTTTCAGGATCAAGCGGCGAAAATCGAATATTAAAACCGTGAGCTGTGCATGTTTTTGGCGGACAAATGGTCCCGGGATAAATATCCATCGGGAAAACTAAACAAGGACTGGAAGTAACTTGGACATCTGCCTTTTTCTGTTTCAGTTTTGCGGCTTGCCAAGGCTCTCGAGAAATACAGACCTCTTACTAAACGATTTTAGCCGCTAAATTTTACGGGTCTCGTAGTCTCGCTTTTTCTTTTCGCGCAGCCGTCACGGTGTCTGGATTTTATATTGAAGGCTAAAATTGCCTCGGGCTCCCAGAAAAGGCAATTAGTTTCGAGTCACGGCACTATTTAATATCCCTTTATTTCCCAGACAGCTTGAATCAGCCCACGTTCGTCTGAAGCTTATACTGATGTCCATTCCTGTTAAGTCAGTTTAAAGAAACAACCAAGTATGAGTCAGTTAGAGTCTACAGATCTTACAGGTGCCATCGCCATGGGCCGACTGGGCTTACAAAACGGAACAATGTATTGGTAACCCTGCGTCGTCATAGAGCATCAATTGCGTGCCATTTTGTTGTTGTACTAGGGGACGAGGACGCGAGGACGAGGACGCGACGGCAACGAAGTAAAGAAAAAGAAGAAAAATTGCCGTCATGTGCTACGTTCTCGCCAAAACCTAAATTTGGTCATTTCACGTTGTTGTTTTGAGGACGGCAAAGAAATGTACCAAAATGCAAAACGCACGTGCAGAGCTATTGTTTTTGCTCATTAAACCTATTGTTTTGTGACGTGCTCGTTGCCGTTCCCGTCCTCGTTTTTTGGTTTTAAAATGTGGCTCGGGGCAAATCTAAGCCTAGATACAAATATCGCGATATTTTTTGAGATATTTAGAAGTTTTTGAGAAATTTAGAAAATGTTGAGAAATTTAGAAGAAAATGTGATATTTAGAGCAATTATCACAAAAAAGATACTTCATAAGAACAAAAAAAAAGGTTTATATTAAATTTTACGAGTTGTTTTCGTGTTTTCCTGTCTGCACAAGCTATAGTTCAGTGAATAACAACATGCCTAGTTGCACGCAAAACTTTGTTTGAAAAGTTGTTGTTTGAAATACATAACACTGTCTTTTAAGATGTTGTAATTCAATAAACTCTTTAACTGTTTATTGCTGTGTTCTGGGATCCGTGTTCTGGCAAAGCACTTATGGCAAATTGCAATATTTAATTAATAAACAGAAATTGATGAAATCGAGTTGCTTAGATGTTTTTATTTACTTATTATACCTTAAAATAAACCAGCCCTGCAATCTACATCTTTTGCTATTCAAATAATAATGTATTTTTTTTTTTCATTTCTTTAATTGATATAAAGCCAAAAATGGGTCAAATTAACATTAGAAAAAAATGATATTTCTGAGAAATTTAGAAGATTTTTTAAGAAATTTAGACTAAATTCAAAAGAAATTTAGGAATTTTATGAGAATTTCTAGAAAGAAATTTAGAACATTTTTTGCGATATTTGTATCTAGGCCTAGGCAAATCTCGGTCATAGGAACATCTCAACGCGCCACTAACCAAAGACTACGCAATAGACATTATTCGCTTGTACATTTTGTTTTCTCAATACAGATCATGTGACCATACTTAAGATACTTAGTCCTTTGTCTTGCTCATGAAAGAGAGTGCATGCAGACATGTTCATGCAGCCATTCATGCTTGTATGCACTCTTTCTTTGAGTGTCGTCACATGATCTGTATTGGGAAAACAAAATGTACAAGAGAATAAGGTCTATTACCTTGCACACAGAAATTAAGCCTTTTTTGATCTATTCATCCCGATTATTGTTCAGTAATTGTCAGCTGGTGAAGAAATATGTCACGTTATATTAATTAAACAGTTATTCGCCGAAGGCGAAGTAAATATAGGTGAATATGGGAATATGAGCCTGAGGTGAATAACTGTTTTAGTAAAATTACTAAGAAGAATGAAAAGAAGCTACCGAAAAAATGTCAATTTTCTATAATCTCGTAACACCTAATTATTTGTTAGTTTTTAAATTGATCGTTAAAAACATTAACATGTTAGTAGTGTCATCATCCTTTCTAACAGCAGTTTGAATTTTTGATCAGAAGGAGCCCAGAAGGCTTACAGCTGGCTTTTCTTTAAAAAGTATGTCCCAGTGCACAGTAACATTAGGGCCGTTTTATACGAGAGAAAATAGGCCGCCGCGGCTTACTCTGGCCGCGGCTTACATTAGACGCGAAAGGAACCATTTATACGAGTAAAAACTCCTAGGCCAGGATAAGCCGCAGCTTGATAAAGCCATGAACGTAGATTTTGTACCATTTATGCGGAGTGTTCGCGTCCGTATGTAAGCCGTGGCCAGAGTAAGCCGCGGCTTATTTTCTCTCGTCTGAAACGGCCCTAATCTCTTTGGATGGCCAAGAAATTAAGAAAATTTGAGAACGATTCGCCAACTTAAAAAAAATCGCGCTAACATTTTCAAGTTTTTCTCTTGTGTCTTTGATAGAATTTATAATAATTGTTTATAGCTCTTTCTGCATTCCAAGATCTATTAGTATAAATCTGCAAGTTCTATCATGAATGCCTTTCTCTCTTGGCTTCGCTACACTCTGCCCCCTCATCACTGCTTGATCACGCGATAGAAATCTCGAGCTCATAATCTAATTGTTGATTACTAGAGATATCATTGGCAATCTACAAGCATTCAACTGAAGAGCAAGGCACTGTTTAAATGTAAATTCGACTAACGTTTGTATTCATAAATCAATATATAACCTTTTTACCCCCACGGACTGGAACCCCCCCCCCCACGGACTGGAACCCCCCCCCCCCCCCCATATACAGAATGAAAAAGCAACGCTGCACGACTGCTTAATGGTCACAGATTCCAAAATTTGAGCCACTCTTCGAAAAAGTTGAACCGTAACATAGCAGTGGCGTAATGACGCCATCATGTGATCTCCAGATGCAGCCTATCCAAAACCTCGAATTTCCTACCCTACGAGCTCCAAACTACTAGCGACAGGTTTCGCTGTATTTTAGAACAGTTAGCAATTCCATTTAAAAATATACTGCACCGTGTAACAAACGGCCTCTATCATCAGTTTCTGATCCGCCGGAAATGAGTTTGTATAAGCGCTTTCCGATGACTTGTACGGATATCATCTTAACTGAACTTCGTCACTGCGGTTTGAAAAGAGAGGAAAAAGCAAATAACAACAGTACCAAGCGTATAATAAGGAAGTTATTTAGCGGTTTTAATCTCCAGTTTTAGGAGGAGTGTTAAGCCACGTGTCTGCCACCCCGAACGCACATGCCTTAGGTAGGGTTTCCAAGCAACTATGTCTGTTACGTTTGGCAAACATTTCAACCTACAAGTGTTTGGATTTGGATTCTCCAGACACTGAGACAGAGCAGTAAAGATAAATAATATTGTGATTGATGTTGCTGTTAAACAAACCCCTTTGAATAAAGCATGTCTCTGCAGCTTCTGGGTAAAACCTGCAACCTTATCCCACAACATTCCTTACCTATCTTATAAACAAGGCAGGGTTTCTAAGCCCAAGCCAATTTCCCTGCATTATCATTTGCGTGCACTCGTGAAGAGTGACATAATGGTTGAGCTATGTTCTGGCCAAACATGCGATATAGGCAGAGGGCAAAAACGGTGGATGGGTTTGTGAGCCCAACTGAAATATGTTAATTCCGCCGGGATAGCCGGCCGTCGGAAAACACGTTAATCATCTAACAGCGCGATCCAATTTTAGACCCTCCAGTCGTCTAGGTCAACACGTCTTAGGATTACACGCAATATAAAAGCTCCTCGAAGAAATCAACGCAGAGTCACAGCACACGGCTACCGGAACTGAAGCAATGGGTCCAAGTTTGGTTTACCTCAATCGAGCGCAGAGGCGCTGGGTAAAGAAAGCTGTTAGCTGCCTTTACTTTTTCTTGACAGTTGCAATGGTCACCATTTTTATCCGGGACTGGACGCGGTCATGGCAGATTTCTTTTCCCAGTTCTGCGGGCTCGAGACAGCTTAGATCGGTGCAAGTTTACACAGAAATAGAGTTGATACCAGGGACGAGAAAGAGTCGACTGAGCGAACCAGTTCGAACAGAAGAGCCTGTGCGAACAACAGACAAAAGCTCTCCGCCTCCAAGAACTACTGATGCGCCTACCATCGAGCAAGACATTTTTTTAGAGCACAAGTCGACTTTAACAACTCGAACACCCTGCCGGCAGAACTATTTTCTACTTATTCTTGTGGCTTCGGCACCGGCAAATTTCGACCAGCGGAGAATAATACGCCAAACATGGGCTGCTGATAGCTCCATTACACCCCGCTGGAAGACAGTCTTCTTGCTGGGGCAGACACGAAACAGCAACGAATCGAACAAGCTGCAGCGAGAGGAGGCAATCTACGGCGATTTCATTCGCGCCGACTATGACGAGGACTACTGGAACCAAACTCTTAAGGTAGAAATGGGATTTGAATGGGCGGCCAAATATTGCAGCTTCTCATTTCTGCTCAAAGCCGACGATGATGTATTTGTAAACACTCCCGCAGTACTCAAACTTTTGAACAGCCAAGCAACACCCAAAGAAAGGCTGTACTTAGGATATTTATACAAGAATCCACACGTTTATAGAACAGGCAAATGGGGCATAACCAAAGAGGAATACAACGAGACTCGTTATCCCGACTTCTGTGCAGGGCCTGGGTATATATTATCACGAGATGTGGTTATTTCGTTCGTGGACATTTTCGACACGATACCGAAGTTCAGGGTCGACGATGTTTACGTGGGGATGCTAGCTAAAGAAGCTGGCGTCATAGGGAGACACGATCGTGGATTCCAAACTCCGCCATTTTTATCACGGCGGTGTGTTTTATTTGACAATACTTTGGTGAGACATGGGGCTGTTGGCCAATGTTTACTTGATCTTTTCGAAAAGGCGAACCAGCATTAAGCTAGCAGATCGAAATACTTGAGGTGCTTTATAAGTTATCAAAGGAAACGCTGATCTTTTAAGGTCGCCCCAGACTAAACCGCCTTTTAGGGTTATATACTGTGAAACAACAAAATATCAAAAATATCACACTCGATCAAATGCCATTATCAATAAATCATATTTTTTTAGTATTCTATCAAATATGACTGAATTAATGGTCAACAGTTATAGTCGAGATTGTTATCAATATACGCCGGATTTGAAATTACAAAAGAAATCAAAAAGACGGAATAATATGCATCAACGTCGTGACCACGCAGAAAAGCACTACACAGGAATGGATATCGTGCGTGTTCTTTTTTAAGTTTTCCTGCTTGCGTGATCGTGACTCGGTGATAAATAAGCGCGAATGCTGCAAAGCTGAAAAACGCTTATGAGGAATCCTTGAACCACAGAGAAACTACACGGCTCTCAGCCGCAGATGTTTAATTTAACTCTAAAAACTGACATAAGTGATCCACTCTGTCGACTCGTGTGACCGGGAACGCAGTCAAAGGTAAATAAGTGGGTCACTTTGGATTAAAACAGAATGTCTACGCACTTCGTGTTGTGGTTGTTAGTAAAATGTCATGGCCGACTGATTTTTTTTCTTCGAATGAATATGTGAATGATCATCGCAGTTATGAACACTACTGTAACAGTAGTCAGGTTAAACCTGAAAAGAATTCAGGCTTGTACGGGAGTCGAACCCACGACCTCTGTGATTCCGGTGCAGTGCTTTACCAACTGAGCTAACAAGCCAACTGGGAGCTGGTATATGATTTTTATATATCCATTTTCACATATTCGTGACTCACGCGGGTATATAACGAACCAACAAACTGACCAGCCCCCAGCTGGCTTGTTAGCTTTTTCAGGTCTTTATTTTCACTACTGCTTTAAAAGTACTGTTCAAAACTGCGATGATCATTTACATATTCATTCTTTAATCCACAGTTCAAATATATGATTTTCATACAAACTTGAAGCCCCTGGAAATAAAGCGTGACACAAGCCCTGTTCAGTTTAGCTTTTTACGATACTCACTTCGTACACACATCACGATATCCAAACACAGACTGGTGGGTTTTAAAACACCAAACCTGACCAAAGATAAATAATTAACCAAAACTATATACCATCTATAAAGAAAAGAAAAGCAAAAGCTGAGATGGGCGCAGTGGGACCTCGCAGAGCCGGGTGTTATTTATAGTCATGCTTCGTCGCGGTTCGCGGTGGCCGGTTGTTCAGTCATGCTAATTGCAGCCGCATCAGTGATACTTGGCCTGCTCCTGGCCTGTTGGACTTCAGTCCCGCTGTGTAAACGCTTGAAAAATTCTTCACGACTTTGCGAGTATGGCAGCAAAACCAACTCAGTTGAGTCCTCGCGAGGAGTGAGAGCAACAAAACATGCGAGACGTGTTTGTCTCGACGCATGTTACACTGGGAAATCATTTTTAACCGACCTGTATTACAACAAAATTGCTTGTATCTATTGTTCGTTGAAGTTCGTTGTCGTCAGTTTTGCCCTCTTAAGTCGCAGAGACCGATTTGTTAAAAGAACTGGACTACTAGTTCACGACTTTAGCATCCATAAGTGAAATGTTTTGCATGTTTGGAGTTAATCACTGTAGTTTTAGATAAACATTTGATCTTTGAGAACAAAAATAAGCGAAATTAAACTTCCTACGTTTCGATATCATCTTGATATCATTTTTTAGTATATATTAAAGTTATTTCTTCACGTGAAAATCCTATCGGGATGATGACGAAACGGTGTGTGATGTCGCTTACGTATATTGGAGCTAACTTTGTTTGGAGTTAATTTTAGAAACAACTACGGTAATCTGCATGATAATGGCACTGAAACATTTCAACTGTTCCCTTTTGTGTCTTCAGAAGCTACTCTACTGACTCTACACGATAGATCACTTCACTTCACTTTCGTATTCTGTTCACTGCCGTGATCACATCCGTATGTTAAAACAACAAAGCTGATTGCTATCGTGAACAAATAAAAACGCAGCTTTCAGTGTCGGTGTTTTCCATAAAAACTTGGCTTTATGGTTCATTGAATAAACCTTGTTGTATCAGAATTGTAAATAATCGCATTAGTTGACTCGTTCTTTTTTCTGTTCTGTTTATTATCGCCGGTCTCATCGTGTTCCATGGTTGAGCACCAAAGATGAAGCACAGAAGACCGGATTCAAGAAAAGCAGATTTCTGGTGTCCGTTATGCACGCTTTATGTAACGTATACGATATCCTGAGACGCGCTAAGTCAGTTCCCAATTCCTCGCTCTACCCACGCTTTACACACTAATTTTACACTCTTTTCGGCAATTATGACGCGCCACTGAACAGGTAGCACGTTAATTAATAAGTGGGAATATATGAAAATAAGAACAGCGGTTGAATAAATGAATATATGTGAAAGATATTGGGAGCGAAAACAAAGCCTGAAAATGAAAAAAGCAGTTATGAACACGAACCCCCTGAACTCGGCGGTACCAGCACGGCGCTTTTCCAACTAAGCACAATAGCCCTCCAAGAGCTAATCGTTTTGTTGGTTGGTAATAAACCCGCGAGTGAGAATATACGAAAATCATATAAAGAACTGCGGTTGTATGACAGCGAAGACACTAAAGATCATTGCATGAAAGCCTGGGTTTATTACGAACAACCAAAATTACCAGCTCTCAGTTGTGAAGCCGATTAGCGGCCCTACCGGTATTACAGATGTCATGATTTTGACTTCCGCACAGGACTTTTTTGGGGGAGTGGGGGGGCTTACTGCTAAGTAGCATCAGCACAACTGCGATGATCATTCACACCTTCAGGTATAGCAAGTTACGGTAAGCTGGCGCGCGTTTCTCGAGGCTCCCGAAAACGTTTCCGGAACGAAAAACGCCCTATTTTGCATACATTAGGCTCGTTAAGAGAAGTTGGATTTTTAATATTTTTACTCGGGCTTCCCGCATCTCGCGGGTCGCCCGGGTCTAAAATTACCGACGGTTCTTCTTTTTCTTCGTCGAGTTTCATCTACATCGTTCGATAAGCGTTTCCTTTCTCAAACAATTATCCATCGAAGCGAAAACAAGTGTGCTTTTTTTTTTTGGAATCAATACACTATTTTTATCACATTGCACAACGATAAACCTCTGTGGCCTAAAGGTCATTGTTCCTGCCTGTGACGCAGCTAACCCGGGTTCGATGTCTCTTAGTGGTATATATCACGGGCTTTATTTTTTCTGTTTCTCTTTTTCTTGTTCTTTTAGAAATATTTTTTACAAGTGTTATAATTATTGTTCTCAATGGTTGAGCTGTATTTTAGAGGAATGTATGTTGATAGGGGTCTAAAGAAATAGACTCCAACACAAGCTAAGCACAATGCATCCGATGTAAGAAAGACAGACTTCCCTCTATTCTTTTGTTTAGCGCTAAGTTAGGGATACAACACTGTTTTTTGCAAGCCCGAGTTTAGGCTAATTGTAGCCTCTTGTTAACAATACTCTAAAAAGTTAAGGAATAATTTGGGTTAGTTTGTTAAAAAGTTAGTACCAATCGATAGAAAACTGACTTGAAAATACTTCTCGGAACCGAAATGGTTTTCGGAGTTTTGAGAGACGCACCCCTGGGACCAATTTCCCATAACTAAATGTCAACAGTAATTAACCCGACCTGTTCTAATAACAAATATTTAGTTTTTATATCAGAGTTCGACATCAGTGCGAACCGATAATGGCATATTAATGCAGTAGTTAGGATGGTGTAGACTTCCGAGTTTGTCAAGGAAAATTAATGTAATTAAGCATAGCCGATGGTCATGGTAATGGTAAATTTTTCTTTAAACACGATAAAATTCATTAGGTACAGAAAAGTTAAAAAACATCTTATTTAAAATCTAAATTACAATATTACTATTTCTAATTACTACTTCTACTACTAATTGAAATGTTACAAATTAAAAGGTTGAAATGTTACAAATGTCACAAATTAAAAGGTTAAGAATTCGTAAATCACTCGCCTGCGGCTCGTAATTCACGAATTCTTCGAGTGTTCTTCCAACATCCCGTGTGGTTTATCAGCCTATAAACCATAGAAACTTAAGGTATATTGCTTAAATAGCAATCATTTAAAAGTCACCATTGAGGTGGTTTTTGCTCAAATTTGAGGAGAATCATCCGGTTTTGGCAAAACGTTGGCTGATCTTGTCTACATAAGTACACTGCACTGTCGCTAACTAGGCTAATGATCAGTAATTATTTTCTGATAAGTTAATCTTGAGGTTCTTTAAGCTGGCAGATGATTTTTAAAAAACTGATGCTGATGTGAAAGCCATCTTCCGTTGCCTTTGTTGCGTATGTTGTTAAGGCAATAAATTTTTTTGTGACAACCAAGAAAAAAACAGGCTCCTCACTTCTGAAACGACAAAACTGAATTGATAATAAAGCAGAACAGAAAGGAGAAGCAGACTCACCCCCCCCCCCCCCCAAAAAAAAGAAAACAAACAAACAAACAAAGAGCAAACAGGCGCAAAAATATTAACATCTCGGCCTAGGAAGTAAGCCTAGATACAAATATCGCAAATATTTTTTGAGATGTTTAGAAGGTTTTGAGAAATTTAGAAAATGTTGAGAAATTTAGAACAAAATGTGATATTTAGAGCAATTATCACAAAAAAGATACTTCATAAGAACAAAAAAAAAAGGTTTATATTAAATTTTACGAGTTGTTTTCGTGTTTCCCTGTCTGCACAAGCTATAGTTCAGTGAATAACAACATGCCTAGTTGCACGCAAAACTTTGTTTGAAAAGTTGTTGTTTGAAATACATAACACTGTCTTTTAAGATGTTGTAATTCAATAAACTCTTTAACTGTTTATTGCTGTGTTCTGGGATCCGTGTTCTGGCAAAGCACTTATGGCAAATTGCAATATTTAATTAATAAACAGAAATTGATGAAATCGAGTTGCTTAGATGTTTTTATTTACTTATTATACCTTAAAATAAACCAGCCCTGCAATCTACATCTTTTGCTATTCAAATAATAATGTATTTTTTTTTTCATTTCTTTAATTGATATAAAGCCAAAAATGGGTCAAATTAACATTAGAAAAAAATGATATTTCTGAGAAATTTAGAAGATTTTTTTAAGAAATTTAGACTAAATTCAAAAGAAATTTAGGAATTTTATGAGAATTTCTAGAAAGAAATTTAGAACATTTTTTGCGATATTTTTATCTAGGCCTACTAGGAAGATACCTGTTTACAAGTCAGTATGCTAGAGGAGGGTTTTTAAAGAGAACTCGCGCTTACCCACTACCCGACTATAAACGTTAATAAAGAAAACAACAATTAACAACACCAACAAAACGAAAACAAACAAAAAACTAACTGAATAACTGATGAGTCTGTCTATAGTATCATAGTAAAAGGAAAATCTGCCCTCAAAAAACAACACTCTATTATTAAATTACCCCAGGTAGAGACGGAGCAAATTGGATTACTCTTTAATACCGATCCAGAATAGCGACCTTTGTTTGGACAACAAAACTCCGTTACACTTGAAATAACAAATTCGTTAAACTCCGCTCTTGATTTCACGCGCTATGCACGTGCTGACCTCGTCCCGAGGCTGTTTGAAGGGGCCCCTGGCTTTGGGAAGTTTATCAGGTCGGCACGCGCGTGTAACGAGTTTGTTGCAGAACGAGGTCGAGGATAGAAAATAATGAAACAGAAACAGAGAAATCAAACTAAATAATAAAGAGAACAACAGAGCCAAGATTTTCCTCTAATTGTTTCTTATATTTTTGTTAAAGCTTAATCGTCTGCGGCTGTCTCACTGTAGTACCGGACATGCCATGAAACAATACTTCTTTTGATGTCAAACGACGAACATCGCAAGTGTGGGGTTTTACCGGGATCCTTAGCCCCGATATAAAACCAGTTATTTGTGGTCTACAGTCACAGGTTTTCCCACACTCTCTATTTAGGTCTCATCGATTAGGACACCGGAAAATACTTAAAACAAGCGTCAGAGTTATTTAAGTACAAAGAACAATTTTCTCATTCAGATGTTCGGAAAGGAAATGGGGAGGGAATTGGATTTATATTGCATTTCAAAATAATTAGGAAAAAGCTGCATGTTTGGACTTCTTTTAATGGCAAACGGTAAGGGGGATTTGGAGTAACAACAGCGAGAGTATGCAGCATTTCCCAAACCGCAAAAATAATCCCCCAAAATAGCTGAAAGTTTTGCGGTGAAGACATGACCCAACCGTTAGAAGAAAGGAGCACTTGACATGAAGAAATGCATACAACGACACGTGGCGGTCAGACAAAAATTTAAGCGATGAAAATTGGTGAAGACTGATATCATCCTTTCACCATTTTCAAGCTAAAATGAAGAAGGTATCACAAAATTAATGTATCCTAGACGTGAAATAATAAAACTGGATTGCTGGGTGAGATGAGGTGCAGTTGAAAGGTTCAAGTTATCATCTGCTTCATCAGTCTCATTCGTGTTAACTAATAAAAACGGATTTAAAAAGACTTTACTGCAAGTCAGTAAGGAGTTGCCCTCCCATACTTCTCGCCAGGACAGTTCACTTTCAAAACTGACATAACATCAAACAAGGCAAACGTTACTATAGATCAGAGAGTCAACTTTTACAGATGACTGAAAACCTTTTCTGTTACCATAATGCGCCGTTCGGCTCCACACTGACTTTCTCGACATCCATAATCCGGGCAATCCTCGAGCATATGGTTTAGTAAAAATTAATAGTCTGGTGGCTTAACGCAAAATTTGAGACGGCTCGTGACATAGCGGACAAAAGTGCCAAACTTCGTATGCAGTTTCCTTGGGATATGAGTATTAAATCCGGGATGGGTGCCCAAGATAGAAACTTCTCCTTAACGTATAAACTGGGAAATACTTTTCATCTTCACACTGCTGTGCTTTGTAACCAGGCTTTTGTCTCAAAATAGTATTTTTGACAGTTTTGAAGTGTAAAATGGCTCAAAATTAATGTAAGGATTTCCCTGAATGATAACTGCTTATTTTCCTTTCATAAAATGTTTCATAATTGCCTGGTTACCAAGCAATTGTTATTTTTATATATATTATAAGCACTTTAAAAAGTTTGTTAGGCAATTAAAAGATTATATAATGAACATTTGGATTTCTGTGAAGATTTCATTTCGAAGGTCATCCAAATTATGCTCATTAATGTATAAATATATATTACATAAATGTGGGTGGATACCAAGCTACACTTTTGAGGGGCCGTTTGCAGCACAGGCCAACCAAGCTTATCAATTGTGCACTGAATCAAATGGTAGAATCTGTATTTCATCATAATAACAAATATATGTTTTTAACTATTCTGAGGCAACGTCTTGATCCTCCTCATCAGTATTATTTTCTTCCTCTGGTGCAGGCAGCATTTCTTTTGAACAGTCCTTAAACCATCCATTTACTGGCTCCTTGTCGTGCTGTTCCACTGGCTGCTTGAACCTCTCAGTGGCTTTTACGGTTGTTAATAAAATGAAGTAGTTTTATTTGATTCAAGGACAAGTTGTAACTTAAGTCTTACTCAAAAACGCGAAATTAAAGTGATTAAAAATCGGAAAAATTCCGCAAAATTTCGAAATTTAAGTGTTGCGAAATAAGCGCCTCGTGAAATCGCGAAATAAACATGTCGCAATAATCGTAGAAAATCTCTTTAGTTCCATACACAGATCATAAATTAGTAGCTGTCCCATTTCAACTGCCTGAAGCTTGGTAGGTTAGAAATTTCTCATAGCAGTTAATTTACAAGTAATCAGACAAACATTCCAAAAACTAATATCTGAAACTGTGTAAAAATTGTGGAAACAGAATCTGGTGAGTAGCGGGAGAACATGGACAAAAACACGAGACGGAATTATATAACAACAACCTGTATCAACTATTTATTCCGAACTAAACACATGACTGCTGTGTTCCAAATATGGGAAGAGAAAACGGCTACAGGTGGGGAGGGGGGGGGGGGGAACCTGTATATTTTCGTTACTAAATGCTAACAGTAATTTGCTCTGAAAATTTTAGTGAGCTTACTTAAGGCATGTGTTAAAACGGCATAGACTGATAGTATAAAATCAATCAAAGTATAAAATATTTTATACTGATAGGATAAAATCAATCAATCAAATTCAAAATCAATCAGTCAGCTCAGAAGGTCTGTCATTCCCGTGAGGGGCACAGTGAGAAGTCTTGCAGCAAAATGGTAAGTGAGAGAAAAGAGTTCAGAACGCAAAGGAAAAACCATTGCAAATGAAATAAAGTCTCCGCAATTTTAGCGCAGTTAAGGGTAAAAACTAACTTTTCATACGTTTTCAATTTCTGAGCCATATTGAAGCTGTATTCCTGACGATTACTTCGACAGAGGTGTTGATTTAGGCCCTGTTTACAAGCAGGTAGGGTAACCCTAGAGCTCCCACATTTCTCCGTTTTTTTATTTTTATTTTTTATCAACGTGTTTACAAGGCAGCTAAACAGAAAACATTTCAAGTGCAAGGTAGGTAAGCATCCTTCCCTCGAATAACTTCTTCCACCAATGATCTGTACGCCTAAGTTTTCTTCGCAATCGTCTTCGTCAAGTCTCTCTCCCGTTTCACATGTTGCATTCAAGTCATTCCCGCGAGTGAAGTATTGTATTGTAATTTGTTGTCGTCGTCTAGAAATAATGACACTCGAAAGTCGCAATAACAGGCTGCACGAAAGGAGAATAACCTTTTTGGTACAATGTTGACAGCGCTTGTTCTAAGCAAAACAAAAAAAGTAGCTTTGGAGCACCGTACTTTTCACATCGTTCAAAGCCAGCTGTAAGCCGAAAAGCATATTTGCATATTCCATGTTTACCTGGCGCTGTCACCGTTGTGAGAAAACTCGAAAGTACAGTGTATTTGGTAGCTAAAAAAATTAACAGCAAAGAAAAGCGAGAGAAATTCAAAACAAGTCTTTCTCGGGATGAAAACGGCAACTGGTTGCCGGAACTCAAATAAGGGCTAATGTGAGTATTTGCACGACCCATCTTTCAACGCGAAAATAACGCCAGCGGAAAACACGCCTACCCTTACCCGTAGCCTTAGATCAGGAAATATGAAGCTTCTGAAGACACAATCTTTTAATTTAAAATCTTATGGGCTTAGGGCTTTTTCTATATGTGCCCCTCGGCTCTGGAATGCCCTTCCACTAGAGCTGAAGTGGTGCAATTTCTTAGGTAGTTTTCAGAAAGCCCTGAAGACATTCCTTTTTAGAAAGGCTTATTATTAATTCTATCTTTTTATATTTACACCAGAGGTACCCATCATAGGTATTACGTGAGATATTTGATTGCTTAATAAAATGCCGGAGAACGATAGGCTATTGGATTGGGCACCCATCCTAGAATTAACTAGCGCTAAGCTACATGTGTACAAATTTTGGCACTTTTGTCCAGTCTGTCACGATCATTCCGCTAAGCCACTAGACTATAAATCTGCTTGTTCACGTTCCGCACATCCTAGGTCAAAATTAGGATCAAATTCGCAAGTCATCGCACAGCAAAGGTATAATGCCCGTAACCTAAAATAACATGTTCAGTTACTTGCATCACATATATCATAGTGTCGGCGATTTTGCATGTTTAGTTACCTTTATACCACACAAGTGAATAGCGCTTTTCGCGTGCTGTGATTGGTTAATTCGGAGGTGATTAGCAAAGTACTATTCACCTCCACTTCGGAGAATAATTGTTAAATATTGCGCGTTCCGGTTGACATATTTGTTCCCAACCATACTACAAAAAGAGCGAAAAAGTAGTCTCAAAAAAAGCCCTTTCAGTGAGCCATTCTCTCACGATAGCCACAAAACTCCTCACGGATTGTCGGACCAGCCCATCCAGAGTTAGCTGACAAATCCACGAAAATCCAGGCAAATAGAAAAAAACCTTTGGCCTAGCTGGAGTAACAACGACATTGGGTATCATTCCCAATTCCTACGCCTGCCACGCAGGCTATTCCTCAAGGAGTATAAAAAACAAAAACAACACACATCAAAGAATTGTTGAAGAGAATGTCACTTATGAATGGGAAAAGTACAATCAAGTGTTGCTACACTTTCCCGCCACATCAAACGTATGAGATGGGAGGGAGCAGGGTTGTGTTGAGCGCTCGCCTCCCGGGTTCGATTTTCGGAGTCGGCATCATAAGTGGGCTGAGTTTGTTGCTGCTCCGAGAGGGTTTTCTCGGGGTACTTCGGTTTCCCCCTTCTCCCCAAAAACCAACAATTGATTTGACTTCTACTTGATTTAGAGTTAATTTGATTTAACCTACCCAATTAGTAGAGCGACTGTGCTCGGCTAGAAAGAATTGCATTATACAGAAGTCTTAATTCTCAGTCATTTAATGAAATTTTTATGGTCGAAGTCAAACTAATTGCAACAGAATTTCTGTCACCGCATTTTAACCGATTGGCACCCGTGCCGGCCAAAACCGCCCGCGCAGAGCCACGTCTTTTATACCGCTTGTGACGTCATCAGTCTTAATGCTCGTGGACAACTTTTACATGTAGCATGTGTAGGGGGAAGAGATCTTTCAAACCATACCCAAATGAGCACGATTCCGTCCAGCAAGCTGGAGAAAACGCAAAAAAATCAAGTGACGTTGAGCCGTAAATTTGAATGAAAATCTTGTTCCACTGCCCCCTGCACTTCCTTCCACCTAATCCTAATCCTAAAAGTTTTCCACAAACCTTTTTCCACCGAAAAGAAGCCCAGAAAATGCCCAGCAAGCGAAAAAGAAAGCGAGGCAAGAAAAGCGAAAGAAAAGGGGAGGAGAGAAAGCGAAACTTTGCTTTCTGTGCATGCCCGATTTTGGAAAGCTAATATTAAGCATCAGGAACAGAAGGGCGCGATGAACTCCACTAGCAGACAGAGGTTTGGGCAGTTTTGGTTCTTTTTGGCTAGGATATGACCAGAAAAAGGCTTGAGGAGCTTCGAAAGGTGTTTCTCGGCAAAATCCTTGGGAGTAAATGGGTTAATATTTTGAGCGTGTGCCACAGGGTTCCCACTTCGAGAAAAGTAATAATAAATCGAAACACAAAATAAAGTCGTTTTGAGCGGTTCTAAGCCATTCTGAACTACAATAAATGTTTATAATGGAAAAAATGTTATTAACAGATCAAAATAAAATAATCAAATTAAAACATACGATTTGAGTGGTCCCAGACATACCTGGCAGTATTTAGTTCGTTTCACTGCATTGTCTGTAAGTTCTGTAGTCACGGAGTTTTCCTTAATACTGCAGGTTTATGGTTTCTCTGCGATATCTACTTGTTATATTCACAGCAGGGTTGTGGCTGTGAGAAACGGTAAGTCTGATTTATGTTTTTCATTGTATTTTTATCACATTTATGTAATCGCATGTGGTCGAGTAAAATATAAAGGATCAATAATATAAAGCGTCTTTTCAGAAGCGACGAGGACAGTTTCTGCAACTTGTGAAAACACAAGCGATATTAATCATTAATTTTATGAGGAATCAAGCAATTGCATGTTTATGACATAGAGGGCAAAATTACGGTTAAATTTTAAAGCCTTTTTTCACTCAGTCAAAGCCGCCAGAGTCGGTAATGTAAGAAGACTTGCTCGACAAACTGAAGAGAGAAAACTATTCAACAAAGTCTTTCTAAAAAAAAAAATGTTCGACATTGTCGAAGAAAGAACTACAAATTGTCGTTCTTAACTGCTAGAAAAAAGTTTTCTTAATGGATAAAAGACTGCGACAAATAAAAGCGAAGGACATTTCACTGTGGACGTTTCATCTCTTTCAACATGTTCAAAGCAACACACAACAAGTTCAAACAGTTTGGCAATTCGATTTCTTTCACTGCTTTCAACCTTTTTCTTCCTTATGTGTAAATCAGTACATGGACTGTTCCAGTTTCAGGGAAATTTGCTTTGTTTCCTTAAGGGCAGAATTAAGCTTGTCTATACTCAATAAAGCGAAGAAACTTTGGACAGTCATGAATGAATGAACTACAACGCCCTCGCGTTAACCCATTAAAAAACAATAACTGGAAAAAGTTGCAACCGTGAAGCCCAGGCCACTGCTACGGAGCAACCGGCTTCGGGGCTGAGAGGTGTCTACTCTGAGATTTTACTACATGTAAACAAAAAAACCAATAAACAAACTAAACTTGACGATTACAACCGATCACTAAAACCGTCACTATTCAAACTCATCACCCACGATCCTCTGTGCGCTACACTCGCGCCCGGTTCTCTGTACCGTGCCGCCAAAATATCAATTTATGTTAATTCCGGTCACCACAAATTACATTTCTCTTTAGCGTATGGGACTGTAATAACCTTAAAGAATTGTACGGCTTTCGTATCACCTGATTTTCATGTGTTTTTTTAAAATCTACGATCATGATTGCTATAAGCACACGACTAGCAAGTTTGTTCAAACTCCCTATGCAATCACGGTTGCTATGCAATAGATTAACCAGTCAGTATCAGGTAATCCTCCCCTCTCTTGATTACCAAAAATGCCCGCCATTAAGCAAAAATGCCCTCACTCTCAACCAATCAGCGCCCAGTAATTTTGCCCTATCAGTTGTTATAATGTCACAAAGCGCCAATGCTTCTTGTATTCATGGACCGAAATTTTACAAATCGTACCGCGGCTCAATACGTTAACGCTTAATAATTCACAAACAGAAGTACTTATTGAAATGTTAATTTGATTTCTTCCAAGGGAGTTTGTTCTTCAAAGACGTACGCAAGTACAATGTATCATGGATTGCTGCTTTTGCAGTGAGTCCCTAGACAATGGAAATCTCACGGTAACTTTGACCGAAAAGGGTTGCAGAAACATTAATAGCATAAGCCAGACACTCGCCAAGTGCACAATCTAGGTGAATACTGGCAAATGCGTACATAAGAAATGCCGTCTTGATTTTATCAGGTCCCAAAAAACCGGAAGCCTTAACGTTTATCACAACGAAAGAACAGCTATTGCTCGCCGGTCCACCACATCTAGGTTTATTTTTAAGGAACACTATTTTTTCTGTGGCCAACCTGCGAAGTATGAGGGCCGAAAACGAGGCTACGATGTTATTCCGGTACGTACAAAAGACTTACAGGATAAAATAAAAGAAACCTGCAAAGTCGGGAATGATAAATGGGCGGAAACGGTCCGGGGTAGATTAGAGTTTGCACAAGATTTACACTGCTGCAGACGCAAGTTGGGAGCAGGTCAATTGTGGGTTCATATGATCCCTCAAGGAAGTGGGTTCAAACCCCGTTGAAGTCCTGAATTTTTTTTTCAGGTTTCTTTTCTCGATTGCATCCATTGTGTTCACAACTGCGAGGATCATTCTTCATTTGATTTCATTTCCGCAGTTCATATATGATTCATTTCATATATCATTCATACTCATTTCTTTCACGGGATCATATGAACCCACAATTGACCTGCTCCCAACGTCAGTGGCTTCATAGCTCAGTTGGTTAGAGCATCGCAACGGTAATCGCGAGGTCACGGGTTTAATAATAATAATAATAATAATAACCACTTTATTTAAGTCTCAAGTCTATCTAGCTGAGCACAGATGCTCTACTAATTGGGGAGACTAAATTAAATCAACTCTAAATAAATCAAATCAAATGTTGGTTTTTGGGGAGAGGGGAAAACCGGAGTACCCGGAGAAAAACCTCCCGGAGCAGAGTAGAGAGACCAACAAACTCAGCCCACTTATTCAAAACCCCGTTGAAGTCCTGAATTTTTTTCAGGCTTCTTTTCGCAATTGCATAAATTGCGTTCACAACTGCGAGGATCATTCTTCATTTGATATTTATTTATGTTACCACAATCAGAAGAAATTATACTGATATTCTCACTTTTCTTATTACAGCTATCAAACTAGTGAACAGCATAAGGATGCCACAGAAGCACGAAAGCTGCGTGATTATAATGACACCCTTGATGTGGTTGATTACCTTTACCATTTTCCCAGGATCAAGCGCTTCGCTGCATTGCGACAGGTGTGGTTGCTAATGAGGAAGTTAATGTCGATAAGTGCAAGGAAGTGGGAGACAAGGTGTTACGTTCTATGGTTGGCAAAATTGCGTATGACTTCTCATTTCGCAAGAAAGACCAAGTAGTTACTGTTAGTGCCAAATATTTTATGGTTTTGCGTAGTTTCCTCCTATTCTTTAAAGCATCCTTTGTAACCGAAATTCGTATCTTTGTGGTTTTAACCAACGGATATGTTTTACCCACGTACGGCTTATTCAACAAAGAAATCCATTATCCTTTGTTTTTGCTAGTATTACTACGAACGTGCTTAGGAAACTTTTCAGTTCTATTTAGCGTGTCACCGTGTAAGGATCAAGGCTTAAGAATCAACGTTTTTCCTCTACTTTGTGAATTCCCCAAGCGGACACAGAAGTAAGTTTGTAACCTTTATATCTTTTAGCTTATCTTGTATTAGTCCATATATTTCGTCTTTAAGGTTGCTTTAGTCTTTAGCTAGTCTAATTTGTAGTTTTCATTTCGTTACTTCTTAGTTTTCGAAACCGCTTCGCTTCACTTCACTTCGCAACGATACGTTTCACCTTGTTTCGCTTCATCGCCTCGTTACTCAATACATCGTTTACTACCGTCTTGTAACGTCGTGGTGTTACGATTCGCATCGCTACATATTGCTCAATAAACGTTATATTCTAATCAGAAGCGCGTTGAGAATTATCTGTCTAACGGGAGGATCAGGGATTCACATGGTTATCGTCCTGTGAGAAACGAGGGCTCAAGTTTCTAACGTAAAAGTTCTGCTCTCACATTCGTTTCGAAAATTCTTGGCTTCGATCCTCTGGAAGTTCAGATCGAATCATCAAACGTAACGTCTAAAACCGCTTGTTTCGTCTGAATTCTTCACAAAAAAGCCAAAGAAAATCGATCTCCTGGGAAAAATGGATAAAACCGAAAGCATGTGGTCCAACGAAGAAGGCTTAATTGAAGACCCCGCCGTCGCGAACTCAATTAGCGATGCCACGCTTGAACTCACAAACGTAAACAAACCTGGCGAAGATGTTGAAAGCCAATTGGCGAAAGCGTCGTTCGAAGATGATGAAATAAAGGAAGAATTAGGATCAACGAACTCTAGAACCCGTAAACTTACCGAAAAGGGTAAGCAAGAAAGAATTCGGAAATTAAGGAACGACCAAATCACAGCGTTGAAGGCGGTGTCCCGCAAAAGAACCGAGATCACGAAACTTCGGAGCGATCAAAACAATCTGGAAGTCGTGAAGAATCAGTTAACGGAACTTGATAGATTATGTCAAAATTATCAGGATTGTTATAATGAGTATCAGGCCGCATTGTCATCGCCGGAAGATAAAGAAGAAGCGTCGGCGCATTTCGAGTTTAAAGAAATTGACATTTTCGAGTACCGCAATGGAGTAGCTAATTGGATTGCCACGTGCGAACAACGTCTCAGCGATCAATTTGATAACCTTTCCGGTCATCATTCACGCAAGTCATGTTCCAATTCGTCACGCTCCTCAAGAATCTCGAAAAACTCTTCGTTGTCGGCGCGCGCAAAAGAGAAGACCAGAGTCGCCGAATTGATCGCAGAACGCTCCATGCTAAAACAAAGACTTGGACTTAAAATTGCTGAGGAGGAATATCAACTAGAACTCAAAATTGCTAAAGCGCAGGCGAGGGAACGTGTTTTGGCAGAAATGGAAGAGGTAGAAGAACACGATAAAAATCTAACGGAAACTTATGTCAAAATGGAACCACTCACTCTTCCGGCAACTTTACCGCTAGCTCAGCCACGCGATTTCCCGCCAACACAGCCACAACGTGTAACGCCATCTCCGTCACAATGCATATCATTACCGGAGCTAAAGCATGAAAGGCGGTCCTTACCATTTCCACCGAGTCGTGAAGATTATAGCGTAGATCACAACAAGACAAAGAGCGAAACCTATCAGCAGCATTCCCCATTAGAAACTCTTGCTCCAGAGTTCTTCCCTCTTCCTCACGAGATTAGAACCGAACGGCGTGACGGAAATTCCACGCAACAATTACGTGACGAAGAACTTCTGAAAGAAATCTTTACGATACAACAAGAGCAGATACAACGGATGGTATCCTCGCAACATCAGCTTGCCACAGCCATGACACTTCCTCAGCCAGAGGTACCGAAGTTCAAGGGTGACCCCATGGACTACAAAACGTTTATCATGGCCTTCGACGCGCGCGTTCAGTCGAAAGTAATAAGTAGCGCAGACAGGCTGTATTACCTCGACCAGCACCTGATAGGTGAACCCAAGGAACTGATCGGCGGCTGCCTTCATACCGAGCCAGACGAAGGTTATCAAGAAGCCCGAAGACTGCTGGAAAAGGAATACGGCGACGCCTACAAAGTATCCACGGCCTACATGCAGAAGCTCACAAGTTGGCCAGCCCTCAAGCATAACGATGGCCCTGCCCTAAAACGTTTCTCAGTCTTCCTAACGAAATGTCATAAGGCTATGAAGACCATCGCACACCTGACCGTGCTGGACCATCCCCCAAATATGCAAGCCATAGTGCTAAAGCTTCCCGCCAATCTGCAAGCTAAGTGGCGTGAAAACGTGGTACGAACTAGGCGTAAGGAGAACACTATTGCTGGCTTCAAAGACTTAGTGGAATTCGTGGAATACGCCGCTGAAACGGCAAACGACCCTGTTTATGGCAGAGATGCGCTCACTAAGACGAAATTACGATCAAGCGCTGTAGCAGAGGATAATAAGAAGTTTCCGCCATTTAAACCGAAAAGCTCCAGCTTCGCAACCAACCTAAGTACGGCTACCAAGGCCTCCTTTTCACACGGGACCGGGTCTTCCCGCCAAAACGTTAACGTTCATAGATGCCCTCTGTGCGAAAGGTCAGAAGAAATCAGTGGAGGAAAGGAAGGCATTCCTAGTGAAAAAGGCGCTGTGTTTCGCTTGCTACGGTGATAACCACCACTCAAGAAATTGCAAAAAGAAGAGAGTCTGCAAGAAATGCAAAAGGCCCCACCCTACGTTGCTTCACTTAGAAGGCTTCACAGTGGCCAAACGAGAAGATACCGTCTCTCAAGAAGCTTCTGATCCCCCACGAAGCCAATGCGAAAGATGACATCCTCCTCCAGACCATTCTCCCAGTGGTAGTAACGCAAAAGGGCACGAACAAACCGGTTACGACTTATGCATTCTATGATAATGGAAGTGCAGGTTGTTTTCTCACCGAAAGCCTCAAACTGCAGCTAGAAGCGACAAGCACTGAAACAACACTGCAGTTAGGAACGATGCATGGTCATAGCCTAGTTGAAAGCGCCATTGTTAGAGATCTCATCGTAACCGATTTGAAAGGAAAGAGTCCTGTCGAGCTACCTAGAGCTTACATTAGACAAGAAATCCCAGCAGATCACAAACAGATCCCCACCCCAGATATCGTCGGTCGTATCGAGAACCTGAAAGAAATCGCTGGAAAGATTCCCGCTTATCATCCTGAATTGGAAATCGGTCTCCTTATTGGAAGTAACTGCCCAAAGGCACTTGTCCCTCTCAAGGTAGTACCCAACGATGGTGATGGTCCCTTCGCCTTACAGCTCAACCATGGTTGGACGGTCAGCGGTCCAGTGCATATAACTACTGAACCAGCAACGAACGAAGTAACCGCACATCGAATCACCGTCAGAGAAGTAGAGAGCGTCAAGGAAATTATCACCCCTAAGTCCGTGATAAATTTGTTTGAACTCGACTTCAGCGAAAGGGCATCGAGCAACCTTCCAGAAGATGTCGGCTACTCCCAAGAAGATAGGAGTCTAGTTTCAAACGGCATCCGACACACAGAGGGTCACTACGAGATCCCACTTCCCTTTCGCCAGCAGGACCTCAAGCTACCAAACAACCGAGAACAAGCTCTCAAGAGATTGCTCTGGCAAAAGAAGAAGATGACCCAAAACGAAGAGTATAGAAGCGATTACGTTACTTTCATTAACGATATGATCGATAAAGGGTACGCGGAGGAAGTCCCAAAGAATTCATTGACGACTGAAGTTGGCAAGGTATGGTACGTTCCACATCACGGCGTCTATCATCCTAAGAAGCCAGAAAAGATCCGCGTGGTGTTCGATTGCAGTGCTAAGTTTGGTGGAACTTCACTCAACGAACAACTGTTACAAGGTCCGGACCTAACCAATTCCCTAGTTGGCGTTCTTACGCGCTTCAGGCAAGAACCAGTAGCCTTTATGGGAGACATCGAAGCCATGTTCTACCAAGTAAGGGTTCCCGTCCACCAACGCGACTTCATGCGTTTTCTCTGGTGGCCAGGTGGGGACTTGAACGCCGAACTGACAGAATATAGAATGATGGTTCACCCCTTCGGAGCTGTGTCCTCGCCCAGCTGTTCTAATTTTGCCTTACGGAACACAGCAGACGAAAACGAAGAAGAAATTGGGACCGCAGTTGCAAATGCATTACAACGTAACTTCTATGTTGATGACTGCCTACGATCAGTCAGTACCGAATCCGAAGGCAAGAGCCAAATTGACGGCCTTCGTAAGGCATGCTCAAAGGGTGGATTTCGCCTCACAAAGTTCATCAGCAACCGTAGAAGTGTTCTTGAGTCAATTCCAGAAGACGAACGTTCAAAAGACGTGAAAACGCTGGACTTGAACTACGATGATTTGCCAGTCGAACGTGCTCTTGGTGTACAGTGGTGCGTTGAATCAGATACCTTTCGCTTTCGCATCGTCGTCAAGGACAAGCCATTAACTAGAAGAGGAATACTCTCGATCGTGTCCTCCACTTATGATCCTCTTGGTTTTGCTGCACCCTTTACCCTGACCGCCAAGAAGCTGCTACAAGACCTCTGTAGAGAAGAAAATCTCGGATGGGACGACGAACTCCCGGATCTGTACAGAAAACGATGGGAAAAGTGACGAGTGGAACTGCCCCTGCTAGAAAGACTGCAAGTTGATCGTTGCGTCAAGCCCTCTGACTTCGGAGAAGTGAAATCACGACAGATCCATATCTTCTCTGACGCAAGTTCCACCGGTTACGGCTCAGTAGCTTATCTTCGCCTCTGTAACGATAAGGGCCGAATCCATTGTTCCTTTCTCATGGGAAAAGCCCGAATAGCTCCGATCAAAACGATGACGATTCCCCGCTTGGAGCTCACCGCTGCCACCGTTTCTGTCCGTCTTGGAGCGCTCCTAAAGAAAGAACTCGATGACAAGCCTAATGTAATCCAATACCATACCGATTCAACGACCGTATTGCGTTACATCAGAAACGACCAACGACGCTTTCAGGTCTTCGTAGCAAATCGCGTTCAAACAATACGCAACCTGTCAGAACCCAAGCAATGGCTGTACGTGGATACCAAAGATAATCCAGCTGACGACGCCTCACGAGGACTAAGCGCAGAGACCTTAGTTGAACGAAGCCGATGGATCGTAGGACCAGCGTTCCTATGGAAACCAGAAGAAGAATGGCCAGAACAGCCACCCTCGTTCGGGGAAATTCTAAATGAAGATCCAGAGGTTAAGAAAGTCGTGAGCGCGTGCCTAGCGACCATTAGTGAATCAGTGCCTACCGCAAAACGACTGATTGAGCACTTCTCCAGCTGGTACCGCGTAAAAAAGGCAGTCGCTGTTTTCTTGCGCCTGAAAGCATTACTTCAAAGAAGAAGACTTACACGCAGAGACAAGAGCGCCCCAAGCAAGGACCTCGTTTCATCGCCAATCACAGTTAACGAGATGGAAGAAGCTGAATCTGCAATCCTGCGATTCACTCAGACCGTATACTTCCCAAACGAAATCAAGTCTCTCAACGAAACCAACCGTGCCAGTACTGAATACCAGGAGAAAATTCATACTTGTCAACAGAAACCTAAGATGACTAAGACAAGCGCTCTATATCGCCTGGATCCATTTTCTGATAAAGGAATCCTTCGTGTCGGTGGTCGACTCAATAACGCTGATGTCACTGAAGATTCTAAGCATCCGACAATCCTGCCACGCAAGAGTCACGTGACAACGCTGATCTTACGACACACCCATGAACAACTTGGACACGTGGGACGTGGTCATGTTCTAGCAAGACTTCCCGAAAAGTATTGGATCATTGGTGCAAACTCCGCAGTACGACAAGTTATCTCCGCATGTGTCACATGCAGACGGAATAGAGCCTTACCGCAAGACCAGAAGATGGCTGACTTACCATCGGACCGGCTGACAGCAACACCTCCCTTTACCTATGTTGGAGTTGACTCTTTTGGTCCGTACATTATTAAAGAAGGCCACAAAGAATGCAAGAGATACGGAGCACTGTTCACGTGCCTCGTAAGCAGAGCTGTCCACATTGAAATCGCACACTCGTTGGAAACAGACTGCTTCCTGAACGCTATCCGACGTTTCATAGCCCGTCGAGGACCGGTACGAGAGATAAGATGTGACAACGGAACGAACTTTGTCGGTGCAAGACGAGAGTTAAAGGCAGCAATCGAGGAAATGGATCACGATGAAATCACTGCGAAGCTCCGTCAATACCAGATTGACTGGAAGTTTAATCCACCTGCTGCAAGCCACATGGGTGGAGTCTGGGAACGACAGATAAGGACCGCGAGGAAGATTCTCAGTACGTTGTTACGGGAACACGGAAGTCGCTTAGATGATGAATCTCTGCGAACCCTCATGTGTGAAGTAGAGTCAATTATCAACTCAAGACCGCTCACAGTAGCTTCAAGTGATTACAAAGATCCAGTACCTCTCTCCCCAAATCAGATTCTGACCATGAAGACAAGCATCGTCCTGCCCCCTCCTGGAAAGTTCCAACGGAATGATGTCTACATGCGCCGTCGTTGGCGCAGAGTCCAGTACTTGTGTAACCTGTTTTGGTCGAGATGGAGAAAGGAGTACCTGCCCACTCTGCAAGAACTTCCCAAGTGGAACCAAGTAAAGCGCAACATCCAAGTCAACGACATCGTTCTCATTAAGGACGAGAATGCACCACGGAACGAATGGCCGATGGGCGTAGTTTTTGAAGTGCAACCAGACAAGAACGGTCTCGTCAGAAACGTCCAAGTACGAACAGCCAAGGCAGAGTTGCGGAGACCAGTCCACAAGTTAGTCCTCCTGCTTGCAACAGAAGAAAGGATGGATGCTGACGATGACAATCAAGATATCGCTGACAAGGCCTGATCTTATTTAAAGACTGATTTCTCTTTATTATAGTTAGCTTTATAGTTTAGGCTTTTGTTTGAGTAATGCTAGTTTTTTCATATTTTTGCCTTTTAGTACTTCGCTGTATTAGTTAAACATAGTTACTCTGTTTAAGGGACCGGGAAATGTTAGTGCCAAATATTTTATGGTTTTGCGTAGTTTCCTCCTATTCTTTAAAGCATCCTTTGTAACCGAAATTCGTATCTTTGTGGTTTTAACCAACGGATATGTTTTACCCACGTACGGCTTATTCAACAAAGAAATCCATTATCCTTTGTTTTTGCTAGTATTACTACGAACGTGTTAGGAAACTTTTCAGTTCTAGTTAGCGTGTCACCGTGTAAGGATCAAGGCTTAAGAATCAACGTTTTTCCTCTACTTTGTGAATTCCCCAAGCGGACACAGAAGTAAGTTTGTAACCTTTATATCTTTTAGCTTATCTTGTATTAGTCCATATATTTCGTCTTTAAGGTCGCTTTAGTCTTTAGCTAGTCTAATTTGTAGTTTTCATTTCGTTACTTCTTAGTTTTCGAAACCGCTTCGCTTCACTTCACTTCGCAACGATACGTTTCACCTTGTTTCGCTTCATCGCCTCGTTACTCAATACATCGTTTACTACCGTCTTGTAACGTCGTGGTGTTACGATTCGCATCGCTACACATTGCTCAATAAACGTTATATTCTAATCAGAAGCGCGTTGAGAATTATCTGTCTAATGGGAGGATCAGGGATTCACATGGTTATCGTCCTGTGAGAAACGAGGGCTCAAGTTTCTAACGTAAAAGTTCTGCTCTCACAGTTACCCTTGCGTGCAAGACGACTGTGAGGTTAACTGAAGGCAACATCCAGGTGGATCCACAGTTGCTGTTCCAGAGATTGAGTTCTGTAGCAACTGGAGGACGGTATGACCATCCCTAATCGTTCTTCAAGTTTGAGATGTGCAGTTATCCACCAGCATTATTTCATTCCTCGTTCCTTCCACGGAAGGCTCATAAGCCCGTCCTGGCTGACCCTATCTGGACTCGAACGAAAAATGAACAAACAACCGAGCCTACAGGGAACGTTCACTATGTTCTTCATGGCGATGTTCTCCTCCATCGTATTCCCTGGCCACGGGGCCTTACCTACACCGAAATTCTCTCACTATGTACAACACGTGAACCAAAGGTACGGCCAGGCTACGGTAGCATTTGATGGATATGAAGAGGTGCCTTCCACAAAGGACTGCGCGCATCCAATAAGATCCGGCATCTCTGGTCCATCAGTGAACTTTGATTGCGACATGGTTGTAAAGCTGAAGAAGGACCGCGTGTTTGTTAGTAATACTGTCAACAAGCAATGGCTCATAAAACTACTTGGGGAGAAACTGCAACTTTCGGCATGAAATATTATCCACGCCCCAGGAGACGCAGACCTAATGATAGTCCAAATGCCAATTCACGCCGCCAAGTCAACCACAACAGTCCTTGTAGGAGATGATACAGACGTCCTAGTTTTGCTCTTTCATCATGCTGATACTAGCGCTCATAATCTGTTTTTCATTCCCCGCCAAAGAAAACGTCAACGACTAGAAAGACTTGGGACATCAAGAAAATCAAGGCTGCACTGGGACCAGAAACTATAGTGCTAATATTCTTTTTGTTCACGCAATTTTAGAATTTGACACAACGTCAGGAATACATGGGATTGGGAAGGGTTTGGCTCTTAAAGGGGCAGTGTCACGCTATTGTACCATCACTTTAAAAAGCTTAAAACTGCCAATGCATCAGTGGAAACCTTAAAATAATGGTCTAGTTTTGTTGCCAAAGACTGTAGTACTGCATTGACACCATAAACATCTGTATTCCATGTAAGATGACGAGGATGGAAATGGATTGAAATTTGAAAAAACTTACCAGTTTTTTCAAAATTTCAAGCTATGCATTGAAAAATCACCAAAAAAATTATTATGGTTAGCTCTTCTTGCTAAAATTTCATTGGAATTCATCTTGTTGATTCTGTAGAAGCATTTTTTGCACGATAACAGATAAAAGGCAGTAATTTTGGCAGAATTGAACCCAAAACAGCAAAAATCCCGGTGACAGTGCTCCTTTAAAGGTATGGCGTTAAATCTCCGCCAAAAATCAAGTTTCATTTTCAAGTTTTCACTTTAAACGTACGTTATGTTTACGATTTAGATATGAACTTTTAAGACTGAACAAAACTCTTTCTTTGTATTCAACATCATACCATATTGTCATCAATACAAATTCAATAATGCTGAACAAGATTCAAGATTGAAGTTTTCTCTACAACAATCAACTATTCGCTTCAACATTCAAGCCTTCGTTTGAACATTCGAGTTTCTGAGAACGATCAAGCCTCCCCTCAACATTAAACCCTTTGCTTCAACGTCAAGTCTTTGCTTTCAGCCTTCGCGAAGATGCGGCCGAAATGACGCACATGTTTTTGAGTTTTGATTTGAACTTCACGCTTGACTAACTCGGATACTCAAGGTCAGGCATGCGCGCTGGTAGCCTACACAGCATGCTTTGTTTTCTTAACATCGAAGATAGCGGCCGCCTCAGGGAGACGGGAAATTTTTTTTATTTCTCCACAGAACTGTGCTTGAAACTAGTTCTGCTTTAGACAACATGTTACATCCATCGCAAATAGATAGTGTAGTATTAAGGCTAGACTGTGTCAAGCGATTTCTTGTAAATAGAAGTGTGAGAAGTGTTGACGAGCCTACGCGACTCCTGCGGTTCGCTGATGGATTGTGTTTGATGATGGATTTTCCTTTGCGGTATGATCTGAGTGGAGGCTCTGTAAAGATTTCTCTTAGTTGTGGTTGATTCTGTATGACGTGCCATTTCCACAATAGCATTGTCTTTAAGCTGGACAAAGCCGGGTGATATTGCGTTACAAAGGGCGGTATTTTCTCACGTGCATTCTTGTTCCTTTGTTTTAGTGACGCTTTTCTGTCAGTGTATTTGACTTCAGAGAGGTGTTTCTCTACAACGTTAGCTGGGTATCCTCTATTTTGGAGGCGTCTCTCGAAGTTTTTCATGTTTTCCTCAAAGGTTAATTGTGAGGAATTTGTTCTCAAAAGCCTTAACGCTTCTCCCTTGATAAAGCCTTTTGTGACGCCTGGTGGGTGACACGAGTAAAAACTCGTGTATTGAAAGTTCTCAGTGGGTTTGTAGTATGTTTGCGAGTGTAGGTTTTTGTCGAGGGTCGAGGGTAAAATGTCGAGGGTTGAGGGTATTATTAATTTTTTTTGTATTTTTATTAGTTTTAATAAAAATAAAATTGACAGAAATCCCCTAATATTAGTTCGCGTTTTTTTATGTTATTCAAACACATTTGCCATTGTTTGCCTCAAAAGCACCTAGGCTTATCATGGGGGATCCCCGGATTACAATAATACAAATGTAAGTTCAAAAATCAGGCTCACACGCGTTTCCCTCTCTGCAGCACTATCTCACTGGCATTCTCAGTCCTATTTCACTTGCCCGCGTTCCAGCGGGTAATTCGTAGAGGAATGATGTTTTTACAGCTTTATCCAGTTAAACATACCATGTTGTAGATGGAGAAGAAACTAGAGAATTTAGGATTTGAAGTGACATTCAATCCGCCTGGGGACGGGGATTGCCTCTATTCTTCGTCTGCTACTTTTGAAGAAAACATTTCAAATTTCAAGAAGAGAACACTTGCTGGACAGAGGCTACCCACGCAATCTAATAGCTAAACTCTTATCAGGTATAAAATTCACAGGAAGGGCAAAAGCACTTAAACAAAACAACAAAGAAGAAAAGAAAGAGATCTTGCCTTTATAACACAATATCAACCATCAATGTCTAACCGTAAAAGAAGCTTTACTCAAAAAAATGCACCTCATACAAAATCAACCGTTACCTCGCCAGATATTCAAACAACCACATCCTTAGAGTATCTGCTCTTTAGAGCCAAAATATAGGTTTCACTAAAAAGGTTTCACACTGGTACCGGCGGTGATAGTGCGGCCTGTCACCCCTTGCCCTGTCACCCCTTGCGTTTTCACACTTTGACTTCTTCGATCATGATCAACATCACTCAAGTGCTTGCTTCCCTTGATTTAGAAGTAAACATTACCTAAAACCCTCCCTTGTTAGATTACTTCTTGATTTTCGAAGTGCCCTTCAAAAGTTTGTCAAGAATAAAGGTAGATAAAGAGCGTAACATAGCGTAGCATGAAAACACAAAGCTTGGGGAAATCGCTGCGAGAGTTACCCGCCACTTATAGGTGAGGAGCATGTATTCCCCGTTTTTCACGATTTGTCCAGTGATAAGAAGATCTATGAATACGAGTACCTCGGTATTAAGAAACCCCGCCTTAGCGGACAAATTTGGGCAGTCACTTTGGCTCAGTAAAGAGCATTTTTTGTTGATTTAAGAGAGGCGGGAAATCTTGCGACCACAAGATACAAAAAAATATATTAAAAAAACAAGTCAGTAATAAAAAATAACAATAAAACAAATGAATAATACCCTCGACCCTCGATCGCGACATCCTACCCTCGAAAAAAACCTGCATTCTATGTTTGCAGGTCAAGGATAGATTATTTCACTGTTATTTGTGGAATCTGACACCTATCGTGGAGAAATAAATGATCCTCATCCCTTCCACGTCAAGTCAAACTGGGTACGACCAGTCCAACCTTCAGTGGCCCTAGAGACCTACAATCTTGGACACAAATGGAACATTTGAACCACCCCTCCCCCCATTTCAATGATGCCAAAATGGCGCGTTTTGCTCTTCGCGCGCCTTCATCATTAGGGAGCTTTAGCAACGACGACGGCAACGGCAACGAGAACGTCACAAAACAATAGGCTTAATGAGCAAAAACAATGGCTCTGCACGTGCGTTTTACATTTTGGTACATTTCTTTCCCGTCCTCTGCAAAACAACAACGTGAAATGACCAAATTTTAGGTTTTCTCGAGAACGGGAGCGTGTGCCTGTAAAGTTTTCTTTCTTTTTCCTTACTTCAACGGCGTTCATAACAATTTAGTCCCTGAATAGTTCGACAGTATTTTCCGAGTTAAACAAATTGGAATAATAGCGAACGCGTTACAAAAACGAGAAGTTCTATTTTGAAGTGACGTTTTCGTTGCCGTCGCCGTCGTCGTTGCTAAAGCTCCCTATTGCTTAGTGGGGGATGGGGGTTAATTAGTCCATTTTATTCCGTCCAAGATTGTAGCTCGAGCTTGCAGAAATCGAATAAGACAACCTATCACGCAACGAACGACGTGCACTAAAACAATTATCGCGCGATAAGAATATCCTTAAGAAAGCTGATAAGGGAACCACAAGCTTCGTAAACAGAGAGGCCAAAATTAATGAGGGTCAAGTCCAACTAAACGATAGAAAATAGCTATCGACCCTTAGACCAACCAATGGTTGAAAACACAGCCAAAAAAGCCAATCGACCAGATTGCGGACTACTTTGTTCCTCGCTAATGCTCTTCGAAGATGTACTAATTTCAGATGAAGAAACATCGCAAAAATCCGAACTTTCAGTGTCTTTCCGTGGGCCTGTCGCGGCAGATCAAAACGCTGTTTACACCAGCAAAGAATGCTAGGTGGGCTACCAGCGCACATGCCTGACCTTGAGTATCCGAGTTAGTCAAGCGTGAAGTTCAAATAAAAACTTGTGCGTCATTTCGGCCGCATCTTCGCGAAGGCTGAAAGCAAAGACTTGACGTTGAAGCGAAGGATTTAATATTGAGGGGAAGGCTTGATCGTTATCAGAAACTCGAATGTTCAAACGAAGGCTTGATTGCTGAAACGAAGACTAGATTGTTGAAGCGAATAGTTGATTGTTGAAGAGGAAACTTCAATCTTGAATCTTGTTTAGCATCTTTGAACATGTATTGATGACAAAATGATATGATGTTCAATTCAGAAAACGAGTTTTGAACTTAAAAGTTCATACCTAAATCGTAAAAATAACGTTTAAAATGAAAACTTGGATGTTGAAAATAAAACTTGATTTTTGGCGGAGATTTAACGCCATATTAAGGGGCAGTGTCACGCTATTGTACCATCACTTTAAAAAGCTTAAAACTGCCAATGCATCAGTGGAAACCTTAAAATAATGGTCTAGTTTTGTTGCCAAAGACTGTAGTACTGCATTGACACTATAAACTTCTGTATTCCATCTAAGTTGACGAGGATGGAAATGGATTGAAATTTGAAAAAACTGGCAAGTTTTTTCAAAATTTCAAGCTGTGTATTGAAAAATCACCAAAACAATTGTTATGGTTAGCTCTTCCTGCTAAAATGTCATTGGAATTCATTGTGCTGATTCTGTAGGAGCATTTTTTGCACGACAACAGGTAAAAGGCAGTAATTTTGGCAGCATTGAACCAAAAACAGTAAATATCCCGGTGACAGTGCTCCTTTAAGAAGATTATGAAGGATGCACAATTTCAGAAGCAAGCTGAAGTTTTTAATAATGAAGATACCACAAAGAGTGATATTATTGCAGCTGGAGAGAAGTCCCTTATTTGTCTAACGACAACGGCTGGTCTGACGGAAGTCTGGATTCGTTTAGCCTCCTTCGCAGACGTCTTTGGGCTCGTCACGCGTTCCTTGCCCAAGGAACGCGTGACGAGCCCAAAGACGTCTGCGAAGGAGGCTAGGATTCGTTACGATATTTGCGATTCTGCAAGGAGATAACAACAGGGACTTCGTTTGTACAGTCCGAATGTCTCCCTCCTACTTCTGCAGCCGCTGTATACCACAGCCTCAGGGTTTACCATCACGTACAGCAGTGGAGAGATGTTGCGCTCCCGCCACAAGATTGGGGCTGGAAACTAGTAGATGGAAGACTCCTACCCGTAAGAACTGACCTACCAGAAGCTCACGCATCTTTGTTAGAGATTGTTAGGTGCAATTGTAAATCTGACTGTGGCTCCCAGAGATGTTCATGCAGAAAACATGGACTGGATCGCTCGGCTGCATGTGGTACCTGTAGAGGACAGAGTTGCACGAACACCGCCTCACCAGACCTCAGCGAAACGATGACTAAACACAGGAGCCCATGAATAGGAGCTTCACTCTCCCATACAAGCCCTTTGAGTCAACCTTTGCGCGTATCTTTTCTATTTTTAGAATGCTGCGGGTTTCTAAATTTGCACGCACTGTGTAGAATGCCCAAGAGAAGGATCGGGACAACGCGCTCCCCACCTTTGGCCACAATTTTATTACGGATGCTTGTGTGTGGAATTTACTGGAAACAAATTTTCCCAGTAAATTGGAGCCTCCTGCAGAAAAAGCAGTTCTAAAAATAGAAAGATACGCGCAAACGTTGACTCAAGGAAACAGTGCAGATGGAGGCTCCTATTCATGGGCTCCTGCTAAACATTAATACCTTTCCTGAACATGCGACAAACGGGCAGATTACGCCTCTCCCCCCCCCTCATTCTCATCGGAATCCCCCTCAACATCCAGTTTGATCACTTTAATTCCGTCAGTATGTAGAGGTTACCAGATAAACCAAGAAAGTGGTATGCATTAACAGATTGTTTTTTAATGACCTGTTGAATTATGGACCAAACCCCGAGCCTGTTATGTCAAACATCCGGATGCTTGAAATGTTGCAGTCTTTTTCCGATTCATCAAACGTTTAATACAAGTAATAGAAACATTTTATTTTTATCTGTTAATAACATTTTTTGTTCATTATAAACAATTATTGTAGTTTAGAATGGCTTAGAACCGCTCAAAACGACTTTATTTTGTTTCGATTTATTACTTTTCTCGAAGTGGATATCCTGTGGCACACGCTCGAACTATTAAAATACTTAATCTAAACATGTTCCACCTCACGAATTTTGGGGAACGTTAGTATGTTAGTAAGTTGACCACTATCTATCATTTGGCAGTGACAGAAAATCTGTTGCAATTAGTTTGACTTCAAACCACAGGATGACTGGACGCAAATAATAATGATAATGATGATGATGATAATAATAATAATAATAATAATAATAATAATAATAATAATAATAATAATAATAATAACAACATTAAAGTCACCATTACAGTCGCTTGGGTTGGGTTGTAACTGACGAAAGTGGTATGTTTTTCTATAACCTAACCTAAAACAGGAACCAAAAACCACACTGATTACCTTTGGTTGCTCTTACCTCGAATCAACAAAATAGAAACGATTTCAAGAGCATTTAATTGGGAATTCATTCATTTATCCTCTCCGCACCAAGTAGCATATAGGCCCTCCTTTAAGGTTTCTATGACCAACAGAAGCTCGCGAAAACAGATTTTATTAAGCGTCTCTACAGGTTACAGTGCAGAAAAACTAATCAACATTTCATTTAAGTTGAAACAGACTATGTGGGCCAAGTGTCTGCACTGCTTCAGGTAAACGGCCAAATTGAATCTTTTAAAAAAAGTACAAAATTACATGCTGTAAGATCAGGGGTTGATTGCTATGCGTTCTATATTTATTTGTTCTAACATGGAGACCATGCTTGTCCTTCCATCAACCCATCTATTGTACGAGGTTCCCAATTATCAATCTCCCTTAACGATACACGCTGACTTGCATTGTTCGCGATGTTCCCAATCACACTTGGGACAAGGCGGTGAGGCAGGCAGCAACTGAACAAGGTAAAAGGATATCGCTATAATTCAAGATCTGGATGAAACAAAAATCAACCTTGCAGAAGCTGCGAGACTTGCCCAAGGCGAACAGTCGCAGTTTTTTTTAAACGTGTATAAAGTTCCGTGTACTTGTAGGTTGTTATCACAGCCAACGATGCCCCCGTATCTTAATCCTGGTGTTTTCTCTTAAGTGTAGTTTTCTCCTCTAGGACAATCACTTTCACCAAAGCCCTAGTGATAGCACAGTACATCGACTCTCTATACAAATGGTAGGGACTTGACACCGATCCTTTTATGTTCACCAGGATTACAACTGGTCTTTCAAGTCCGCTGTACATGCGAAATGTACTCACAACGACATCTTTAGAATGGTCGCTTTCAGCATCAGCAATCTTCTCAAGGCCCAGCTGAATTTCAATACTGCTAGGGATCTCGCTCCTTTTTCCATACAAAATAGCTATGTCCCTTTCGCTGTAGCCATCTTCCAAGAGCGACTTTAGCTCTTTTTTCACTATGGCGGTTTGTTGACCCCTGAGGTACGTCTTAAAAATTCTGCCTTCTCCCTCAAAATCGTGTCCTATTTCAACTTGATTAGCTGCATCTTTCTTAAGATATCTTTTTGCAAAATTGAAAATGTTTTTCGTATTTCTTATAACTTTAGAAAGACGACGGCTGGGATTTTGGTGAGTGGTAAGTGGTATACCAGTTGGGAATGAGTGATTAACTTGATTACTGTCGATAAACATCCACAAGAATCCTGGTCCCTCATTTAATCTGCTGCTATTGGAACTTGCGTTAAAGACGTCAACTGATTCAGAATCTGAGTTTGAATCGGCATTGTCAGCGGACTGGGTGTCGAAGCAGCTATCAGGGCCGTGCTTGACGTTTGGCTCGGCATCAGAATCCGAGCTCTCCCCGGGGTCAGAATCGGAGAAGAAGCCTGAGTCTTTAGGATCCCTAGAATGCTGGCGGACAAGCTTTCTTGCCTTTTCTAACCAGTTGCCGTCTTCGGCTCTAAAACTCTGGACCTCGTCTAGGATTACGTGCTTAACTTCTGGAAACTCCAACTCCATAAAGGTTTTTCGGCAAAGGCAACTACACAGCATCATGTTTCTAGTAACACAAAGAAAGAATTAAACATAAGAAATTTTCTTTAACGTTCATCAAGAAATCATCTTCTTTTAAAATTTACAACCAAACCTCCCTTAGGCGAACGCTCATGGGACAAGCATAGGTGTCTACTAACGGGAGATGTCCGCTTACAGAAGATTCGGTGGAGAATTCCTAGACTGCGAGCAGTCCCTCTTTCGCCGCTTAGTTCGTCGCGCGTGAGGCTAAACACCGCGGGCCGCGCAAAACCTGGAAACGATTTCGCGCGGCAATTTTTTCTCGCGCCGGTTTTGGGTTAGCCCCACGCTCGACGAACTAAGCTGCGAAAGAGGGACTGCTCGTAGTCTAGAGCGATCTCGAGAGCGTGGTTTGTTGGGCAGTGTCCACTAATGAGGTGTCCCAAACCAGAGTTTCTTTATAAGTGTATGAGTATCTACCTAACGAATGGATGATGTAGAAAGTGACATGAAAAGCTAGTCCTTTCTGGAGTTAATTTAAACATCCAGCCACCATTTTCGTGCGAATTTTCAAAGAAAATTGCGTCATGTCCAAAGGTGGGACTTCTCATCCTTTTCACACGTAAGCAATTTCCAAATGACGAATAACCTGATACAAAACTTATAATACAACCATAACACATAATTAACGGAATAATGGGGGCAAATCCAATAATGGATGAGTATTCTCTATGACTGGAGAATCCCATGCTAACTGGAGATAGCTACTATAAGATTAATGCCACCCCTCGCCCCATGGGAGTGTCAAGTCCAAGTGCCCTTCTAGGCAAAGCTTTATCAAGACAGAAAGTAACAATAAGAAGTCAGAGATTACCTAACTTTCTCTCTGATTCCACGGTTCTCACAAACATAGAGAATATGCTCTATTTCTAGGCTGGGATCTCGACGACGGAGCTCCCTGATAAACTCCACAGCCACAAGGGTTTTGCCTGTTCCAGCTGCACCCTGCACCCACAGCTCTCTATGAAAGCCGATCTCTTGGTACAGCAATTGAAATTGTTCCTTCGTCAAAAGATTGAAGAAACTGATCCCCTGCTTGTTAGAAAGAGATGAAGGCTTCCTTGCCAGAACAATCACCAAAGATTCGAGAATTTTGGTCAGCTTTTCCCGAGGGTTTTGCAGCTTGTAATCGCTTGGATATCTAGCATCGGGAGAAAATTGACCAATTTTCAATTCTTCTGCTGAACATCTGCAAGGCACTACATTGAAGGTGATGTAGAACTTTTGAAAGCAGCCTCCCTCAGCTACCAGAGCTGTCTTGACGGCCCTGGCTGTCTCTTGAGCATACAACAAGAACTTCTCTTGTGTTTCATCATTGCAAAGCGTAAAAAGATGCAGTCCCTCATGTCTTTACTGAACAGGAGAAGGTCACAGATGACGCCCTCTTCAGCACTGCCAGCTGCTAAACAAGAACGCCAAGAATGTGACCCCACGAGGAGTGCACGATTACGGCCACTTGAGCACCGACTCTGGATTTGCTTAATCACCAGTTTTGCTCTTTCGGGAAGCTTTTCTTGGAAACCTTCAGGGGAAACTGGACATTCGTGCTTCACTACAAAAAAGAAGTGTGTGAGAGAAAGGAAGAGACATAGGCCCTTTAATTTTTTTCTAACATTCATGTAGAAAAAGAAATCCAGAGATTAAACTATAAAACTATCTATACTCTTTATCGCTACAAGATATAGGTCTAAAAAGATTTTGGAGTTCGATCTTAGCAGAAAAGGTTTTTAACTTATTGGTGTATATATCAGTCGCAATAACAAAGTACACTTGTGGAACAAAATACTGCATGATTCTGTATTATGAAGTCGTTAATTTAACAACTTTTGTTAGTACTACATGCGTTCAAGAAATTGAAGCACCCGTACCAAATAATAAAATTAGTCATAACTTATTGATGTAAAGCAACATTTTATGAAAGCAAACCACTTCAGACATCGGCCCGGTGCCCAGGGTTTTCCCTGACACATAAAAAAACCACGTCCAGGGACGCCCTGTTTGGCTGAAAAACAAAAATGGGACGCGAAACAGCAAGGACTCCGCGTCCTCTCGACGCACGGGCTTTACGTGTTTGGCAGGTGGTTTCTTTATTATTCTTGTAGAATATATTGTATAATATTTTCGGGCAATTAAACTTTCAGCTAAGGAATCAGAACAAGTTCTTCTAGCTAACGAAAAAAAAACATCTCTTTAAACAGACTTCAAACACCGTAAGGTACTTAAAATCCCTTTCTACAGCTTTTGGTTGATTTGGATCGTTGGGTGCCACTAACTTTTGGATTGTGCACGCTTCAAAGCTGACGTATGCCAGTTTTCTGCGTGACTTTCAACGTTTGCCGTGCAGCACCGGATGCCTTGGGGCTTTTCTTGGTTTATTCCATCGGAGTTCTGAGGAGATTGTACCTTGCTTTCGTGATATTTGTTCTTTGCCACGCGTATTTTTTTTTGTTACGTTGGTTGACTCCACGTGGAGTTCTCGCCGGTCCGCCATCTTGGTTTCCTTCGTTGCGGCCTGGTGGTAGATACCTGACCCCTTTTAATAACATTAATACCTCTTACTAATTTTTCAAGACTCTCTTATGTTTCTCCAGTATTTACACCGTCTCTAATCTTTTATTAGTGTTCGTCCGGTTAATCGTAAATTAACTGTTATCAGAAATTTATAACCTCAACTATTAAAAAATTTTTCTAACCAACAGCAAACTCTAGAATATTATTGTCACCTCATTTGAGCTGATGCCTTTCCTGTTCCCTATCTGTCTGTTTGTCCAGTCGGCTGTTCCTTGTTCGGGCGGTTGTTCGGCTGTCTGTTCGTTATGCCTGTCGATATCTCATTTGTTCGGCCGTCTAGCGGCTTGGTAGTTCGGTCGTTCATTGTTTTGGTTGTCTGGTTCTCTGGCCGGTGGGTCGTTCAGTCGTTTCGTTCATTTCTCAGTCATTTTCCGGTTCATTCATTCATTCGCGTGGGTTCAGTTAGGAATTCGTCTCACTGGTTGGTGTCTGATTGTCGTTTATAAAAGTATCTAAACCATTAAAAGCTGGTTTGTCTTCTTCTCCCCTTGGCCACAGGCCACCCAGCAGTGATCCTTTGCACGAGTCTTCAGGTGAGCCTGTGCTGCCAGGAGTGTCTCAGTTCCAGAGGATAGCATATCTCTGTTCGCTCAGGAGTCCAGTGTCCAGGAGACTAGTGCCCAGGAAGCCTCTTTCAGATATCCCTCCAGCATTGACTTGGATGTGGAGCCCTATCTGTCACGGCCCCAGGTGTACACCCATGCACCTGGGTTTTTAGAGAATGTCTCTTTTGTGTCAGACTTGTTGCAATTACCTAAGAAGAGGGATGACTCTGCAAGCTTTCGTAATATGAGCGAGTAGTTGTTGTCGGCCGAGAGGGAGGCGCGGAGCGCTACGTCCCTGCCACCCTCTCACTCAGTTACTCATTGGCTTAAGAACACCACAACAATATCAGAGGGTGTGAGGATACTAAGGTTCTCCAAAAGCACAAGCCCACCATAGGGACATGGTGGGCTCTGAAGTTTTCTCTTCCACTCGGCACAAGATTTATACTTCTCCGTCGTATCGTATTCATGGTCAGGTTGTTGTGTGTATTCCTCAAGTCCTTGATGCTGATCATGACGTTTCGGCCCTAGGGGAGACCACGGCCACTGTTAAAGAATCTGACTTCAAGGCCATTGAGTCCTTGGTTAGAGGCTCCCTGGGTGTCCTTTCTTATATTGAGCATTTTGACGTTCCTTCTACGAAACTCCTTCAGCAGCTTCTTGTGGACGTGGGGCAAAGTAAGGAATCCAGGTCGCCGCGTGCCCAGATGTTGCTCAGTCTCAAGCTGTGACAGGCTAGGGCCCTTTCTCATCTTGCCAACATCGAGGCCAAGCTCTTGGGTACTGTGGTGTTGGCTAGGAGTGATTCATTTTTGGCCCGTTCTAAAGTAGCAGGAGACCAGCAACTGAAGAATTATCTGCGAACCATGTCTTTTATCCACACTTCATTGTTTGCAGGTCAGGTCACGTTTGTGGCCAAGGGGTTGGCTGAGCGCAAGAGGCGACCACCAGTCCTCCAGAACAGGAGGCCCTCTGTATCTACTAGGTCAGCGGGACAGGACGACCATTCTCGGTCTATACGTGCTCGGACTCAGCCAGCCAAGGCCGTAGCTCTCGCCAACCTTTCCAAGCCTCCTCTAGTCGGGTGGCACCAGGAAAGCGTGGGGGTCAGGGGAACAGGCTCAAAAAACGCGCGACTGGACAGGGTGGTGGCCTCCCCGTGTCCGGCACCTCAGCTTGCAGTGGACTTGCCACTCCCCTCAGTTCCAGTGGGTGCCCGTATGTTCCTTTCTCTGGAGACCTGGAGGTCCATAACAAGGAACCAATATGTCTTGCGCGTTCTCCAACATGGACTTCGTCTCAGTTTTTCAACCCCTATTGACCAGCCCAGTGCCCTTCCTGCTGCCAGAGGACAGCAGCAAGAGGGAGCATCTAGGGCAGAGATCCCTTCCATGTTGGAAAAGGGAGCCATAGAAAGGGTGGCCAACAAGTCGTCTCCAGGGTTTACAGCCCATTGTTTGTCATATCATCGACCTACAGTCCTTGATCCAACACCTAACGAAGGAGAGGTTTCACATAGAAACACCCTCCAGCCTGCACCACTCCGTGGATCTCACAGATGCAGATCTTCATTTTCAGATCCACCAATCCTCAAGGAAGTTACTTCGTTTCCTTTATCAGGACGAGGTTTTCCAGTTTCCCGTTCTGTCTTTTGGCTTGTCAGTGAGCCCGAGAGTCTTCACTCACGTGGTGGATGCCATGATGGCCCACGTTCCTCGAAGTTGGAGGAAGACTGTAAAATGCAGTCTCTTGGTAACAGTTCAATGTAGCCTTCTTCGAGAAGAGTCTTCAACTGATGATCGTATGCTGAAACCTTAATCTCGCCGAGAGCCTTGTTGAGAGCTGACTTCTTCTGTGCTAGAGGCTTCCAAGGCCACGACACAACATATTTGCCTGATTCGTCGCGTAGAATGACGTTCTTTACTTTCAGCTCAAGGTCCTGATCTAGCATCTCATTACTTGTCACACCAAGATGGTCCAACGACCAGATGTCCTGTAGCTGTTCATGAACTGAAGCTCGGAAGGCATGGGCATGAGCTCTAGCTACTACACCTGTAACTGGGACAGATCCATTTCCACCGTGAAGAATCCGTCCAAAGATTGTCGGCGTTCCTTTGAGACCATTCCTCAATTTCAACGTCATGCCTTGAACAATGGCGTCATAGCAATCTTCTCCAAACACAATGCCAACATTGTCTGCACCAGGGCCTCCCAGATCAGCAAGGACAGGAGAACAACCAACAACCTCCCGAAAGAGTTGATAGGACCCAGGCTCTACTCTCTCAAAAACAACAAACAAATTATTTGGCACTATAGCTTGAAAGGTGAAGGTATTTGGCAGGTTCACTCCTCGTGCAGTCAAACCAACAACATCAAATTCTCCATCCAACACATCCCCAAGCGTCTCAATCCGCAGCCTGCGTTTTCCAACAACTTTCGTTGGAACAACTGCCGCCAACTTAGATAAGGTCAGTGTAAATGTGGCACCAGTCTCACACAGTACCCTTACAGTTCCGTTTCCAATAGCAACACACACAGTTCTCATCATCACTCCAGCACTTTTTACGTCAGCGTTCCTTGCAGACGATGTTCTCGCCGGTTGTCGAGGTTGTTTCAGTGACTGGTTATGGATGGCTTGGTGGTTTCACAGGAGAAGGTTTTGCAGCATCAGGAACTCTCACTCCATCTGTCTTACACAGTTGCACGATATGATATCCTCGTCTGCATGGGCATGGTTTTCGATGCCTACAAACGGGCACGCAGTGTCCACTTCTACCACAACAAAAGCAGGCTTTCGCTTCCCTCACCTTCTCAAAGCGAGCTTCAACAGGCATTGGCAGAGAACAGTTATTTGGACTATGTGACCCCTTACAGAAGGTGCAGGTTACAGGTTTAGCCATCAAACCAGATGCAGTTGACAATGGTATCCTCCCCTTTGCCAAAGGGTGCTGTTTAGGTGATTGGTTCTTTTAATCTGACTGGTCAGCACTTTCCCGGACATCCAATTCATGCTCCAAGAATTCTAACAACGTCGAGAAAGTCAAATCATCTTTCGCAAGCCAGCTTTCTCTCGGGTCCACTCTAATCTTCAATCCTTGGGAAGCGTCGATTCAATCAAGGGCATAAGAAGGGCTCCATATTGTTTGGGGGTAAGTCCCTGGACTTGAAGCGCTCGCACAGTTGCACAAAGTTCATGCACCGCATTTCTCATGGCCTGGTTTGACCGTTCAAGAGGCTTCATGTCAGCGAGCTTTGTCATAAGGTGATTGCAGGCGTTGCACAGCAACATCATAGTTGGCCTCTTCAGTTTTAATGTTAGCGACATATCCTGCCGTTACACCAGTCAACAAGGATTTTAAGTAGACAAACTTCTGTGAGGTACTTCGGGTTGTCATGTACAGCTACCCTAAAAGTGTCCCAAAATTCTGGCAACTCTAACACAGCTCCCGAGAATTTTCTGAGATCGGTCTTCGGCAATTTCATTTTAGGTGTACATGTCACGACGTATTCTTCGGCTTTGCGTACATGACTCCAGCGTTTCACTTGAAGTTTGCTCTTCGTATTTCTTTAACCACAACTTCACATCATGAATACACTGACTTACCATGTCAAACCATGGTCCTTGAACGTCCACTTCAGCTCGAACTTGATTATCACCGTTCATCAGTTTCTCGATCTCCATCTGCAGATCCTTGGCTTTCTGCAGTCTCGTCACAATTGAATCGAGCTTGCTTTCCACTCCAGTTACTTCAGGTGAGTCGGATTTCATAATGTCTTTAACGGCTTTAATATCCCTTGTCATCCAGCCTCTCAATCCAGTCCAGGCTCTCTTCAACAGGTCAATTTTATTCGCCCTCATTTTGTAACCGAAGATGACAAACAACACTCGGAGCGAACGGCTAAGCAGCCACGTCGCGGGTCACCATGTTTAGACTCCAGATATAACACGAAACTTTCCCACAAGTTCTATCTCCGAATTACTCGAACAGTCATACAAAATGTCATCTTTATCCGCGGTTTATTAGCATCAACAGCAGAACAACTTGCAAACAGCTTTCTCCATCTTACACGTGTTCGAAAATTCCCACATTCCTCCACTTCCTCCTAAAACATTACATCACTTACTAAGGGACCGGTCATGTATTAGAGCGGGGGGGGGGGGGGGGGGGGGGGGGGGAGGGGGAGTGGGCTGGTGCATTTTAATTGCCCCCTAAGAGTGTGCACATGAAATTACATGACCCACCCTCAATCACGTCACAGTAATAGTTAAAAAATATAAAACAAGTATAATTCACCTAGAGCAAATAGCAAACAGCCCTCCTCCCAGATCTTGTGATCTGAATATCCTCCTCCTCATCATCATCTTCTGAACTCGAGCCAATCTGGCGCAGCGGGGACGTTTTTTGGCAAGCAATATGTTCTTTGCACAAACCACCAGACCAAAGAATTGAAGACAAAATATACAAAAGCTTATTGAAGTACAGGAGCAAGTTAGGAAGGAAGAGCAACGGTTATCAATTAACATCACCTGAGCGACCTTTATGCCAAGTCGGGCAAGCTTAAGATGGAGGAAAGGATCACGGTGTTGACAGTGCTCTGTAAAAGTTATCAAAAACATTCAATATCTACAGGATGCAGAGAGAAAACGTAAGGATATGTTTTCGTGGAATTAAGTCTAAATCAAAAGAAAGGACACACACACAAAAAAAGACAATTAGAGAAAGGCACAAAAGAGAAAGGCCAGACGCGAGAAAAGAATTTTGGTACAATCTCCAAACTACTCTCTAATAAACTACAGTTCAGGAAGCCACTGTGGAAGAAAATTTACTGGCTATAGCAAGTGATATAAAGAAAGCTTACAACTGATCAAGCTTGTGAAGTTACCAATGAGTACTTGCCCTAGCTCCGTCTATGAAAACCGCAGCAGCAACTTTTCCGCCAGTGGATCAGAGGACACAGCTAGAGAAACGGACTGGTACAGTAAAAACCCGCAACTAAGAACCTACATTTTTGGGAAGTAGCCTAAACAGGTTCTTATATAAATGGTAGTTAACACAGTTTTAGGCTACTTATGTTCTTAAAATAGTTTCTAAATTCTGGAGTAAAGGAAATAAAAGTCAGTTGCAAAACAAGATGGTTATTGGCCTATTTCCTAATTTCTATTAAAAAAAAAACTCATTTTTACAGTAATGAGAATCTGCTTTTTTCTTCAAATAGGTTTCTTGCACTGCAGCTGTAATGTACTAATATGATTTTAGAAAATAAGAACCTGTTTTCAATTTTTAGGCTAAATAGCTTCTTGTTTACAGGGGGTATAAAATCCAAATTTTAGGCTAACAGGTTCTTAATTTTCAGGTTCTTAGTTGCGGGTTTTTACTGTACACAATATGTTTACAGTTTGTAATGGTGGTTTGTTATGCCATCATTTTGGATAAATCTGACTTGTTATTGATTCCTTCAGTGCTGTTTTCTTTTGTAGAAACGAAAAATAGAATGCACAAAAACATGACCCCTCAGAAATGGTTGCAGAATTTTATGCAGCCACCCATTTACAGGTACATAAAAAGTGTGACCCCCTCCCCATTTGCACCAGCCCTTCCCCCTTCTTTAATAAGTGACCGGTCCTTAAGTTCAACAATGTCACATTGAACTAGAACCACAGTCACGTAGGGTTTTTTTTTATGTTTCCTATACTCTTGATATTTACGGTGGTCCATACCTGTTACAGCAAAACTTTCTTTTCCACTGTAAAACCACGGTGCAGTCGGACTTTTAACTCAAAACCTGGATATAAAATATTTATACCGGTGGTTTGCACTGTCTACAACGCAGGCTATCATGAAACTGGTATCTACGAAAACAAAATGGCGACTGCTAATGATCAAAACGTGCATGAGTCCAGGGCTCAAAGTTTGCGACCAGCTGGTCACACATGCGACTAGATTTTTATCGTGCGCCTAAGAAATCATGTGTGATCGCACTTGCGCGCCTAAAACGCACGAGTTCAGTGCAACTGAGCTCATTGCTACTTAACTGACCATCCTCATGTACTCTGACTGGTTAGACACGAAAAGGTAGCTTGAAATAATGAATTCAAATAAAAACGTAGGTATAACACAATCAGGCTCCAAATAATAAAGCTAAATCATTTCTTGTGTGTGTTTTATCTGTCCCGACTCCGAACAACGTTTCCATTCAATCCCAAACTCTTTTCGGTTTTGTAAAGACTCCGCTGACACGTACGAGAGAAGCCCACCTTCCAAAGCACGTGCTTCTCGCCGACAACCAAGTTTGCTGATGTCAACTTAAAATAACTCTTAACTTACAAACCACACAATTAGCTTCTAACGTAATAGCTGTCGAGCTTTCAGCTCTCCGAGTAATTAATCACAAGAAGCAAATCCAGATGCTCTTTCTGGTGTGACGAGATCGCTTTCTCCACAAATTTCGCATTTTTTTACACCGCCTGAAGAAACGTCGACTCCAGCACATCAACTAGATTGCAATGAATCTTCCCAATTCACATCAGTTACCGGTGTTGACTGATGTTTGTGCCATAGCTAAACAATGAGATGGTCCCAGACTACCATATGCTTCTGAAACTCTTTCGGTGAATTTATGACACATGTCTCGACCATTAACAAAAAAGTTTTACTGAAACGAATAATCGCTGTATCTTTTCTTAGGGAGCCTTTTAAAATTTAATTCTTGTAGTATATCACGGTCAGCAGTCATCCGGCTTTAATCTAAAACTTAAAGTGCTACTGCGATCGGAAAATCATGTCTTTTTTCTTCAAATTTCAAAAAAGTGTGTTTGTTTAAACCCCGAAATCGCGAAATTTCAAGCTTTAATTTCAAGCAGAAGACTGTTTACTTTGAGTACAACTTTTTAATTTAACGGTCCGCCATTACTCACGTTCAGAACCGACCGATTAGGCCTCGGAGAGCTGGATCCAGGATAAAATGACGTAATTTACTTTCTGGTTTAAAATTGCAGTGTTTGAAGGCAGCTTATTAAGTATACAAAACACGAGTTTGAGAGTCTGAAAGCTCAAAATTCCTGTGCTGCATACTAAATCAGCCGGGTCTACACACACTGCATTCTTACTCTTGTGAGCTTTGTACGTCATTTTGTCCTCGATCCAGTTCTCTCTAGATTTTGAAGTTAGTAATGGCGGATCACTAAATCGAATATTTCAGTCAAAATAAAAAACTGAATTCTCCAAATTAAAGCTTGAAATTTCGCGAGTCGGTTGTTAAGCAAACACACTTTCGAAATTTGAAGAACAAAGACGAGTGATTTTCTGATCATAGTAGCACTTTAAGTGCATTGCGCGCCAAAATGAAATGACATGGCTGTGAGCAGTAAACTGACAGTGTATATTGTCAGTGTATATGTTATTCATGTTAACTTGAAAGGAAATGGACTGTGGAATTTTTCTGTCGTCTTTAACGTAACGCAAAGTGTAATACTTATTGAGATTGCGGAGAAGGTTGATTTTAAAAAAAACGTAAGTGTTATTGTTATCTTCAACGTACAGTAAGAGCCTGAACGGAACAAGCACAGAATTGAAATAAAGATAACATACTGATTAATGATTACTTATATACAAGGTCTGAAGGTTTTTGGTGCCACCAGTATTTTAGGCTATGCTCCTAATATTTTTGGCTGTGCGCCTAAATTTTTGACAGTGCGCCTAGAAATTTACACCTGGTAGCACAAGGGCTCCCAAAGCCAAAAGTAAACTTTGAGCCCTGCATGAGTGGGAAGATGAAAGTGAAGAGGAGCTCATAAAATACTACTTTTATCGAGGTTAGCAATATAAAGACATCCTAGAATTTCTATCGACGTATCACAACATCGAAATAAGCGACAGAACACTGCATAGAAGAATTCACCATTTGTAGGGGTTTCAAAATTGCCCCCTGTGGCCTGAAATTTGACACATTTTGTGCACGGCCAAAAGGTCTCTGTGACGTCATTCATGTGTAATGTTCAACCGTGAAACATGGCTGAGAAGGCGAAAAAGCTTAAACCTGAATAGTTTTGTGCAGCTGGCGGCCCGGTAATGAATCTTGGTAGTTCTCCGACATTTGTATTCCACGGAACTCACAGTGTGACGCACTTGACTGAGTACACATGAATGACGTCACGACTATTCACCAGACCCCAGGTCTTTGTCTAGAATTTTAGTGAGAAAGGCCCAACTTTCACCGCATTTTTAAATACGTTCCTTGTACTTTTAAGTGCACCTAACCCAAAACTTTTTTTCGCTAAAATAAATCTTTGCACCTGTTTGAAACGCATTGCGCCTTTTTTTTTTTAGCAAATCTCACTAGTTATTTTGACTTTTCTACGGTGTTAAAGTTGCCAAATCTGGCCATCGTCTGCCCCCCGACGGAGTCAGAAGGCGCTTGGGTCTTTTCTCGATTTGACGTCACAAACTGATTTACATCGCATTAAGTCTTTGTAAATATGCATGCAAAGCAGTTTGTGACGTCAAATCGAGAGTAGACCCAAGCCCCTTCTGACTCGGTCGTGGGGCCAGATTTTGCAACTTTAACACCCTAGAAAAGTAAAAATAACTAGTCATGATTTGCTTAAAAAGGAACAATGCGTTTCAAACAGGTGCAAAGATTTATTTTAGCGAAAAAAAATTTTGGGGATTAGGTGCACTTAAATTTAGCAAATTAACCCCAAAAGAATGTTTCTTAAAACACCAACTTTTATAACTGGAGAAAAACTCTGGCTTTGAAATTTGCGCTTAAGGATCTACGGACTATCGAGAAGAAATCCTCAGTGTGATGTGAATGCCGTAATTAACGAAGTTAGACGAATATTAGACGGCTCTGATTGCATTTCTGGATGCAGGCACGTGTGGCATAGTCTTCAGTTATAGGGACATCAAGTTCCTTGACTAGTGGTTGAGACTGCTACGTGAATAGGATCCTAATGGGTGTCAACAGAGAAAAGAACAAACTGAAAAGACGTGAGTACCACAATCCTGAGCCAAATGCCGTTTGGCATGCGGACGGATATGACAAACTTAAACCCTATCGTTTTCCCATTCATGACTGCATAGACGGCTGAAACAGGCGACTTTCATGGCTGGTAGTTACTCAATCTAACAATTCCCCTGACAACATAGGATCATACTTCCATGAAGCAGTTAAGGCGTGTGGTGGGTGTCCACGTGAAATAGAACTTCACTGACTTGGGTACAGAGAATAAGATCATGGCCTCGTTACGTAGAAAACGCCAACAGATATGTTGCATCCCCGCGGAATCAAAGGATCAAGGGTTATTGGTCAGAGTACCAAAGGAACAGGTCAAGTTGGTGGATAAATCTATTCAAAGATCTTGTTGAAAGAGGTGATTTTAAGTAAGTGATCTTTTAACTAACACATTGCAGAAGGACAGTCCGTGGTTCTGCTTCGCAGAGCTTCTACAAGACGATTTGGACTCTGTTAAAGACCATTGGAACATGCATCGAATAAGGAAATTACCTCATGACACCATACTTGGTGCTACAGATGTGCTGTGTTATCTGCCTGAAGGAAGGGGTGGGACTCAAATTTGCTACTCGCAGTACCTGACAACAAGATCAATTATGTGGAAAATCACTTTATAGAGAGGGAAGCACACAATGAGCATTTTGAGTATTTTCGGTATGTGATGGATTCTCTTGAACTAGTAAAGCCTGTACATTGGAGAGAAGCCTTGTACCTGCACCACAAACTTGTTTCAGTGTCAGTCCCAAGTGGTTCTTGAGCCACTACAACTTATAAAGCTCTCGTAACTTCCAAGATAGCTACTATACGTTCATTCGTTACTCACTGACATTTTTGTACTCAAGGCTTCGTTATTGGTTGTCAATTTTAATGCCCTTGCTTTCGAAGCAATTGGAATTATTGCTTTTGTTATCGCTTATTTATCACGTAATCGCTTTCATTATCTTCCTCACAAAACCTAGAATAGTATACGAAACCTAATAAACCTGTGCTGCTTTCATGTTTCCGGCACAGAAAACGAAGCAAATCAATTTAAAAGCAACACTTCCCAATAAAGATGAAATCTTCTCCGTCCGCCACGTTGCTGAACAAAGATTGTGAAGTTCCAGGATGTACAAAAGCACGGTAGAGAGAAACTGGAAGCTACATATAGCCGTGGAAAAGTAAGTTTTGCTGTGGAAAGAAAGTTTTGCGGTGGAAAAGAATGTCTTGCAGTAAGAAAGCAAGTTTTGTTGTGGAAAAGTAAGTTTTGCCGTGGCAGGTATGGGCCACCATTGATATTCGCAAAAATAGATAAACAAAATACTAAATGAACTGTCACTTCTGATAAAAAATGTTGGAATATCTTGGCTTTTAACAATGCCATAGCCTGCATGCAATGATGCCATAGTGAAAATAAAATATGGAGAGGAAATCGGATTTTGTTATCCTAACTTTGTCATAATGCACCTATCAATATTAAGCCCGAAGGAGGTGGGGTGGGGACTTTGACAAAGTTTGACAAACTTTGAATGTTGACTCCAGGGTGGGGAAATTTGATCGACCTTGAAAACTGAGGAAATATTCATTGAAGACCATTTCCTAAGCTTGGACTTTGCCATGGTAAAATACGCCCTGGGATGCTGCCTTCTTGAGTGACTTGCTATCAAGAAAATACTGAAAAGTCCATGTGAGGCAAGGACAAGATGGAGGAGAGAAAGGTAAGGAAAATTTGCCCAATCTGTTGTTACTTTATATAACCAACGGTTTCTTTCGGTGTTCTTTCATTCCCGTTGTTAAAAGAAAAAAATAAACTGAGACTTTTAAACCTGGAGTGTTTGTATTGTTTAAGCATTATTTTAACAGGTCAGCCTCTTGCATCTCAATCCCTACAGTAGCAAAATTTGAACTCGAAACTTTACCCCAAATTTGCATTTCGGATCAAATTAGTCCCCACCCCATCCCGTATTCCCCTCAGACTCCTCGGAACTAACATTGATAGGTGCATAATATTACAATGGTGTAGGCGATTCAGTGAAGTAGCAAACTGCAATTTCTGGTTTGCTGTTGCTGGAAGGCCAAGTGAAAGCCAATATGGCCTCTAGTTTTTTTTAACTTTCTGAAATAATCAAGAGTATAAATAATGTATTACAATAATTCTAGGGTCATATCAATACCAACCCCAAAGAGCTGAAAAAATACACAATGTGTATTATTACTAGTTTAAAATTAGATAACTGATTGTTTTATAGGTTAATCTATTCTATGTAATGCAACGTTATTACTGAATAAAGCACTAGAGAAAATAAAACAAAAAGGAAACAACGTACAGTACTTTAATCTGCGATCAGGCTCTATTTTCGTTTTGATGGTAAACCTTTCCGAGCAAATAAGAGGACATAAAAGCGATGCTACAGTTGGGCCTGATCGCAGGTTAGCAGTACTTTTACCAGTAAGACTGCTCAAAATTGAGGGTAATTGAAGCAGATGTCCACCTGACACCGTCTTAAAAATCAACATTGCTTGAATACTCACATGCAAAGAAAGCATTCCTGATTTCTTTAACAGCCCCTCGGACAGTCAACAGGGGACCCTTTAGACTGTTCAAAGTCTGGAATTTTCCCCTCACCTCTTTCACTCCTTCAAAAAAGACAAATCACATATTTAGCTAAGAGTGAACTTCTCAGCTTTATTCACTGGATGGTAGTCCTTACACAAGCTCCTAAAATCTTAAAGTGCACCCAACCCCAAAATAATTTTTCCGCTAATATAAAACTTTGCACCAGTTCGAAAAGCAGTCAGCCTTCATTAATTTTAACCTTTATGGGAGACCAAAAGTTTATTGATCCCTAAAACTGGTTTAAGCTTAACCTCTCATTCAATTTTCAGAATACTTATGAATGGAAAATCGAGACAATCCAAAAGAAAGGTTTCTAATTGATGGACAAAGTGAGTCTTGCCTCACAAGAGGGCAGGTAAGTTACTTCTGAGCAGCACTATATATAAGAATCAGAGTTTGCAAAGATTGCTATTTGAAGACAAAGATTAAGAACAGCAGATATATTTCTTAGTTTGCAGTTTTGCTTGAATCAAAGTCATTGTGTATATTACAAGAGAACGTTTTCTTTTAAATGCTTTACCATGTCTGCAGCTCATGCACATGGGTTATTAAAGAATGCAGTATCAGTGTGTGCATGAGCTTTAAACCTGGGCTGACTTAATGTACCTGAACCAACCTTTGCTGTCATTGTCTGTTCCACACAGCATCTTTTGTCTCCACTCAAGAACATCAATTGATTGAGTGACTAAATTTCTACCATGTTCAGGGGATCTTAACTTGTAGCTCTTTGGACATTTTGTGAAAATGCCCCCTAAGTTCTGCATTCCTACAACATATATGATGATAACAGAACTGGACTCTCTATCCTTAACAGGAAAGAACTTCATATCCCAGTGAACCTTTCTCTCTGGGGTGAAATCCCAGCTGCTACTCATGTCAAGAACAATGGACTGAACTCTTTCCTCTAGTCCCTTGTCAACTTTCTGTCCAAGCACTTCTCCATTATCTGCTACCCCAACCAACATCATACCTCCACTTCCATTGCCAAAGGCTGATATCTGCTTCTGTAAATCTTCCACTTGTGTGTGGTTATTGTTGCTGAAAATTTCATTACTTGAGGGATAATGTTTAAACTGGATGTTCTTTGATTCATGGAATGGGAGAATATCTTTGAACTAGAAACATTTGGGTAGCAAATGCACAGGAAGTTCTCCTAGTGGCAGTTGAGGGATATTCCCAGAGTTCCTTTTTCCTCCAATGGGCCTTTTTGACAATATCTCCCTGACTTTCTTGTATCTTGCTGGTAACGTTTTCCCATCAAGAGCAGAAAACAAATTGTACTCAACTGTACAGAGATGGTCTGGAGCCTTGATGAAGAGATACACCTCATCATCCTTAACTTCACGGTCAAAGATGTCATTATACTCTGATGGCTGAATCATTGTTACTAATTTTTCTTCTAAGGGTTTCCAAAATTCATCCAGCTGCTTATGTGGAAACTTAAAATCCAAGTAGTCAGCGACCTTGATTTCCAAAATGCCCCCACCAGAATTGAGTAGGGCACAAACTGGCTCCAGAAGAGACTTCACGTAAGTTTTTATCTCTTTCTTTTTAATCTTTGAGCGCACAAGAACATTCTCTGCAAAAAGACTATGAAAAATAAGACAATTAGACATTCATTATCATTGTCTACAGCTAAACAAAACAAAAAGTAAAATAACTATGTTTTGTTTAGTGACCCAAATAAGTCATAATCAGTTTTTAGTCTAATGTATTGTACAGTCAAACCACAATTGCCGGTACCTCAATTATCCAGACTTCTTGATTATCTGGACCAAAATTTTCTTCTGGTCCCATTATTTTCCTGAATATTAATAAGGTATGATGAAGATTCCTAAAATGCTATTCTTGTGAATTCATTTTAATTTAGGCACTGAAAAGTGCATTTGAAACGTCTTGGTTTTCCTTTCAATTCTGATGGAATTTCTAAGCAAGGTGGCTGGCACCCATTGTAAGTACAGTGCATTCAATTGAGTTCTGATTGGCTGAAACTTGTTTTGTTGCCAAGTGAAACTTTGGTTTCCTAGTAATTAATTTGTGTTTATCTCATCAATATTCATATTTTCGATTATCCGGACTATTCACTCCAGTCCCGCTGAGTCTGGATAATCGAGGCTTGACTGTACTGAGGTGGAATTTCATGGAATAAGAACTCTAAGGATGAATGTACATAATTTCATCCATTAATGATCATCATTTAACTACCAGCACCACTACCACCATGGCAGTGAGGAGCAAAGGCACAGAGAATTTCAAATGATTGTATAAGTTGTGATGTTGAAAATTACATTGTGAGAACACTTGCAGGCCTTTTTGATCATGTTCTTTCTGAATATCTGAACAAAATATCCCATAATTTCACAAATTTAGTTTTTGTGACGTCATCACTTTAGGACTCTATTTTTTCTTCAAAAGCGCGAGCAAGGGAATTTATGTACTAAACAATGCCAACGTTGGTTGACTCTGCTCTTAATGTCGCACATTACAAACAGTACTTGATTTCATGGGAAGCTTTTGATTATTATAATCTTAACTCGTCATGTGCTGGTGCCACGGGGTCTAGCTGGCTGATATGAAAATCAGTTAAACATTATTTAATCGGTCTGCAAAGTCCTGTGTCAAATGCTGTACTTAACAGTTTAGGTTGACCCATATTAGTTAAGTTCGCCTGTTGAGTCAAACGTCAAACTTCACTAGACCACAAGTAAATAAACAGAGCAAGGCTGAACTCATGATATCATTTATGACATAATTTAAGATGGCGCAGAAATAACACACAAAAAACGAAAAATCTCACCACTTAGTATCACTGAGGGCACCCAAGATTAGGATGCATTCTCCTTATGTCGAATGCAAAAACATATACAGCTACAGGTAGAGTCCACAACATTCAGTTACCTGTAAAAGCCAGTGACTCTGTTATTTTCATCATCTGACATTTCTGAAGTGTCCTCATTTATGTGCACGTCTGCATTCAGATTGTCTCTCAGTTGTAAATGTGGATTCTCATCAACTTCCATAGGTACCTCCATGTTCCAATCTAGGTTCACAGTGAAATAATTTAGTATCAGTTCAGTTTTAAACAATTGGCCTCTAATAATTGAAGGTGCTTTCTGTGGTGTCTACAAAATGAAGATAGAAGATCGAAGACCGAAGACCAAAGACTTGGATATCTATTAATTTTACATCAGCTGAAGCTAAAATAGAATGAAACATGCTAAAACGCTTCATTTGATGCTAAAACATTGAAAATGATGGGGTCTTCGCTTTGTAGTTTTACCCTCCTCAAACTACAAAACAAAGACCCTAGCTAAAACGCTTAATTTGACGCTAAAACATTGAAATCGATGGGGTCTTCGTCTTGTAGTTTTACCCCCCTCAAACTACAAAACGAAGACCCTCGCTAAAACGCTTTATTTGACGCTAAAACATTGAAATCGATGGGGTCTTCGTTGTGTATTTTTACCCCCCTCAAACTACAAAATGAAGACCCTTGCTAAAACGCTTAATTTGACACTAAAACATTGAAATCGATGAGGTCTTCATTTTGTAGTTTACCCCCCCAAAACTACAAAACGAAGACCCTTGCTAAAACGCTTTATTTGATGCTAAAACATTGAAGTCAATGAGGTCTTCGTTTTGTTGTTTTACCACCCTCAAACTATAAAACGAAGACTTTTGCTGTAACTGAGGTGTCCGTTCTGTGGGACTGTAGTCCCTCAGTGGTCAAAAATTGACTTATCTGGACAAAAGTTCTTGTCTGTTTGGGCACTACAAAAATGAAATGAAAATTTGTACTTCAATGTCTTAACTTATCTGTTATACCATCTAATGTTCTAACTACGAAAACTACAAAAGCTGGCTTGAATTCATAGTAATTATAACACTTTGGTTTGCCTCTCAGAACGCTGGAAATCGTATTTCCGATGACTAACATTACAAAATTTCCTGGAGGAGCTTGCCCCTGGAGATATCCTTGCCTTCAGTGGTCCTTTATTTGTACCCCCTTTCTATAAATCCTAGACACGCCCCAGCAGAACGCAGTGTCGCTATAATTAACATTGAAAGGCTTCTGTCAATAGAGAATTTTCACATGACATCACGGCGGCCATGTTGGTGTTCCAAAACAAAGAAACGGCAGCCACGTTGGTGTCCCAAACTAAACCTCTGGGAACTGAACTCTTTTGTTTCAGTAAACCAATATGGCCAGTAGTCACGTGAATGAAAACGCTCTATAAGACGGTGCAAAACATTTGGGGTACAGCACAATAATCACTCCTCCCACCTACTCTGGCTTAAGTGAGTGAATTGCATCTCCTTTTTGTGTTTTGAACTTTTGTAATGTTTTGCTGGTGTTTTCTTCAGCTAATGGTGATGACGAATTGACATTGAGTTGCGAGAAAACATCTCGTTGCATGAGTAAGGTAAGTTTCATTCAGCCAAATAACACTCAGCCGAAACGACTACAAAACAACTAGTTTCAGTTGAAGGGCTCTTGCATTTACATAAACCCGAAGGTTGACAATAAAAAAAAGTCAAAATGAAATCAAATGCTATTTAACTTCGGACTTATGGTTTAATTCATCTTTAAAGCGTGATGGACTCTTAATATTGGTATACACCCATAATGTCGCACATGGCAGTTGCCATTGAACAGTTTTATTTAATTACCCTGCCAGGTTACCCATAGCAATGTCCCAGTTATGTACTGGATGTTCAATATTGCTTTTGAATTCAGACATTTATTTTCAGAGTTGTAACAACCTTGCAAAACAGAGTTTATTGTTCAACAATTATTTAGCAACAACGAATTCAATGTAGTGGTAAACATAAACGTGTGCCAGGATTTGATGTACCTTTATGGAATCAAACAGGTTTGTAAAATGGGGTTGACAGGCCAGCACGACTCCCCAGTGAGTGTTTTAGCCTTTAATTCACAGTTTGGCTCTAACGGGTATGTCCTTGAGTGAACACCCTCTTTTGTACGATATGAGGGGCGGATCCTTGTAGATTTCGCTTAGGAATGGTTGTTGTACTATTAAATGCCAGTTTTTCATGACGATTTGTTTTAGGTTTTTCACCGATGGTTGATATTACGTGACAAAAGGCAAGATTCGTGTGTTTTTCTTTTGTTGTTGTTGGAGATCTAGAGCTAGCTTCCTGTCTTCAAATTTAACTTCAGCAAGGGCCATTTCAATAAGATTTTTTGGATAGCCTCTCTCTAGTAAATGTGTTCTGAAGTTTTTTATTCTCTCTTCAAACAACTGTTTAGAAGAGGTCGTTAGAAGAAGTCTTAGAGCTTCCCCTTTGATGAAGCCTTTTTTAACTCCCGGTGGGTGAGATGAACAGAAATGAGTGTATTGGAACGTCTCAGTAGGCTTAAAATGAGTGCGCACGTCAAGGACTGCGCATTTGTGGAATCTTTTACCTTTATATATGCTGGTATCCAGGAATGTTGTTTCCATTTTGGAAATTTCAGCTGTAAATTAAATCATGGGGTGATGATTATTAGCTTGTTCAATGAACTGCATTATTTCGTCTCTGTTTATAGTCCAGAGTGAGAATATATCGTCTATCTAGCGTTTCCAAACGAGCGGTTTGAATGCGCTTTGGCTTAGGATCTCTGTTTTTACCTTGATCATGAAGATGTTAGCGAAGGAAACTGACATTTTCGAACCCATTGCCGTACCGTGTGTTTGCAGGTAGTTTTTTTCCAGTAAATTGGAATGAGATTTCTTGTAGGATAAGCCTTAGTGCCTTCTCGAGTAATTGTGCAGGGATAGGAGGTTCATTCCCTCCTCTTGTGGTATATTTGTATAGAGGTTCGTTACGTCCATTGAGACAAGCGTAGTGTCCGCTGAGACTTTTGTTTTCTCTATGAAATTAACGAAGTCGGTAGTATTTTTGAGATAAGACTTCTGTTGTTGAGCTATAGGCTGAAGTAATTTGTCAACAAATGATGAAAGCTTCTCTGCTGGACCTTCACACCCTGATATTATTGGTCTGTCGACTGGGGTCAGTTTGTGTATCTTGGTGAGGGTGTAGAATTCTGGAATGCGAGGCGGATTTGGTGTTTGACAAAGCGAGGGTCTTCATTTTGTAGTTTGAGGGGGGGGGGGGGAAATACAAAACGAAGACCCCATCGATTTCAATGTTTTAGCGTCAAATAAAGCGTTAATTAGCGAGGGTCTTCCCAGGTGGAAATCTTATTAAGATCTTACTAAGAATCTTATTAAGTTTCTTAACAAGATCTTATCTTACCTCTTAGTTAAGATTCTTACAAGAATCTTACAAGATCTTGTAAGATTCTTGCAAGATTCTTACAAGATTCTTGTAAGATTCTTACAAGATCTTGGTAAGATTGCAGTAAGATCTTACAAGATCTTGGTAAAATCTGATAAGAATCTTAATAAGGAACTTGCAGTTGATAGTTAAGATCTTACAATATCTTGTAAGATTCTTACAGGTTTCTTACAAGATCTTGGTAAGATTTGATAAGATCTTACTAAGAATCTTATTAAGTTTCTTAAAAAGATCTTATCTTACCTCTTAGTTAAGATTCTTACAAGAATCTTACAAGATCTTGTAAGATTCTTACAAGATTCTTACAAGATCTTGGTAAGATTGCAGTAAGATCTTACAAGATCTTGGTAAAATCTGATAAGAATCTTAGTAAGGAACTTGCAATATCTTGTATGATTCTTACAGGTTTCTTACAAGATCTTGGTAAGACCTGAAGAGCCTCAGGCTGGAATAGCATAAAATCTTAGTCTGGATCATTGTGACTACGCCAAGCAAAGTAACATTGTTACCAAAGTTTTGTAAAAGTCATACAAGATTCTTCTGAACTGTGTTGCATTGATACAATTTTAAGTTCATATCAATGTCAAGCTAAGACTCATAAGAGGTGATAGAGGATACACAATCAAGATTTGACCAACAGTTTATTAGAAGATCTCACACCATAAGATTGTGAAATTAGTGGTAACTATAACAAAGACTTTGAAAACGTTTATATAATCTACAGAAAACCTGTAATTTTTTCCCTTTTAGTTTCTGTCCCCTTTTAAAGTTACGAATATTTATGAATCATGCAATAAAAGCTTCCAATGAACTGAAACACAGAACTCAATATTCACATAGAAGTCAGGAGTTATACTTAAAATTAATTAGTGAACCTATGAAACTCAATTTAGTTAGATTGTCACATAAAATTTACACAGAGATGAAAGTGGCAGTGTTGTGGAGGTATCAGGATTTTTGGTCAAAATTCATTGCCTTTAAAATGTAAGCACTTCATTAATATTTGACTTCTTTCCAAATCACTAATTTGAAGAAATTAAGTGAATCTAGGGTAAAGGAATGAGCTGAAATACCGATATGTTACAACCGATTTCTAGCAAGGTACAAGAGGAAAATTTGAAAAATATTGGCTCAGTGTTTCCAAGTTTAAACCCATCCCTATCTTGGCCATCTGCTGCTGAAAACAATAAACATTTTCCTTTGATTACAATATCCTTTCAAAGGAATTTTGAGCCTTATCTTGCTGCTGCTATCAACTTAAAAGTTCAGTCTGTTTCTAAAAACAGTGTGATGCTGCCCCTTTAAATATTTCAAACATGCAACATCCTTAACTGTCTAATTTGGAAAATTATTGTTTACCATGTATATCAGAGGGTCATCTTTAACAGCCAGCACTACTGGCTACTTTTGTAATAAAACAGTTTTATCAAGATGAATGAGTTGTAGTGATTTTACTTAATTCATAAAAACAAAGTGCAATAGTCACTGCAAGTGTAAAAAGAAAAGAAAATAAAATATTGTGGGAGTAATAGAGAGGAAATCAGACAATGATATATGGTTTTAATCTTCCAATGAAGTTAAATGATGTATAATTGGCTAGTAGGGGACGTAGTTCCCGGTGTGATGGTCTATCTCTCATCTGATGATTAAATGCTCGGAGATATTAGCTGCACAAGCTACTCTAAAATCCGAGGGTAAATAATGTGATGTATGTATGTATGTATTATCATATGACCTGTTTGGCCCTGCAAGCGCTTTAATTGTAAAACTATCGAGAAAATTCCCGTATGAGGGCTGTACGCATTAATTTGGTTTATCAACGGAGTTGATAATGTAAATTGACCACGGTACAGGGATTAAAAAAACTGACGTTTCTAGTGTTAGCCCTTTGTCAGAGCGAATGTTCACAACAGTTTTAAGGGTTCCGTAAACTACAATACATGTACATATGTCATTGGTACTGTTAAGCATCTGGCAGGGTCCTATGGATGTAACTTCTTGCAGACAGAATCTGAAAAGATCCATGAAAATCTCATTATTTTTTTCACAGTAAATTCATGGTATTTTCAAAACTTTTTCATGGGGTTTTCATTGTCAAATTAATGGTTTTTGCTTGGGGTTTTTACCATGAAATTGCCATGAAAAAAGCATTAAAAATACCATGATAATCCTGTGAAAACCAGCAGATTCATGACCCATGAAATATTCAACATTTTGTAAAAGGCCATGAAAAAGTCATGAAAAGGCTATTAAATTTTAATGGCACATGATATGGTATTTTAATGGAATGTTAATGATGCTGAAAAACCCATGAAACACCCATGAAAAACCACCATAGAAAAAGCATTAAAAAACCATGAAAAACCTATGAAAACCAGCAGATTCATGGCCCATGAAATTTTCCACATAATGGAAAACCCATGAATTTAAAATGAGTATTTTCATGATGTAAGTTTCATGGGTTTTTCATATGAGAAAAAACAACCATAGCCGCTGAAAATCCCTTGAAGGTTTTCATGGCTTTTCCATGGTTTTTTAACCCCATTTGAGGGTTGTCCATCACATTCATGGGGAAGGTGATGCCACACAAGAACCATGAAAATTCCATTTAATTCTGAATGCAATAAAACTGAAAAACATACCTTGACTGGGAAATCTAAGACCTTTATGGCCATTAAATTAATAAGTAAATGCTAAGATAAGTCTTTAATTGATGAAAGCAAAGGATGAAACAGATTTGAAGCTGTGCAACAATTTTATTTTAACAATACGCAAATGACACTTTACAGACAAATCACGTCAAACTATTAAACTACATGGGCCAAAGAGATTTTTTTTTCCAAAGTTTTACGTACACAGTATCAGGTAAGTTTTAATGTTAAGCGTAGTTGCCCAAATCACAAATTTATATAATGATTATTAGTGTCATAAATATTTCAAAAATGTAAAAATTATGTTTCAAACTTGTGCATTCAAGGGAAAGCCGATCTTGAGATCTGTACATGTGAATATTAAATTTACATGAACTGGAACAAGATGAAAGCAAAAACGGCAAACAGTAGACTTAGCTCATTTATTTAAATTTTGTATTGTTCAGGGAGCTTCTTTTGCTGTCCGCGGATGAGGTTGTCAACATGTCCCGCTCCAGGTTGTATTTTGTATTCATGTCTGAAACAAAAATAAGGCCTGTTTCAAACGTCACGCTACTGTCGTGTCGATTTAATAAAAGTTAAACTGAATTTAGTGTCGAGCCAAATTCAAAATCCAGCAAAACAAACCTTGTATCCAAAATGCTAAACATACATATTTTTATTAGCAAATTACATGTAGCGTCGTTCTAGACTGGTTTAGTCATGAATTCATTAGAGTACTCAAGATAATTAAGATCTCAGCTAAACCTACCGAATAACTGACCAAAAGTTAACTCGATCTGTAGTTTTACAACAGTTGAACTACTGACGATTCGAAGACGAACGGCGGCCGCAATGGATTACACTTTGCCGAGGAGCACTCTGATGATCTTGTTCAAAGTTTTACTGTGCCGTTGACAAGTTATGGGCTTTTATAATTTAAGAACTGTTCCTATTTCTAATAACAGAGTAAACTTATTTACTTACCAAAAACATTCAAAATTCTCGATTTAAAAATGGCTTGCCGGCCTCTAAATCCACGGTGATGCGTTCATTTCCTTTGACATCAGCGCCACAATCTTCAGCCTTTCGTTCACTATAATAACGCTGTTGTTATTCACCATGTAAACCACTCAAAAAACCATCTATGCGAAACAAAAAAACCTACAATTATTCGCACGATAGACCAACCGAAAACACAATTCAAAGATAGGCGCCAAGAGAGAATGAATAGAGGTTCTTTGTTCGCTGAAAAGCACGAGATAGTCACGTGAAAATTCTCGCACTATTATTGGCTGTTGCTGAGTAACATCCACTGGACTACTTGATTGCGGTCTTCAATTCTGAAACTCAGTGATATTTATCGATCTCAAATTGGCAAGTTTATGTATTTTTTTTTAAGAAAGGCCTCCTTCCTGATGTATGTATCTCTGTTCAAGTGCTCGCTTCGTTTGCATCGGTAATTCGAGGATATGAATCCAATTTCTGGCGAAGATTTTGACGAAAACACACTTTAGGAAGAGATTCATCTTCAGCTGAGTACAAAACATGCTTTAGATGTTTGTTACCGAACGCTGACGAGATAGCGAAGGAACAAACGAGTTCGTGGAGGTGAGAAAAATCCATCGCTAACTCTCGCCCGCTTTTGAGTCTTACGTTCGTTTCATTTCAAAGGACTTTGTAAATTTCATGAGCTTTCCGGATAAATCACTGAGTAAATGTGTGACTTAAGGATTGTATTTTATTTTATGTAATTGTCTTTTTGCCTTGTTAGTACTATGTTGTGTTTATATAGTAGCACTTAATTTAGGCTTAATCATAAATTTGTTTCCTTGAAAGAATTAAAGTCTTGGTCTTAAAGAATCACAAAACTTTGCAGTCTTTTTTTAATTTAAAGTGGTGGAACTTTAAGTTGATATTGATTGGCCACAAATTGCTCAAATTTACATTTTGATGTCTCAGCTTACCATTGATTCCAAGACATTTCCAGCAATTCCAAATGCGATTTTTGTTTAGTCTTAGAATTTTTGGGAATTCCTTGTAATTCCAAGTTATTCCTAACTTGATCAGTGAACATTCCCAGATATTCTAATTAATTCCAAGCCTTTGGTTTCATCCTAATTCCTAGGAATAATCAATTGTGGACCACAATGGAAACTACTGGGCTACCAGTAATATGTTTACCCCTATAAAGTGGCAGTATAAAGACTTTTGTAGAGAGCTGAAAAATCAGGCCATGGATTTTGATTACGAAGAATCATCTTTATTTGAATGGAACTGTGATAAGATATTTCAGCTGATCACGTTTTATGATGAGAAGTTTCCTTCAGTCTAAACAACTCATGAAAATGGCTGGCTTGTCCCTCCCTCTAACCTTTTTGCCCATCCGAACAAAATTAATGTCACTTTTGGTAAAACACAGCATGAATGTTGCCATGACAATCTGGGAAGTACCCTAGGTGTGACACACAGTAGGCCCCTCCTTGAAAAATCCTAGCTATGTCCCTTAGTGTGGTCTACACTTAATCCGGTCGCCATGTTTCTTTCGTATTAAATTATATTATTCTTTTGGTCACTTGTTTCGGCACATTGTCCCATTTTTATTCTACTTTTATTGTCATCCCAGTACTGCTCCAGTATTGTTCTGGTACAAGTTTACAAGTCCAACACCTTTATTATGGTCTATGATCTGTTGGCTTGAATTTTGATGCAAGGTAGTGACATCTATTTGTCCTTTCTTGATTGCCTTTCAATTTTAATAAATAAAATTTCAAAAGTCTGTATCAACTATAATTTATTCAAGGCATGTGTGGTGAATTTTCATGATTCCCACCTTTTAAGTCCTAGAATCATCAATTCATGACCCATGAAATCAGTAATGTAAACGAAATCTTTTTATATGCCATGAAAAGTATGTTTTCATGGGTCATTAAAGATATTGTGTCAAGTTTCATGGATTATTAATGGCCCATGAAATCGAAGACCACACCACCAGCCATTTTCATGGCCCACGAAAGTCCAAACACATGACTTTCATGGGCCATGAAATATATAATGTGACAAGTTTCATGGCAAATTCATGGCCCATGAATGTATCTCCTTATCAAATTCATGGGTCATGAAATAAAATGCCAGTCATTTTCATGGAAAATTCAGGGAACCCATGAAATTACATTTTGCAGTTTTCATGGGCCATTAAATGGCTTTCATGGGGTTTTCACAGAAAATTCATGGCATTTTCATAAAACTGTGGCTCATAGTGGGTTGTGATAAATGATTAAATTTGTTGTGATTAATTAGTCAATGTTTACAGTCAAGTAAGGTCAAGCCTACCCCCCTAGATTACATTAGTGAGTTGATTATTTCAACATTGAACCCGTTCGTCGTTTTGAATAATGCAATCATTTTTTAAATATTTGAATCAAACTTCAATTGCTGATTGGACTATGTCCATAGATGTGTTTGAAAAACGCATGCGACCAACGACACTTTATTTCTGTCATCTCTTTTAATAGAGCACACCTTTTTTAGCCCTTTAAAATCCAACAATATTATTCTTTCCAAGAATCCTAAAAATAATAAATTCCTACGGAGCGAAATTAAACACAGCTGATGTGTGATAGCATACAGCGTTGTAAACAACCAAAACTATTGACGAGAAGACTTGCTGGAACTTCGCCTGAAATCCTTTTATCACAAATAAGACTTCTACAAGCTCTATGGGATGTAGAAAGCAAAAAAACTGCTCGATAATAACATTTACAATACTGTTTTTCACCTATCACTTCCACTCACCACTGGACGCCATGTTGGACGCTTCGATTTCCCATATAAGGAGCATCTTTTGTTCGCTTAGTCCAATCAGCAATCGAAGTTTGATTCAAATTTTTCAAAAATGATTGCATTATTCCAAACGACTAAAAGGTTCACTGTTTAAATAATCGACTCATTAATGTAATCTAGGGGGGGTACATTGACCTGACTCGACTGTATTAGATAAATAAATTAGTCAATGTTAATGTTGTCAGTTGATTTCATGTTATTTAAGATCTTAACATGCCTGGCTTAATTCTTCTTCCAAACAGCCTAACTTTACATTGTCTGAACATTCTTACAAGAATCTTAAAATGAAGATGTTAAGAACTGCATAAAGATCCTGTCAAGATTTCTAAGAGAACGTTCAATAGAATTGTTAAGATCTTTCAAGATCTTATCAAGATCTTCAAATGCTTAGAACTGGATTTTCTTGTGAGATTATTGATTATAAAATGTACTAAGATCTTATTAATATCTTCCAAGAATCTTAACATGTAAGAAGTTAAGATCTGCATTAAGATCCTGCCAAGATTCTGTTAAGATCTTATCAAGATCTTAAAATGCTTAGAATTTCATATTCTTGTAAGAATTAAGATTATGAAATAAACTAAGATCTTACTAAAATCTTTTAAGAATCTTAAAATAAAAGATGTTAAGATCTGCATTAAGATCCTACCAAGATTCAGTTAAGATCTTACAAGATCTTATCAAGATCTTATCAAGATCTTAAAATGCCTAAAACTGAATTTTTCTTTTAAGATTTGACATAATATATACTAAGATCTTATTAAGATGTGAAATCTTAGACAAGATCTTACTAAGATCTTAATCTTAATTGCAATCTTACAAGATTCTTACAAGATCTTGTAAGATCTTGTAAGATCTTAATAAGATTTCCACCTGGGTTCGTTTTGTAGTTTGAAGGGGGTAAAACGACAAAACGAAGACCCCATCGATTTCAATGTTTTAGCATCAAATAAAGCGTTTTAGCAAGGGTCTTCGTTTTGTAGTTTGAGGGGGGTAAAACTACAAAACGAAGACCTCATCGATTTCAATGTTTTAGCGTCAAATTAAGCGTTTTAGCAAGGGTCTTCGTTTTGCAGTTTGAGGGGGGTAAAACTACAAAACGAAGACCCCATCGATTTCAATGTTTTAGCGTCAAATAACACGTTTTAGCACGTTTCATTCTATTTTAGCTTCAGCTGATGTAAAATTAATAGGTATCCAAGTCTTTGGTCTTCAGTCTTCGTTTTGTAGATACCCGTGCTTTCTGCAAAAGGGACTTGCCTGTATATAACAGTATCACTTTAAAAATCTTAAAAATCCAAAATTTCTCTAATTAAAACTCACTCTATTTTGGCATACAGACTGGTAATTCCGTGTCATAAATGACGTTCTACACTTATTTTGTCAACTTTTAGATCATATATTTCACATATGTTATTATTGGCTCCAAATAAGCACTTCCTTCATAATTTGATTGCTGAGCCCTGAATAACCACAAAATAATTGCTAATATTTTTGAAGCACCACCCTTGAATAAGTGCCCCACCTCTGAACAACAATGACTATGAGGCACTTATTTGAAGTATGTGAGCTCTGGGATACCCTTGTCCTAGATATTAGGGACCTTAAGCAAGGAGGACGGCGATGGCAATGAGAATGCCACCAAACAATAGGCTTAATGAGCAAAAACAATCGCTCTGCACGTGCATTTTACATTTTGGTATATTTCTTTGCTGTTCTCTGCAAAACAACGTGAAATGACCACATTTTACATGTTTCTTGAGAAAGTGAGTGCATGACAGCAAATGTTCCTTTGTTTTTCCTTACTATGATGTTGTTCCTAGTAATTTAGTTCCTGGACATTTTTGCCAGCATTTTCCAAGTTAAACAAATTGAAATAATCGCGAAAGTTACAGAAACGAGAAGTTATATTTCGAAATAACATTTTCATACACCTATTTGTACCTATTTGTTGAGACCTCAAATGGCCAAAAGGTATTACACTTATTTACATGTTGGACCTTAATTTGTTACATTTAGGGGCCAAGGTTTTCTGATTGTTTTAAGGAAGCCTACAAAATTATTACTCAAGCCTCATCATCAGTGACCTCTAAACAGAATGTTTCACTAATTCAAAATGATGGGACACCAATTTTGATTCACAAGCTAAAAGTGGTCCACGTTGACATCACAACCTTGATACAATTAATCAAATCAGATTGATCTGAATAATCTTCACTATCTTCAGATGCAAGAAAGAAGGGAATTCATTGTTTTCTGACATGCTTTAAATATACTCATATGTTTGGGCAGTTGTTTGGTTAATTGGTTTTTGTCCTTGATCTAAACCAGGCGAGGTTTCTTTCCCTTGTGTCAGGAGCAAGATCAGGCACTTCCACATAGTAGGACCTAATAATGCTACACACATGTACATGTAGGTTGTACTTTGTACACCAAAAACCAGCAATGTTAATTAACCCATTGACTTACTAGCCGTTTTTACATTTTCGGAGTGATTTTCCACCTATAAACGATCCATAGCATTTCATGACTCTTTATTTGAAACTACCATGAAAAAGTGGTGCTGTCCTAAGGCACTGGAGGCTCAAGGTTTCTGAAAACGTCATTTTGACGTAGCTATTTTTTATCCATGAAGCAACAATGGCCCAAGTTTGGTTTGCTTGCGATTTTTGCTAAGTTTACAGCCATTTTTTATCTTTAGCGGCTCCCTGATGAGCATCATTAAGCGTGACGGTAGCTAAGAGTCCACTTTCTCAAAGAGTCGAGCAAGGTGATTTACTTTCCCATGCAAAAATAAATGTGTGATCACATGTGTGATCACACTTTAAAAGTGTGATTGAAGTGTGATCCTTGGAATCACACTTTATCCCACTAATAATCACACTTTCCATGTGTGATTTTTTAACATTCACACATTCAGAAGTGTGATGAGAAGTGTGATGTAGAAAGTGTGACAGCTGATCCCAGATCAAAGAATCACACTTTTCACTTTTTGCTATCTAAGAGTTAGTGAAAGATTTGTTCATAAAGTGTGATAGTTTTCACACCAAGCCTCTGAGAAAGACAATATCTCTCCAAACTCACTTTATGTCAGCCCAAGAAACAGCATACCAACAGGGTATGGGTAGGGTACACTCCTAGTATAGTGTATACTGTTTTAGGAGTATACCCATTAAAGTATTAGAGGTACATATTATGTAGGTGGGTGTATACCTTTTCAATTGAAGCAGCTGCAATGCAAATACTCTATGTGCTGTCAGGCAAATGCCACGTTAGTTGGATATTTTTCTTATAGTTAATTAGCTTGCATGTGAAATATGTTCTCTTTTTGAAAGTACATATAAGGAATTTTGATAGAACTGCAGTTTGTCTCAGAAAATGAACGGGATGGTAACACTCTCAAAGGATTAACCCAATATGTGAACCAGATTAATCTCCTGCACTGACAATGAAGCTAGCATAACGAGATGCAGTGGCTAAAAAGTGTGTTAATTGGACTGGTTCAAGCGATGGCCTATAGATCATTGTGTTGTGTTCTTGGCCAAGAAAACTACATCTCACAGTGTCTCTCTTCACCCAGGAGGTTAAGTGATTGCTGCTGGGAGCTAAATTGTAATCAACAAGTATTCCATCCAGGGGTACTTTAGTATAATTCAAAGGGTGCTTTGTGCTATTGAACCCGGAATGAATTGCTGGCCCAATAAGTCACCTTGTCCTCTATGCAGTTGCATCTTTTTAATTTGGCTCATTCAGCCTATTGGGTGGAACACAAGCTTTATTTACTTTACAAAACCTTCAGTCATGCTCCACTAAATGTGGAAATATGAGCCACAGTTTTATGAAAATGCCTTGAATTTTCTGTGAATACCCCATGAAAGCCATTTAATGGCCCATGAAAACTACAAAATGTAATTTCATGGGCTCTTTTGTGGCCATGAATTTTCCATGAAATTGTAGCATTTTATTTCATGACCCATGAATTTGGTAAGGAGAGACATTAATGAGCCATGAATTTGCCATGAAACCCATCACATTATATATTTCATGGCCCATGAAAGTCATGTGTTTGGACTTTCATGGACCATGAAAATGGCTGGTGGTGTGGTCTTCGATTTCATGGGCCATTAATAATCCATGAAACTCAACAAAAACAATGGAACAATGTACGGTAACAAGTGACCAAAAGATTAATTTTTAATATGAAAGAAACATCGCGTGTAGACCACACTAATAAGGGGTGTAGCTAGGATTTTTCAAGGAGGGGTCCACAGTGTGTCACACTTAGGGTACTTCCCATATTGTCATGTCAACATCCATGCTGTGGTTTACTGAAAGTGACATTAATTTTGTTTGGATGGGTGGTAAGCTTAGAGGGAGGGACAAGCTAGCCATTTTCATGAGTTGTTTTAACTGAACGAAACTTCTCATCATAAAACTTGATCAGCTGAAATATCTTATCACAGTTCCATTCAAATAAAGATAATTCCTCATAATTACAAAAAATACTTACAAGATGTTTTTTTTTGTAAACCATGGGCTGATTTTTCAGCAGTCTGCAAAGGTCTTTATAACATCACTTTTATAGGGAAGATATTTGTTTACAAACATTGTTTTTGTTATTTAAATGTTAAAAACGTTAAACAGAAGAATTCTTTGTTTCACCAGCCAATAGCTCTTTGGTTGGCATATTAATAACAATAGGTCACATCACTGATATCTTTGCTATAGGGGTGACACAATTACTGGTAGCCCAGTAGTTTCCATTGTGGCCAAGACATGCAAATTAGGATAAAACCAAAGACTTGGAATTTCTTACAATATCTGGGAATGTTCACTGATCCAGTTGGGAATAACTTGGAATTACTAGGAATTCCCAAAAATTTTAAGACTAAACAGAAATCGCATTTGGAATTGCTGGGAATTTCTGGGCATCAATGGTAAACAGAGACATCAAAACACAAAATTGAGCAATTTGTGGCCAATTAATATCAAGTTCCACCACTTTAAATAAAAAAAAAGACCGCAAAGTTTTGTGATTCTTTATTAATGACCAAGACTATCATTCTTTCAAGGAAACAGATTTATGAAGCCGAAACTAAGTGCTACTAAACACAACATAGCCCTAATAAATACAATTACATATAATAAAATACAATCCTAATAAGTCACACATTTACTCAGTGAATTATCCGAAAAGCAGATGAAATTTACAAAGTCCTTTGAAATGAAATGAACGTAAGACTTAAAAGCGAGCGAGAGTAAGCGGTGGATTTTTCTCACCTTCACGAACTCATTCGTCTCTTTCCTATCTCGTCAACGTTCGGCAACAAACATCTAAAGCATGTTTTACTCTCAACTGAAGATGAATCTCTTCATAAAGTGTGTTTTCGTCAAAATCTTCGCCAGAAATTGGGAACTGAATGACCGAAACAACACAAGGAAAACAGAGCAAATAAGAGAGCATGTTTCACTGAAGACCGCAATCAAGTAGTCCAGCGGATGTTACACGGCAACAGCCAATGATGGTGTGTGAATTTTCACGTGACTATCCTCGTGCAATTTACTGAACAAAGAACCTCTATTATTCTCTCTTGGCGCCCATCTTTGAATTGTCTTTTCGGTTGGTCTGTCGTGCAAATAATTGTAAGTTTTTGTTTCGTATAGATTGTTTTTTGAGTGGTTTAGAGGATGAGTAACAACAGCGTTATTGCAGTAAACGAAAGACTGAAGTTTGTGGTGCCGATGTCAAATGAAATGAAGGCATCACCGTGGATTTAGAGGCGGGCAAGCCATTTCTAAAGCGGGAATTTTGAATGTTTTTTGGTAAGTAAATACTCTGTTATTAGAAATAGGAACAGTTGTTAAATTATGAAAGTCCGTAACTTGTCAACGGCACAGTAAAACTGTGAACAAAATCATCACGTAACAGAGTGTTCCTCGGCAAAGTGTAATCCATCGCGGCCGCCGTTCCTATAAGCTTATTGAGGTCTTCGAATCGTCAGTAGTTCAACCGTTGTAAAACTACAGATCGAGTTAACTTTAGGTCAGTTCTTCGCTAGGTCTTAAGCTTATTAAATTATCTTGAGTACTCTAGTGAATTTATGACAGAACCAGTCTAGAATGAAGCAACATGCAATTTGCTTAATTATGAAAATGTGTATGTTTAGCATTTTTGGATACAAGGTTTGTTTTGCTGGTCCTTAAGCTTATATAATTATATCATTTTGAATTTGGCGTGACTGAATTAAGTTCGACGTTTGAATTTTGGCACTGTCGGATCGAATTCAATTTAATTCTACATGGCAGTAGCACAACGTTTGAAACAGGCCTTATTTTTGTTTCAGACATGAATAAAAAATACAAGCTGGAGTGGGACATATGTTGACAACCTCATCTGCAGACAGCAAAAAAAGCTCCCTGAACAGCAAAAAATTTAAAAAGAATAAATAATTGTCTCATTAAGCAATAGACCACAAGTTACTATGGTTTATAGGATGATAAACCACGCGGGATGTTGGAAGGGACTCTTCGAGTGTTCTTTCAACATCCCAAGTGGTTTATCAGCCTATAAATCATAGAAACTTGTGGTCTATTGCTTTTATATAATAATTCAGAAGATGCACGAAATTTCCATGAGTTTACTGGCATGATAAACCATTGCTGATTGACCAATCAGAGCGCGCACATTGATTTGGTTATTATATAATACATAATAAAATTAAAAATCATGATTATTTTATTTAGTAATATTCCAAACAAGTTGAATAAACTGAGAATATATTAGCTGGTGTTATCATTTGTGTGCAAGGACAAACAATATCTAGAGATTCCACAAACAGGGTATGTTTTATATTTTTCAGTGATGACTTGGTATTTATACATGTATTATTAAAATTTTTCAAGTTTGTTACATTTAGTTTTAACCCACATAGATCGATTTTATCACATATGGAATTAATGGGAGTTTAAGGACATTTTCATGGTGTTGCAGGTATTGTTTTCACCTGCCCCCATGAAAGTGATGAAGGGGTAACTTTCATGAGTCATTAATATGCCATGGATAGACCATGAAAATTTTCATGGTCAATGAAAATTTTCACAATTTACAGGGTACCCATGGGCCATGAATTTGCCAACCCATTAAAAACCCATGAAATTACACCCCATGGAAACATCAGGAAATTGAATTCATGGGCTTTTCAACAGTATTAAAAAACCATTTATTTAAAATCTCTACTTGAAATTTCATGGTTTCTTCATGGGTATTTCATGGGCTAAGATACGATTGGGGAGATTTCATGGGTCATGAAACAGTTAAATTTTCACAAGACTTTGATTGCTTTTTTCATGTCTTAAAACTATGAAAATACCCTGGATTTTTCCCCTGAAAATTCCATTAAAATGCCTTGAAAAAACCATTGATTTGCTGTGAAAATTTTTCTAGATTTTAATGGGTTTTGAGTTTATAGTGGCATATAATCAAATTAAAGTTTCCCTCAATCTTTACCTTGCTACTTATGGAGGATTATTTTATATATTTAGCTGTTGGTGCATGGCCAATATGCAAGCAATGATACATTAATATTTTATCGTGTTGGAACTGCAATATATATTATAGAACAAATCAACATACTCTAATACTGTGATCAGAAGAAGTGTGATTTGATGTTAGTAGATAACGTAATTTTATCCAGAATCACACTTTAGTTAGTGTGATCACACTTGAGATCACACTTTATAAAAAATAAAAGTGTGATTCACTTTTTTTCACACTTCTTTTCACACTTTATCACCCTTCCTATAACACTTTACAGAAGTGTGATTTAAAGTGTGAAAATGTGTGACTTAAAGTGTGATTCACACATCTTATAAAAAATCACACGTGTGATCACACTTTACATCACACATGTGATCACACGTGTGATCACACATATATTTTTGCATGGGTTGTTGTTGAATTAGTGTATTATGATCTTTTGTGGGGGATTTTCCATTTGAAACAAAATATTGTGGTCTGACCTTGCTTACATAATTGGATCACTGTTGTAACATTCCGTTATGTAATGTGTTTTGAATGATAGGTGATTAAAATGATCAGAAAGGTGATGGAAGATGGGTCCTTCTTTTTGGAGGGGTAAAGGGGGTGGAAGTGATTCTTTCCACCATTTTGTTCATGGGCAAGAAGAAGGCCTCTCTTCAGGTCCAAAGTTTGAGACTAATACTCAAAAATGAAATATTTTCACAGTTCTTTTAAGCTGAACTACTCGATTTAGGGAAGACCTACTGTACCAACCGGTAGCTTAAGATGTTTTAACTTTTAAACAGCTCATGCGGTCGACTTTTTTAGCTTTTCTATTGATTGAGTTCACTTTAAATGAGATCAGTCAATTGATCACTCTTGAATTTTATCGACAACTACCTGTATGTGGTTGCCTTAGCAATTCTTCCTCTCTATCTCATGCAAAATAATTCGACCCTTGAATGTATTGTAAGCTCTCTCAATATATTAACCCATTGACTACCAGCTGTTTTTACGTTTTTGGAGTGATTTTCCACCTTAAACGATGAATAGCAATTGGTGACTCTTTATTTGAAACTACCATGGAAAAGTGGTGCTGTCTTGGAGGCTCAAGGTTTCTGAAAACGTCATTTTGACGTAGCTATTTTTTATCCGTGAAGCAACAATGGCCCAAGTTTGGTTTGCTTGTGATTTTTGCTAAGTTTACAGCCATTTTTTATCTTTAGCGGCTGCCTGATGAGCATCATTAAGCGTGACGGTAGCTAAGAGTCCACTTTCTCAAAGAATTGAGCAAGGTGATGTACTTAGTTATCGAATTTGGCTTGTTACTCGACAAACTGGGATTTGGCCGGTCGGACACTTAGTACCTCTGGGACTCAACTATTGATGAATTTCTCGACCTACCGCCGCATATTTTGGAATTTGTGAGCACTGAACATGACCACAAGCAGGAAATTTTGGGGTTAGGTCGGAGTGGCTGTAGACTTAGTTTATATGTGAAAGAATTGGGGGAAGGAACGGGGGGTGTCGAAAATTCTCGTTAGTTCCCAGCATGCAACGCGCTCAAGATGTTGAAAATGTCGGGAAGGCCCGAATGCACTGGAACAAAAGGCTGTATCTACGCTCGGGAGAAGAATATGAACAAAAAAAGTCATTTCTAAGCTAGAAAAAGGACTGAATTTCATTATGATGGTTGAAGTTTGGTTTTTTGACGATGATTTCCTTAAGAAACATGAAGGCAAAAAGGGGCATTTTTGTCGTTTCTCTTTGACGTTAAAAACGGCCAGTTTCGTTCTTGTCCAAACTCAAAAGGCCATATTTGGTAAAAATTGCTACGTTTCTTGTGTTTAGTGGATATCCAAATTTAAAGGACATTCCATTTCGTGCTCACAACTAACAGTTAAGGCAATATTCGTGCGATTGAGAAAGTTGCAATGTTTTGAAGCATGGGAGTTTTTTACAGCCAGTTTTGGCCGGCACAGGTGACAATGGGTTAATATATATAAGTACGTGTACTTCCAGTTGTTGCTCATGTAAGCCTGCGTTGGCCTTCCAGATTTTGGTGTTTGAATTCTGATAACTGTAAACTATAAGCTGTATATTTTTGATTTTCTCCATTTGTGAAGATGCATGCATAAAAGAAGCTAAAAGTTGTTGTCTAAACATCAGGGGCACCTAACGACAAGTTTTGGTAGATTACTGTTCGGTGGCAAGTAGTTTGCCTCAGGCTTTTGGCATTGATTGAAGAGTACACTCGGATTTTCGTAACTGGAATGTAACCTAAAATATTAGCAATGGGGAAATAATAGCCCCCGAGGTATTTGGAAAGGTTGTATTTGCTGATTAATTTTTGACAGTCAAAAACGTCAGCTCACAATAGTTTCCGAAGAAGTTCGTGGAAGGCTCATTTCAGCTAACATTTTCTCAAAGGAAGATTTTGTTCCCTAACATTTTCGGGCAATTAAAATTTCTGCTTAAGAATCCGAAAAACAGAAGCTAAGCTTACTTAAAAATACCTTTCTACAGCTTTTGGTTGATTTGGCTTGTTAGATGCCCCTGATACATTGGTCATGACAACAAGACAAATTTATTATATTTTTTCATTTAGAGTACATTGATAAAAGACCTGACACCACAGGTAGCGAAAGCTAATTGAGGCAGGCCAGGAGAAAGAAAACTAAATGAAATCTGGTTGCCTCAGTTCAAGAGAAAAAGAAACGTATGACAGAAGAAGCTGAAGAAAAACTACATAAGAGAAACACATTGCACTAATTCATTAAAAGATACACTGTAAGATGACTTAGAGCAAAATTGAAGTAGTTGAAACAAAACAGGAAAAAAATGATAGATTCTAAATCTTCATACGAGTCTTCATTTTCTAATAGATTAAACAAAATCATTTGAATTTTCTTTTTAAAAGTAACTTTAGGAAGTGCCCTTAGCTTAGTTGGTATCATTCCACAGTTTTGCACCAATTCTTGAAAATGATTTCCTATCAATTTGAATGTTTGATTTCTGGATATAGAAATTCTGAGAGACCGAGGATTGTGTATTGTAAGAATGAATCTTCGCAGTAGGAATGAATAGGTCCGTTAGATTTGACAAGGTCATTACTTAAGCTTACATCATGCATTGATTCAGCTAGTAATTTGTAGGACATAAAATTCCATGGGTAAAATATGTCAGCATTCAAAAATAAAGGAATTGCGTGATCACGTCTATCAGAGAAATAGTAAAACGAAGAGCACGTTTTTAGAGAATTAAGAGCTTATTTAATTGGGTTTTGCTGGCTTGGCCCCATGCAATTTAACCGTAACGCAAATAAGAGGTATAATAAATATAAGCTTAAGTGAATTGTATATAAGCTTACAAGTGCGTGGTGCGGAACAAGGTGGTATGAAAGACTTTGAATTATAATCAAAACCGCAAGCCTAAAAATACGTTCACTAGGAAAAGAACCTGTTTACAAAGGATTATTTGTTGGGAGATAAAATAGACCTCTTCACGTTACGTTCTAAAAGCTTTTGGACAGTAACCGATTTTGGCGCCAAAATATTATTATTCGGTTGAGATTCGGTTTAACATTCAGAGGAAACGATTGCACCAGAATTTCTCAAAAACTGCAAGTAGGTTTATAATATTCAATTAAAAGCGCTTAAGACATCATAAAGTCCCTACCTTGTAAACAGAACTTCGTGTCAAGGGCTCATTTAACAAAACTGGGAATTTTAACGTGTAGGTACAACAGAAGGCATCAATGGCTTCCCTCCGCCGTGTTCTCGAAACCCGCCAGCCTCGCTTCCAGGTTGGGTGACTGAGTGATGACTGGGTACAAGAACCTCCCCATTCCTCCCCCAATTTTCAGACAAGCATGTGGCAAGGATGTACACACGTTACGGAGTCTCCGTTACTTCGAAGAAGATCTGTTGAAGACCGCTGATGACGCACAAGGGCGAATCACTGTGCGTGTGTTGTTCGCACACCTGTCCCCACTAGTGAGTTGTGCGATTTAGCGAAGACGTGACAACAGTGTCGACGGCGCGTAGGTCTAAAAAAAGAAAACGACTTGACCATTGGCAGAATCGCAAATTGAGCAGTGGAAGTCGTCAGTCCTTCCGTGCGCTTTCGCATTCCTATTTGCTCACTCAAGTTCAAGCACAAGAACGAGCGTGTCCTCGTAACTTCAATATAAGGTCTTTAAGCATAAGCCTAACCACACGAAGAACGCAAGGTTTTGATATTCTTATGGTTATGATCATATTTATGTCACGGGTGTCCTCACTAAAGGCCATGTTACACGAAACAATTTTTCTTGCAACTTTTAACGCAACGATGACGAATAAAAAACCTTTCAAGTTGCAGAGGGGGTGTCACACGCAAGCAACTTGTCTCGCAACGTTGCGAAAAGTAGAGGGTCGTTCTACTTTTCTTGCAACCCGCAACGCAACAATTGGAAAATAGGGTGTTATACGTGAATTTTATCTTGCAACTTGCAACGCAACGTTTGTTGCGTTGCAAGTTGCAAGAAAAATTGCTTCGTGTAACATGGCCTTTAAGGCCCCGTTTATATGGAGAAAAGTTGTCCCGGAAGATTTTGTTCCCTAACATTTTCGGGCAATTAAATTTTCTGCTAAAGAATTCGAAAAACAGAAGGTAAACTTACCCTCCTCACCCTCCCAGCCGAGTCAACTTAAGCGAGCGTTTATATGAGATTGTAAAATTCATTATAATTCATAAGACTAACGACCAATCTACGGGTAGTATTTGAGTCACATGTATACCTCTCTAAACCCCAATAAAAATCATTAACTTCCATAAGAGTCCTGCTCCGCTAATTAGTATGCATTAACTTTCATACAGATCTCTACTGATTAACATTACAAACACGACAAACACAGTCTATTGTTTCATTTCACAAGTAAATATTCGCGTCCGACCTTTAAGGGCTTTAAAAGCCCATAAAGGTCTCCCGCTCATATTTTGTATTAAAAAAAGTTGACCCCTTTGTCCGAGCCAACAACGCGCATGCTCTGATTGTCTCGCATTGGCAGAGTTGACCCGGCTAGGCGAGCCAAAGTGTTTATCTGGAGAAACGTTAGCCCGGCTAAGAGGGTGACCCTACCATCGCAAGAGGGTGACCCGGCTAGGCAGGCCACCTTCCTAGCCGTGAAAACTTTTTGTTTCTCATGTAAACTGACTCAAGATCGGTTACTTAATGGGATTATACAGCAGATTAGTCTGGTTTATTTTTTGGCTGGTAAGATCTCTTTTAGATCTTACGTAAACAAGCAGCATTATTGTTGGCGGCCCTCGCTTATTATTTTGACTATTAGAACTAATATGCATATTCAATAGTTTTTAGTATGATAAAATCACATCAGAACTTCATTCAATAGAAAAGAAATCATTACAACCATACAATTTCCCACAGAACTAATTGAGTAACACCGAAATGAATGAATGAATCGCGAACATCAGGTTTTATTTCCCACGGACAGCTTCTTTTGTTCCATTTATTTTTAAACAACACTAACTGCAGTAAAAACAACAACAACAACAACAACAACAACAACAACTAAAGGTTTAAAAAACAACGCCAGCCACAAACAACGACCTTACTCTATCAACTACTTTTATAAAACTCCATTCGGATAAAACGTGAAGTCCGTTTGGTTGCCAGGTTAGTGCATGTGTTTTAATAAACAGCCACACAAGTCAGGAGAAACTCAGACAGGTTAGGGATCATGGCCATTTCGATAGAAACGCAATAGCTTTGACAGAGAATTGCGAACTAACATTTTCTACTAATTCGAAAAAGCGTATTCACCACAGATCTCTAACGGTTTCTTTCTCATAACGAACGCTATTTCATCCGTTCTTCGTAAATTATCTTGATTTCAACAACCCAAGAAAAACGATTACTATCTATTTTTTTTACAATCTCGTTTCTATTTAACTACTCCGAACAAGACGCGCCCTGGCTCTTTTCTCTTAAATCAACCACTATGAAGTGTTGAAAATCGTACACTATACAGTGGAACCTCGATTTAACGAAGTGTCAAGGGACTTAAATCGAGGTTTAAAAGGGTGAAAAAAGTAAAAAAAAGATAAAGAAACTTTATTTACACGCGGTTACAATTTAAAGCTACAAGCTTGTGGGGTCGTGTGGGAGAAATGGTGTTTTTTTAGGAAAGGGGAAAACCGGAGTACCCGGAGAAAAACCCCTCGGAGCAGAGTAGAGAACTAACAAACTCAGGCCACTTATGACGCCGAGTCCGGAAATCGAACCCGGGACACATTGGTGGAAGGCGAGCGCTCTCACCACTGCGTCAATCCTGCTCCCCTTGAGGTCCTTCTCCATACATTTTAAAAGATCGGGCTGAAGAATATCATTCGTTACATCGAGAGGGTTCCACTGTAGCTTATTTTGGAAAAGACTAGGACCGAGTGGCCGCGCAAGTGATTGTGGGATTGTTTGGGAGGACGCGTATGGCCAAGAAACAATCGTTTCCCCAAAAAACAATCCCATTATCCCTTACGGGCGCACTCTTATCCCATTCTTTTCCAAAGTGAGCCGTTAAGCTCATAAAAAATGTAAGCTGCTTTTCTCAGACCCCGCCTACACGTTAACGTTTACGTCCAAGAACGCATATTACCTTTCACCAGTCCACACAAACAAACAAAACAAGTCGAAAACGCTAAAACACTTCAGTGTATTAAGCGCGTGCATTAAGCGCGTATAAGTTATCCGCCATGTTGAACTTAGCTAAGTGTTGCATAATGCACCGACATTCAAAGACATTCATTCTACGCTGTCCGCCACGGTTGGCACGAGAGATGTGCACGTGTAGGTCAGGTGGAAAGGCTAAACGTGCCTAAAGAAATCAGTAGAAGTTTATTAACGTTCATGGACGAGGCCTCAAAAAGTGTAAAAACAAACTCTAAATTTACGAGGTCAAATTTTGCGCAAAGAACAGCGCAACTTAAAAAACGACGTTCAAATGAACTTTTTCTTTAAAGAGGAAAATAGTGATACTCCACTAAGTCATACGCCATTCATAAATAAATAATCAATGAAATGGTAATATAATTGACGGTCAGGTTTTCACGATGCCATAATATAAGTCAGCATTGCGAGTTCTTCTAACGTTATAACGTCTTGTTGCTCAGCAACGTTTGCGTTATTTACTGGTTCCTGCCGATAGCAGTGGGCTCAGAAGCAACAAGCAAAGTAACAACCTTCAACCATAAGGGTAGCCGTTGTATAACAAGTGGACCCCTAGAGACTCATTCACTTGGAGGCATTGTCTCGGCATCTGTCACCGGTACTGTGCACACGAGGGGCTGCTTGCAAGACCGAGGCTGAGCCTTGCCAAGTTCCTGTACGACTTTTCTCCCAGACCCTCACGATCAATTCGTTTCGGTGACGCAGCCGAGACGAATAGTCGGGGCTGAACAATATCACTTGAAACTCAGAGTCCGAACTATTGTTCAACTTGCCAAATATAGATTTTGCGTAGCTGAAGGAGAAGTCATCGCATGGCAAAGCTGACTCGGGTTACAACTTTTTTTTACGTGTCCAGTACCTGAACGATACTTTTTCTGCAAGTGGCGAACTTTCATTTCTGTGACGGCTACTTCGCATCATTCAATTCATTCAACTGCAGTTTGATAATTTAGTGTTGATTTTGATGTCTTGGTATTTGTGCCCGAGCAAGCTTTTAGAATCGAACAGACTTCAGATCTTCCAACTAAAGTGAAGGTGTTTCGGCAGAAATTTCGAGTCAAGAAAAACTGAGACATTTGTCTCAATTTTTGGGATTTTTGTCTTGGACTCGCTTTTTCGCCTTGACCACGTGACCCTAACGGATTGAACGAGAAGAAACAGAGAGAGGACTAGGAACTAGGCAAGGCTGAGCTATTGGCTTATCACCAGTCCCCATGGCCTGACAACAGGTTCCGCGACCATACACAGGAAGGCACTTGTTATGAGTCCCGAATGATCTGAGATTTTTTGTTTGGACCCAGGACTTGTCCAAAGAACAAGACACGCACGAATGCTCAATCAGAAAATCACAATTATTATCCTGTTTGAATTGCACTCAGGAGCAAGTCGCACGGACCAGATTTTGACTAACCTGCGTGGCAGGCGTAGAAAAGGGAGGGGTAGGCGGGGAGAGGGAGGGAAAAAGTGACCCCCTCCCTCCCCCGCCCTTTTCTATGCCTGCCACGAAGGCTAGAGTTTGACGGGAATAGGAAGATCACACGAAGGTCGATGTACCATGGCATGTCGGACAATAATCCCGAGGATATATCCCTGGTATGTGCAGACCTTTACAAGACTACCTTGAAGGCTTCAATTACTTGGGTGTTGCAATTGATGATCGATTTTGTGCCGCGTCAATCATCAGCTTGATTCTGGGCAGCTACTATACTTCTTATTCTGCTGTAGCCTAATATTGGTTCCAAGCCGGATCAAAAACCTTCGCATAGCTTTCTTAGCTAAGTTGTTTGCGATCTCTTTTGTCTTCGTTCGCATTTTGGACACACTCCAGATTTGAAGCAGTTTCTGTTGAGACAATGCAAAAGAAATATTTCAACCTGAGAAGAAATCAACAATAAGCCTCATCGAGCCTTTATGAACGCGACAGAGATTAAACATAGCATTATAGCCTCGCTTTTCACGATACATTCAAATGATTGAAAGCGCACTTCATGGTCCGTAGCA